>WKFP01014176.1:1019776-1166345 GCA_011057875.1 Pterocles orientalis | reverse complement strand
GGTGACAGAGCACTGGAACAGGCTGCCCAGAGAGGTTGTGGAGTCTCCTTCTCTGGAGACATTCAAAGCCCGCCTGGATGCGTTCCTGTGCGATCTGATCTAGGTGTTCCTGCTCCGGCAGGGGGATTGGACTAGATGATCTTTCGAGGTCCCTTCCAATCCCTAACATTCTGTGATTCTGTGATTCTGTGAAATACCCTAATTCAGAACAAGTCTGGGAGAAATATTGATATTTTGCCTTTCTTAAAAAATCTATATCAATGCAGAATACTAGGGAGAAGATATTAAAACATTCATATATATAGTGAAGCAGAGATGCCAGTGAATACAAGAGAACTCAAACCAACAGCGATTACATGGCATATTAAGCAAATTAATCTCTAAAGGTGAAGCAAAGGGTTCAATGGCACCAAACATCAAAGAACAAGAAAACCTCAATGGCAGTTTCAGACTGAAAATTCAACTTTCAAAATTCCAAAAATGTGATCTTTGCACTGACAAAGAAAATAAGAATTCTCCAATCTAAAAGGTATTGTTTATAGGAAAATTTCCAGGAACAAGGTCTGTGTGCCATTTTCTGTCTCAGTGATGAAAGAAGAAAGTTGAGAATTTTTCTGAAAATGGTAATGAACCATTGGATTTCAGTCATAACACTGACTTGTCTTGCATCCTCAGTCCATATACTTTCACCTTCTCTTTGTCCTTTAATTCTTTCTACAATACAAATAATCTGTTAGCTACATCTCTGAAAAACTTTATTCTTTAAGCCATGTTTGGTTTTAATTATTCTTCTTAGAATAGAATATTACTTTTTGAAACACAATTAACTATTAAGAGCTTAAAATATGAAGAAAAACTAAATATTTATAAGTTCTGTATCAAGTAAGAAGAAGATCATTAGGCACAGTAAACAGGAAACAGTTTTGGAATAGGTTTCAAGTCAGACAAAAGCAAAGGATAGAAAAAAATTACATGGAAGTGTTCAGAAGCTTTGGTTTAGGAGTTCAGCATTTGATAAATGCTCCCACCCACTCCAGGACATCACAATCCTAACCTGACTCTTTGTACCTTCTGAGTGCACAAATTTTTAATCAATAAATAGTTTTGTGGTCTTTGCACAGTCAAAAATTTGCACCAAGTTTGAATTTTTCATCTTGAGATTCCAAAGTGCACCATTTAGGGACAGGTTTTCATTCTAACCTCAGTACATATTGCAGGTGCTTGACATCTCTAAGCACTGCTACTCATCATCTCAGTTTGGATCCCCAACAGTTTAGCCTTACTATTTTGACTTAATGTTGGCATTTATTATAATCATGGATAATTATGTATAATTATAATTAAGCTCTAATCCTCCTCAATTACACTGACATAAATTGGGCATAAGGCATAATTTAATCAAAATTAATGGATTTGTGCCAGTGTAGAGCTGACACAAGGATAAATCCAGGACTTGTATCTTGTTATGAAGTGTAGCATTCCAAGTATCCCAAAGTAAACCCATTTTATAGGTAACTATTGTTCAGTTACACGAAAAAATTGTTATTCATTGGCTGTCATTGCTAACAAAAAGGGAAAAATGAATTAATTCAGAAAATAAAGCAAAAATTGAAAAGAAAGCACTGAAATCTGAAAGAGTTTTAAATCTTGTACATAAGAAAAAACATTTGTAAGATCATAAGGATGTCTATAAAGATTATTTTTATTTAAAAATAAATCAAAGGAAAATTCATTCCCTTGGGCATTTTAAATGTATGCGATAGAAATACTCACATCCAGATGCTAACTTTTCTAACTGACCAAGAGTGGCCTTAGAAAGGCTGGTTGGGGAAATGATCCTTTACAAAACATGGGATACAAAGCTTATGTTGTTGAAAGGAGAAGCATGTAATCAGCTAAAGAATTCCTGAGAAAGACCAAGGGCAGCAGATACTGAAACCTTGAACTTCCTTGCTTCAATGCATTTTTCACATGCTTCCTGAAGAAAGGAGCAACGAAGGGAATTTATTAACATTTAACTTAATTAGGTAGATGCCAAAAAAAATGTTCATTCCTGGAGTAGTCTGTTTAGACATTTCAGCCTTCGAAAAATCTTATCTCCACTCTAGAACTCCAGTGGAGATTTTTTTAAGGGGCTATGTGAACCTTTTTGTCTTCTAAATATAACACAAAAGAAGTTTAAAATGAGAATTTTAACTGCACAATTGCACTGAGAACATATCTAAGGCAACAGGCAGTGCGGTGTATATATATGTGTGCATGTTTAAATAAGACATTCCATGGAAATCTAAAATAAACCTTTACAAAATAATATAACAACCAGTTCCTGTAAAATGTGACATCTATCTATCTATCTATCTATCTATCTATCTATCTATCTATCTATTGACATATATACACAAAAAATACTTTTTTTTCTATGATTCCTATTCATTGCTCTCTGTGATCTCATATATAAACTAACTATACCTTTCTCAAGTAACACTCTGGCAAATCTATAATATATCAAGAATTAAGCTCTCCCTGGCTTACTTGTATAAATCTTTTCTTTTTTTTTGTTATTAGTTGGTTCTTATTCTGAAATTGTTGATGAAATTAAAGACATTGTTTTAAACTTCTGTCCCACTTTATGCTCACAAACACTTGCTAACAGAAGCAACAGCCCCTGAACATTTACTGTCTTTATTTAGAAGTGTGCAAAAGTACTCAGGTTCCCAGTTTCCCCCTAAACTGCAACCTATGTTTCACATGGTGTCTTCTGTGTCAGTCAAAAAAAGATGAGGAGACAGGTGCCATCCCTGGCAATGGAAACTCAACACTGGCATTCTACCCTGACAGCAGCCATGGACTATGTGTAACTGTGTACAGGACTAGGAAAGAAAACAGGATTTTAGGAATCACTTTTACAGCAAAAACAAGCTATCGGTACCTAACAATCACTGTATGTTAAACCATAATCAGATTAATTTCACTCACTCAGTTGATTTAGAGCATCAGCATTGCAAAGTAGGTTGAAACAAGTCCTGTTGACAGAAGGTGACTAATTCTCTAGCCTAATTCACCAACTACTGGTGGTGAACTCATGGCACTATTTCCAAATAAATTTAAATGTGTTTGAATTAAGAACAGACTAATTACAGTAAAGCTGACAGATTTCCTCAGAGCCAAGGCCTAGAACTCCAAGACAAAATTTATAAATAATAATTTAATTTTCATAATATATTCTTAAATGCATTCATAGGTATTCTCTGTTGCAGCCCTTCTGAGGCATAAACATTATACAAGGAAAAAGACACAGATGAAGGACCTGCATCACAGTACCGAGATAATAACAAAAAAATCAACTGTAGTAACTCCCATGTTCTCAGAACTGTCAGTAAAGTACACTTTTTGATTATCATTTATGGTGGAGGCTACACTGGTCTTGTATCCCCACTAGCAAATCCTACTGTTTGCTATCAATGTTGCAGCCCTATTAATATTGTCACCAGCTGTACACTCAGTCCCTGAATCAATAGCTTTAATCATCTTTATGGTTGCCCTTTTATTCATATCTATTGATGACAGTACCACAGTATAAAACAGCAGGGAATTAAATGATGGAAGACTATTGTCCAAAAAAACCCAAACAAAGCTAAGAATCATTTCAAATTGAATAATTCTTCCAAAATGCTGTCTCTGAAGAATTTTGATGCACCAGGCATTGCAGGCAGTTCAATTTTTTGTTTAGAGGTCTTGGTAAAGTTATATATAAAATACATTTCACTAAAGTCAAAAGTAATTTCATTTTGGTGAAAATTCATATCCATGAAGATTTTTCATAGTCACAGAAAATAAGTAGCGGATAGTAACTGAAAAGTTGAATGAGATTAACCAGCGTAATTGCAGGATGGCTTCTATTCCACTTTATTCTGTCACCAAACTGTTAAGATGCCCAAATAATTCCTTGTATATTTTTTCACATAATTACTTAGTGTGTCTGAAATCCTCCAGCAGACTACTCATCTGGCTAGAACCACATGTTTGTACATCACTTGAACAATTCCTGAGTTATTCCACAGAGATTATTCTGACTTTGGACCTAGGTTCACAAAGGTAAAATATGCACCTGTGTTCGTTTATTCCTTTGTTTAACTCCTTCTTTTTAAGTTTACTCCTTTGATTTAGGCTCTTGGAGGGTCTTTGCTCCAGCTCCTTACTGTCCAGTTAGAAAACAATCTTAAGTACACAACAGAAATTTTTATTTTCTGCAGTGTTACAATACTTTCTTCAGGGGGGAAATAACTGGTAACAACAACAACAAAAACCAAACAGGAAAGCTGTTGTATTGCAAGGATGATTCTCAGAGCTCTGATAAGATCCGGATTACCTTTAGGTTAGGAGAACTTCTACAGTAAACCTTGCTCAAGGCTGTGTCTGAGCAAATATGAGACTGTTAGCAGTTTCGTGTGGATGTCAGGAAATACTAGGCTCAAACCCTCAGAATTAGAATGCTGAAGGGAGTGGTGGCTGTGCAGACCTCAGACTGCAGGCAGTGCCTAGACCGTTCTCCTGAGGCAGGGACAGGCAGGGGACCTGACTGCAAAAGGTGTCCCCAGGTGGAACATCCTGCGGCAGGTGGCTGAGCTGCAGGAGGCAGTGAGAAGGCTGCAGAGCATCAGGGAGGTTGAGAAGGAGTTGGATAGCTGGCTCCAAGTGCAGTCTGCTGTGGACCCACAGCCCACAGCTAAACAGCAAAAAGATCCCGGACGAGCACGCACAGAAGGGACAGGGGGCAGTGACGCAGAGGGATGGAAGCTTGCAGTGGCAAGGACCAGCAGGAGGTAGAGCCTTCCCCCAAAGCCCGAGGTCCTCTTGCAGAACCACTTCACCGCTCTGCAGACCAAAGAGGAACACCCGTCACATCAGGAGACATGCTGGAGCAGAGTAAGACAGCCTGATCTGCTCCCTGTGTAACAACCAGCACAACTAAGAAAAGGTGACAGGTGATAGCAGTAGGTGAGTCTCTTCTGAGAGGTATGGAGGCACCCATTTGCCTACCTGATCTGCTCTCTAGGGAGGTGTGCTGCTTACCAAGGGATCCTATCAGGGATGTCACTGAGAGGCTACCAAGTCTCATACATCCCACTGACTATTATGCCCTGCTATTGTTTCATGTGGGCACCAGTGACACATCTGGGAGAAGCCTGAGGTTTATCAAGAAGGATTACTGGGAGCAGCAGTAAGGGACTCTGGAGCACAGGTAGTTTTCTCATCAATCCTGCTGGTCGATAGGAAGGGGTTTGAAAGGGCCAGCTGAATCTGGCAAATCAACAAATGGTTACAGAACTGGTGCCACAGCCAGAGATTCCGTTACTTAAAACACTGGACTCACTTTGAGAGACTTGGTCTACTAGGGGCTGAGGGTCCATCTGTCAGAGAAGGGGAAGAGCATCTTTGGTCATAGGCTTACCAACCTGGTGAAAAGAGCTTTAAACTAAAGTTGCCGGTGGCGAAAAACCTCAATCCATCCCACTCCAGTTTGATGCCAGTGCCACCAATACAAGCCCAGAGCCTGGAGAAGGGTAATACCTAAAGGGCATCTACAGGAAATATTAGGATTAAATTCTTCAATATGAGGGTGGTGAGGTACTGGAACTGGTTGCCCAGAGAAGTTGTGGATGCCCCATCCCTGAAGGTGCTCAAGGCCAGGCTGGATCGGGCTTTGAGCAACCTGGTCTAGTGGAAGGTGTCCCTGCCCATGGAAATGGCAGGGGGGTTGGAACTAGACAATCTTTAAGGCCCCTTCCATCTCAAGATGTTCTATGAATTTACCAAGGATAGCTCTCATATAGGTTCACAGCAGTTTTGATAGAATAAAAGATTTTGAGAAGGAGATACATGAACGTACATAGAGCTTACAAGTTTTATCCCTTTCAAAGGAAAGTGAATGAAATATGTTTTGATGTGTTGGAAGTTAAAACAGCTTCCTGCATGTGATTCATCCTTCTCTGTTATATTACACAAAACTGGATCAAAACAAGCTTTTATTTTTTTCCAGATTGAAATGTGGGCGTCAGGGGGCTAAAAGAACAGTTTTCTTTTTCTTTTTCTCAAACATTTTTTCCCTCTCTTCATTGGAAACATAATATTGTCAGCTGTCTCTGCCATCTTCCAGTTTCAAGTTCTCTCTCCCCATCTGTGTTCATACTTTTTTTTAACTCTTAATCAGGTCCTGCCTTGTCTTTGTATAGGAATTCATCATCATATGGCACCAATTCAGACCTGTAACATGAATAAAGGTTGGTATTTATCATACCTGCTGTAAAGGAAGTGCATTTAAAAGGAAAGGGAGCATGTAATTCCCTGCCCTTCACTTTCTCCTCAACCTTTCACCTTTTAATCAGTAGCCATAACCTGAGGAGATCTCACAATGGAAAGTTAATTATGAGGTCATGAAGATGAAAGCATCTGACCTGCATTTTCTAAAGGTATTTTACTTTTAAATTATCCCTGATTTACTTGCATAAAAGGAAAGGAAGTTCCCAAAGATTATTCTAAATGGACCAGACGTTCAGGTGCCATCATTTCCAAGTGGAAATGGAAATGCAACCGTGTCAAAATGTCCTCTGAATATTTCTTATGAAGGAGTCTTCCATTTACCAATATGACCTGACTCATAAATTGAAGATATGTTAACAGACATGAGGGCAGGAAGCACTCAAGGGCAATATGCCATAGAGGCTCCACAGCTATGAGACTAGTGTGTAACTAGCAAAGTATCTGAATGCATTTTCCTAGGAAACTAAGAAAACCACAGAATTTAAGCATTTGTATACATCAGCTTTGAGAATCCCATATATAGTATTGCAAAATGTAGGGAGAAGTGTGTCTGTAGAACATTGTCCCATCCTATGCTGAAATTCTGGTCTTATTCTGTCCTAATAATAGTATACGTTGAAGGCAGTAGGAATAACTACAGAAAAAATACTAGGTTTTTCTATACCATCCAGCATTCATGATGGTGAGATGGAAAGTTTGCCAGTTTTATCAACTATATACTCTAAATTGTGTCATATTACATAAGAATGAAGATACTCTGTTCAGATAGTGATTAAGGCTAGAACCCAGAGAGAATCAAACAGTTAAACAATGTGTTAGTTTTAGAGCTATCTAAACTGAATTATCATACTATTGAACACACGGTTTATCCACATGACCTAACCCCTATCAAACTTGAAATGTATCCTTTTTGAGAAAAGAGGACTGCTAGGGAGAAAGACGGGTTCCATCAGACAAGAGGGGGCAAGAGCACCTTTGCTAGTGTGACTGTTAATCTAGAGAGAAGGATTGTCAGCATGTGATTGCCAAAGCATGAGGAGAAAGGGAGGCAGAGAACAGAGGGAGGCTGCCTGGGAGCCACTCACACTTTCCTGGGGAAAGCAGAATGACTGGAGAACCATCTCCTCTACACCCAACATATGAACACTGAAAAGGACAATCTCCTTTTCTTCTTTAGGATTTGACATATTCTACAGGCAACAGTGTCTTTCATGGAGTTTTCATATGAAGTACTGGCTAAGAAATAGAACATATTTCCCTCTCTGATCATAAATAGTAGAGATACCAACTTTCTATGTTGTTATTATTGGCTCCACTGTTTCTCTCCTAATACTTCTTTAAATTATGTCTGCTTGGTTATTAATACTTCTTAAGGTTTTTTTTATTTCCCCTAATGGATGAAAAAAACATTTTCTTTGGACTTTTCATGACAGTTAATGGTAGAGGATGAATGGAAAAAGAGAGGTTGTGATTTGAGTTGGCAAAAAATTAATTATATATTGCTTCTACTGAAATAGGGCTTAATTCCGAGAACTGAAATCGGCATTTAATAGAAAACTCAGCTCTCACAGGATCAAGCCCAGAGTGTCTACATTTGATAAAATAACAGTCTTTCAGCAAGATTTTTAACATGAACAAGAAAAGGTTTTGTGCAAAAAAAAAAAATTCCTTATAATGCTATAAACCATGAGGTCAGCTGCAGTAAATAAATGAAAAGAGGAACGAAGCTTAAACAAGAGTCACGTCTCTGGCATTTCCTCGAAATGCCTTAAAATTGTCATTTGATAGCACTAACTCATATTCCGCTTCTGTAAAATACAGATGCTGAGTGTATGTGTGTGTTCAGAAAACTGTATCTAAAATGTTATATGAGGATCACTGAAGATTTGAGCCAATAAAAAGATGAAACAACTGCACAAAAACTATCCTAATCTAGTTGATACAATTTGTTGTATAATATTACTATCCCATGAAGAAACAGAATGATGAAACTCCTTTTTCTTACAATATTATCAGTTCAGCTGTGACAGGAAGCCCTCTGGATACCATTCTCACAGGCTTCTTGTTCACATTTTCAGATAAAGGGAGTTTCTGATAGATTTTGAAGTTAGGCAAGATTATTCAAACCAGAGTTTGCATGAATGAGCAATAGTGAGTTTTTGATCTATGCAGCTGGTAATCCATGCCTGTATCCCTCCAAACAGAAACAAGCCTCTTATGTTCACCATGGAACTTGGATGTTTAGTAATTTAATAGGCTTAAGCTTTATTCCTTCAAGGTAATTGTGCAGATACTTTTAATAAAATACACTCAACATTGCCAGCAAATATTCTAGATAAATGAACACAAGAAATTTTAGATGCAACTTTATTATACTGTTAATCCTTGCTGGAAGGCTTCCTGGACTCTTTGAGGGTAGTGTTAGTGGTGATGATAAACTAATTTGCCATGCCTCTTAAGTTCACGTTATCTTTTCTTATCAACCTAGGGCTAGGTCAGGAAAAAAAATTGGAAACATTTGCCAGAGATGGCAAAGTGGGTAAATCAAATGCCATTGCAGAGTGTCAATCCATCCGTGTCTCCGTAACAGATAGTTTAATGGTCCATTTAATTCTTCAAAGCAATTGAATTTCTACCCTCATCCTCATAAGGTGTTATATCACAGTAGGGTTGCCAGAAGTTACTTTTTTTTTAGTATTTAAGAGAAGTTTTCCACAGCCTCACTTCTCCAGCACAAATTGACCTAAAAACAACAAATTACTTGAGATTTTTACCCTCATGTTTTCAAAATCAATTAACATCTACAATGGAGTAGGTTGTTGATTTGACTTGTTTTGTTTGTTTAGGTTTTTTAACTGTCTTAAGATAGTGAGGCTCAAATCTATAAATACATTGTGGAGTAAGACATCAAGAAAAACATGGCAAATCACCAACTGTTCCTGAATGTTAGAACGTGTATTCAACTCAGTGATAGTGAGGCTGGTAAATAAATCTCATTACCTTCATCTTGTGATGTTTACTATATCCAGGCCCATTCAGTTTGCACTGGTCTGCAAGACAAAGGATTCTGAACCTTCTGCTGCCCTCTACTAACTGCTTTCTAGGCCACTTCACAAATTCTGCTCGTACTCCTACTGTTCTTGTGAAGTCAGTCCATTGTTTGGCTGTAGCTGCCTTGATTCCTCTACTCTATTTAAGCCAGGTCAGCTTCCATAAAATCAAAGCTACCTGATTACGAACTACAAAAACCAAGTTGTCCCAGTTTCAGCTGAGACAGAATTAACTTTCTTCATAGTAGCTAGTGAGAGGCTATGTTTTGGATTTGTGCTGAGGAGAAGGCGGATAACATACTGATGTTTATTGTTGCTTCCAGGACAGTCAAGGACTTCTCAGCAACTCTGCTGTGCCAGTGTCTGCAGGGGCAGGAGAAGATGGGAGGGAGCACAGCTTCAGTTACTAGATTAGGATTTGACTTTAGGTTTAGGATTCAGACCCAGATTTGCTAATGGTATATCCCATATCGTATACATCATGCCCAGTATATAGATAGGCCTTCTCTGGAAGTACTCTCATGCTCTGGGTTGTCTTCCTCTGGGTTGCCCCTCTCTCAGGGTTGTCTCAGTCTCTTGAACACTCTGTTATCTCCATTCTGGTACTGAAGTTTCAGGACTCTCCCTGCTTTGGGATCATTAGCCAGGAGTGCGTTGAGCCTTGGTCGTCAGGTGGTGAGCAGTATCACTGTGTATCATTCATTTCTTATCCCAACCCACAAGTCTCTTTTCCCTTTATCCCTTTAATTCTCTCCCCCATCCCCAGGGGAAGGAGAGGGGAGGATGAGAAAGGGGTTTTTGTGGCATTTGGTTATCAGCCAGGAGCAAAACTACGACACAAGTGAAACAAGACTTCTAGACAAGGTCCTCAAGTCTTGTGTCAATTTGTAGTTCCCACACAGTCCTTCCATTCCTGTTGGATTTGCATCTATTATTTGTTAGGATAACTTACTTCCTATAGGCTGTGATATCCATTTCACAATTATCCTCACTTATACATATGTTCAAGTCCAGGATCAGATGAATATAGTTTCTAAATGCTGATGACAGACAATTTCCAAAAGGTATAGCATAAAACATTATATTGAGTGGAACTGATACAACTGCAATAATTGCAGATAGATCTGCCAGAATGCACTTTTCCTATATGGAAACAGAAGGACTCTTTTCTATGTAAAACTTCTACCTCTTAGGCTTATAATGAATGCTTTTGTGTAAATGACCTTCAGCTGAAATATAGTTAATAAATATTCCCTTCATTCTATCAGTCAGCACAAAGTTATGAGATTGTGTGGAATAACTTAGAAATACTCAAATATATTATCTTACATATTTTGTTACATGTTTTTAAATTGTTATAATGTCTGATTTAATTCACACGAGTAATGCTACAGTAATAACAGTCCACGAATATAAAAAACCTTTCCCAGATGAAGATATACTAAGAGTAATGACCTTGTTTTCAAGAAAAAAAATTACATTGCACTCAAAAGTTGACAGTGGTGAAGTTAAAAATAAAGTTCCTTTCAAATCCATAAAAATTAAAGGTTGTTTAAAATGTTTCTAAGATCTGTACGTAACAGTCAATTTTTTTTTTCTGAAATCTGGTCAGAACATCATCCTTCGCACCTCAGTGCTGGCTCAGAAGAACTTTATTTGACCTGTGACTTATTGTTTTCAATAAGAGTAAGAAGTTAGACCCGTAGAACCATAGAATCATGGAATGATTTAGGTTGGAAAAGACCTTTAAGATAATCAAGTCCAACCATAAAACAAGAACTGCCAAGTCCACCACTAAACCATGACCCTAAGCACCACAGCTACACATCTTTTAAATACCTCCAGGGATGGTGACTCAACCACTTCCCTGGGCAGCCTGTTTCAATGTTTGACACCACTTTCAGTGAAGAAATTTTTCCTAATATTCAGTCTTAACCTCCCCTGTCACAACTTGAGGGCATTTCATGTTGTTATATGGGAGAAGAGACCTACACTCACATGGTTACAAACCTCCATTCAGGCAGTTGTAGAGAGCAATACGGTCTCCCTGGAGCCTCCTTTTATTCAGGCTAAACAACCCTAGTCCCTCAGCTACTCCTTGTGCTCTAGACCCTTCACCAGCTTCATTGCTCATCTTTGGGCACACTCCAGCACCTCAATGTCTTTCTTGCAGTGAGGGGCCCAAAACTGAACACAGTATTTGAGGTATGGCCTCACCTGTGCTGAGTACAGGGGAACAGTCAAGTCCTTCATCCTTCTGGTCACACTATTTCTGATACAAGCCAAGATGCTATTGGTCTCGGCCACCTGGGCACACTGCTGGCTCATATTCAGTCAGCTGTCAGCCAACACCCTCAGGTCCTTTTCCACAAGGCAGCTTTCCAACCGCTCTATTGCCTGGGGTTGTTGTGACCAAACTGTAGGACCCGACAATTAACCTTGCTGAATCTCACACAATCAGCCTCAGCCCATTGATCCAGCCTGTCCAGATCTCTCTGTAGAGCCTTCCTACCCTCAAACGGATCAACTTTCCCACCCAACTTTGTCTCATCTGCAAACTTGGTAAGGGAGCCCTTGATTCCCTCTTCCAGATCATTGATAAAGATATTAAACAGAACTGGCCCCAGTACTGAGCCCTGGGAAAAGCCACTTGTGACCGACCACCAACAGGATGTAACTCCATTCACCACAACTCTTTGGGACCAGGCAACCAGCCCGTTTTTTACCCAGCAAACGGTGCACCTGTCCAAGCTATGAGCAGCCAGCTTGTCAAGGAGAAGGCTGTGTGAAAAAGTGTCAAAGGTTTTACTAAAATTTAGGTAGACAACACACACAGCCTTTCCCTCATCCACTGAACAGGTCACCTTGTAGTAGAAGGAGATCAGGTTAGTCAAGCAGGATCTGTCTTTCACAAACCCATGCTGACTGGGGCCGATCACCTGTTGTCCTGTGTGTGCCGTGTGGTGACACTTGAGATGATCTGCTCCATAACATTCTCAAGTACTGAAGTCAGACTGACAGGCCTGTAGTCCCCTGGATTCTCCTTCTGGCTCTTCTTGTAGATGGGTGTCACATGGACTGACTTCCAGTCAGCTTGGATCTCCCCAGTTAGCCAGAACTGCTGATAAATAATTGAAAGTGGCTTGGTGAGCACTTCTGCCAGATCCCTCTGTACCCCTCTTTGCCATCTTTTTCTTAACCCAAATTTTCGTGTTAGAACTGATAAGCAGCTAACACCAATAAAATAAGAACAGGAAATTAAATAGAGAAACACCTCAGCTTTAAAGACCTATAATTTATTTTTGTTTGCCTTGATCAAATAACATTTTCTTGTCTAGATGTCAGACTGTAATTTTTCTTTCCTAAAGACAGTGATCTGGTTTACAGTAGTCTCACTTTAAATATAGTATTCAGTGGAAGAGCTAGTCTGGAAGTTATCCTGTCATTTTGTTATTTTTTGAGTCCAGCCAAGGAAATACGAGACTAAATTTTATGGAAATCTTGATGCCTTGTAGAAGACATACTCAGAATTATTTGGGAAGAAATACTGCAGTGGTATTTTTTTGGTTAACATGAGTGTTACTTAGTCCAAAGGAAACTATTGTTAGCTTCCTTACTTCTCACGTTGGAGTTTTCACTCAGAAGCTGTGTGGAACTTTAAAAAGTAAGCTACAAAAACATTGGAGTTTTTCATCGAAGTTAGTACCTAAGCATGTTTTCAAACTTCTTTGTGTCCAAATGTGCAAAATGAATAAATCCAGACCTTCCTGTCCTTCAGAAGGATATCTATTCCTGATTGCAAGACTCCTTTCCGTCGAAGATCACATCCCGAGGCCATTTGTTTTTCTGTAAGCTTTTGTCTGCTCCGCAAAAGGCCTTTGTCAGGAATCACTGGATGAAGTACTCAGTCTTGTGCTACACAGGAAGTCAGATGAGATGGTCTTAGAAGTCATGACGGTTTAAGTCTGGAAGCATGTTAAACTTAAGTCTTTTTAGAGAATGTTGTCTTTGAGATGGAAAATCAAAAACCTCATTGGGCTTGCCACCCACTCTCCCTAGCGTTAAACAACCCTATTAGACTTTCAGAGGAGGTTAGGGATGGTTTGATGCTTTGGGGAAAAAAAAAAAATTGCTTCATTCTTAGTTTATTTGTGACATAAGTATACTCTACAAATAGTGAAAAAGAAGACCTTATTTTGGGGGGTTCTCTACCTAAAGTTAATGAGAGAAATGAATGCAGATCTTCTCAGAGCTCAATAGGGAATAGCTCCTGCATTAAATAAATGCTGTGGATAACAGGGAAAAAGCACTCTTAATGTGCGACAACAACAGGAGAGCTAGGGACTTACCCATGTTTCACTGTGGAGTCTCCATCAAGATTAGAGAACTTTGTTCCTTTAATTAACACAAGGCAAAACTTTTACTCTACAGCTTCTCTTCCTCTTCTGTCTTTTTTAAAAAAAATCTTTTTAATGTTAGTTCTTTAACAAATCCCTCTTTTCAGGAACCAAAAGCTGATATGTTCTGGGGAAATGCCAGCAAGATGTTAAAGATTGGCACAACTAGCTACTGTCATTCTATCAAGACAATAGGATTTGAGCAAAAGGGGTAGAGTTCTCCATGCAGAATTTAGCTGCTTAATCCTCTCTTGTGGGCTGGCACAAAATCAACAAAAGAAAGAAACCAAATTACCCAGCTCTGCGTTGGCAGATTTAGCCACTGTCAGTAGGCCAGAAGTTAATTCCCTCATACTCTTGTTTGCCACCAACTACGGCAGGCCTTGCTGAGCCAGGTTTCCTGTGTAAATCTGTCAGCTGAAATGATGCACAGCATGAAAAAGGAGAGAAAGGACATGCAAAGAGTGTGGTCCTTTCACCAAATCAAGTCCCCAGAAGTCAGGGACTGGCATTGGTATGACCTCTTTGCCTTCAGCCTGAATGACGTTTTTGACACAAGATGAGAAAGATTTATAGTTTCTTAAACTGCCATCACACCCCCACAGCCCCCTCCCCCCCCTCTTTCTTTCCAGTAAGCAAGGCTTGTTGTTACATTAAGCTCTGTGTGTGGGAGCCTGTTTCCCTTCTGGCACTCAGCACAAGCTTCCAGCTGCTTAGCATCTTTCTGAGACTCAACAGCATATAGGGTATGATATGTTAATAATGAGGACTATATAGGCATCAAGGCCAGTAAAATTGCAGCCAGGGTAGGAAGTGCATGATCAGTTTGCTCTGTCACAAATACTTACTGACTAGTTGTAGCGTATGGCACCTTTTATTCTGTGCCCAAACTAAGCTCTTGGGTTGACAATGTGGCGGCGGAGTTGGGCTGTTGTGTGTCATTCGTTATTCTCCTCTTTCCTTAGAAATCAAATAACAACACTACTGAGAGAGGAAGTAAGTCAGGTGCAAAATATTTGGATCAACAGGCAAAACAAATCACACAGCTTTTGGAATTTCCTTATGAACCCCAAAATGGATATTGTTTCATTAAAATTTTTACTTAGGGATGTTTTGTTTAAAGCAAAGACAGTCTCACTAGCAAAAGTGAGAAAATTAGGAAAACACAATCTACTTACAAGTGAAGGAATATATACCTTTTTACAAAAGTAATGGTTTTCACATGAAAATCACAAATGCCCAGGGATTTCAGATATTCTTGCTGTGAAAATGAACATTTCCTTAAAGTACTTAATGGAACATGTTTGACAGAATGAGTAATCCTGCAAAAATTTAGATCTGTGTGTGAAATTCTCAGACAGTCAAATTACGTGTTAATGGTTCTGATGGCCTTTTTTCTTACGGGAAGCAGTTTCCAGTATACGGTATATATGGTGGACGATGATAACAGTGCATGTCTGTAATGTAAGCAGTGTAATTTAGTGAGTCCTGTTTGTTTTGATAATTTATCTGTTTCAGACTATGTAAGTGTGAAATGATTGTGCAGTACAATTAGAAATTTATTTCCTGTGATGAGACAAGTTTTTAGATGCTCATCACAAACACGCTTGTTTGTCACAATTGGATGAAATGAAAGGATATGTTCTCATAATAATTGGATTCCTTTCTTGACTTCAGTAAGCTACTTCTAAGTATAATCGTATCACCTTGTATAAGTGTCAGACTTGGTAACTGTCGCTACTGAACCTAAGTATTAATGAGCAATTTTATATTATTCATGTATGCCAAATCTTGACACAATCAATGGAGAAAACTTGTTGCAACTCCTAAATTAAATGGAAGAAAACTAGCACAAAAAGACCCTTCATCTATTTTCGTATTTCTAGCTCTAACTCAAGACAGATGTTCATGTTATTAAAAATGTTATGGAAAAGTTTAATGGCAAATTACCAACACATCCAAGCAGGTTAACCTGGATAAAATCCAGGATGCTACCTAACAGAGACAAGTGCAAGGTGGCATACTTATGGTGAAATAATCAACTGCATAAATACAGGTTAGGGAATATTTAGTGGACGAGGTTCCAGTTCTGTAGAAAAGGATGAAATCTATCATTGGTCATGTAATGATTTTTTGTAAAAACCTTTCAGCGTGAAACCTGGATTTTAGAGAGTGTCTAAAACGGAAGGAAAGCTGGTCAGATCTCACTTTGGTCTCGGGTCTAAATTTAAGCACTTCACTGAAACACCTGACCCAGGAGTGAAATCACTGCGCACTTCCTCTGTAGCTGATCGAGAGCAACCATCACTTCCAGAAGAGAATAGATTTTGACCAGACTTTGAAGACCTTCCCTAGCTATCTCAACAAAGTGCCTAAGTTTGCATGGCGCAGATCCAGATCTAAGTGTCTACAGAAAACGATTTTTAGAAAGCCTGTGGCCTCGTTAGTTCCCTAAGCAATTTAAGCTTTTTTTTGAACTATGCTTCTGAATTCACATGCCAGCATTCTACTCATTCAAGTCCCATAGAGGAGACACAGCAGGCATTTTCAAGACGTTGGACATGTTTACCTTATGCTTGTGATTGCAAAGAGACTTCGGTGACGGAAGACAGTAAGCCAGCTCAGGAATTAGAAACTATAAGGCTGCAATGTTGTGATGTTATATTTGCTGAGATGGCGAGCTTATTATGCAGAGAGTCTGAACAGCATAGGCAGGCACTTTTCTGCGTCTTGCGAATTGTATACAGTGCTAGAGAGGTGCCTACCTAGGTGTGTCTTTTGCACTTTCCAGACTGATACAAACATACTTAACAGCCCAAGAGCTAGTCAAAAGGAAGTACATTCAACATAAATCCACTCCACATAAAAGCTCATGGTAGTCCCTTGAGCCTTATATCTGCGGGCATCCCTGTACAGCTCACCCAGTTGGGATTCATATTTAACAAATACCTGGGGACTTAGGGACGGGGAGGTTGGGGGGAAATGCTGTGTGGGAAAACATAGTCTGGACACTTTATTTTAAGTTTGATGTAGATTAAGAAATGCTTCAGAAAAGCAAAGCAAAGCTGCTTCTCTCTGGAGGGACGCCTGCACTCATGGTTTAGTCAATAGGAGTGTATGGGTGTAACTGAGAGCAAGTTTTGGCTCACATAGTTTGAAATCTATTTGAACTCTTAAAAAAATAAGTTTTAAAAAGGATTTCCTTCCTGTCAGCAAAAAGCCACAGACATCAGAGGAGCAGAGTCAGCCACATGTGTGTTTCTTCTCATACTTCGTAATCAGATGTAACGATTGCTCACACTGTATAGATAGTTTTTATTCAAGGATGTGCATTCCTGAGTCTTAGGAGCCTGCCAAGTGTAAAAGCAAGCAGAACAAGCCACACATGAGGTGGTGTATGCCCTTAGGCTTTCCTGACTGCAGAGGGACTAGGGGAATCTAACACAGTTCTTCTTCCATTCTGGCTGCTGTAAAGTTCTCAAGAGAAACCACAGCTGGCCGGTGCCCAGTAATCATCCTTTTATTGGGCTGGTAAGTTACTTTTCTGAGAGAAGAGAAGAACAACAGCAGAAGGAAATGCACTTGCAGGGGCTATAAACAGTTCTGTAGAAAATGTAACAAAGTTGTCAGAGTGAATGACTTAATCTACCATGCATGACACCATCATCGACAGTGATTCTCCAGTCTGTGATGGGGAAGGGGAGAAATTAAAATGTATAGTAATAAACAGAAATGCTGAGGACTTATCAACATCTTTACATAATAAGCTCTTAACTAGAGTCCGCTTTCTCTAGATTTGCCTGTACCACAGATACCACAGCTTTCACGGATGTAGCTGAGCTAGTTCAGGTATTACCAATGAGTAGTAACAACAATGCAGAACTTAGTGGGAATGAAGTGTCTAACTTTTCACCCAATTTTTTAGGTAAATTTTGCAGATGTATGAAGCTCTATGTTATTACAGACAGACTGGTAGCATTACCCAAAATGGATCATTAAAATCTTACTTAATTAGTTGTGTCTACATGATCTGCAGTGATTATACACACTACACATCTATATATCCTAATACTGTGCCTTTAGGCAGCTTGTAACTTCGATTTCTAAAGAAATATATAAATTCACTAGTGGGCTGAGAGTCAGGAGAGCTGGGACTTATTTACATTCTTTTTAACTCATCTATGATCTTAAAAAATATAATTTCCTTCTGTCCTTTCCTCCTCCTTTAAGGAGGAAGGTTGGTGCAGACACTGTTTCCCAGAAAATATTGTACAATACTGTTGCAGTTAACTCTGTCTTAGCTGAAACCATAACAAAATCGGTCTTAATCTTGGCAACTTCAACTCAGCTTTTTCAGTTAAAGTCCAGCTTCTGGGCAGGACTGTGCACATTGTTTCCCTGCTGCACACACACCCCGCCAAAATAACATAAATAAATTAATTTCATTCAGGCCTATGAATAATGTCAAAACTGTCATTAGTCATGACCTCTGCGTCAGGAATCACAACTATAGTACAAATACTTTTCTTCAAAGTGGTGGAAAAAGGTTTCTCATGATTAATATTATTTTACACTTTTTCTGTGTGCTTTAGCTTTGAGTGTCTTTGTAGCTCCATTCATTCCAAATAATTAAGAGTGAGTGGTGATGGGCAGACAAAATCACATCAGGTGTCTGAAATGACTGTGCTTGTGACATCACTAAAATTGTTCTCTGCTTTTGATTTTGAAGACATATGAAGACAGAAGTTCAGGAACATCTAATCCATTCTTCCTTTAGGAGCATATTAAAGCTGTCTTTCTAAATGTTTGACTTGGAAAAACTAGGTAAGGAAAAAATTGTTACAATTTGTAGGTGTGATTATATGACCTAGCGAATAAATAGCTAAAGAAAATACAGATTAGCAGCATGAGCTGTTTTCAACCTGAAATGGACTAAAACTTATTTAAAAAAAAATAAAATTCAAGGTCAAAGAGTGTCAGCTTCACTACAGCCTCACTTTACTGAACTATAACTCTCTCCTACCTTTGAGCAATGGACCCTACCTTATCTTCATGTGTTGGTTAGCTTGAAGTCCCTGGAATACCAGTTGTTGATGTAAGCACAATGAACATAGTTCCCAAAATTCCTACTAAACAAAACATACCCAAGACTGTTCTTAGTTGTGGAGGCCAACTAGCATTGAGCAGTTTGTGTACATAGCAATAAATTTCACTGGCAGCCAAATTGCCCATGGGGAACAGTTCCTGCCTATATTAAATCCCAAACTGTGCTGAGGAATTTTGGGGGATAGCGCTAGCTGGCTGAGGTCAAAATCGTGCCAGGGACTATTCTGATAATTTCACAGCCTAGATCATTGAGTACTAGTACCCTGGCTCATTCCTCGACAGTACTTAATTTATGAGCATAGATGTAGCCATGTAGGTGTGCAACTTATCTGAGATTTCTCTATGTAGAAGAGGAAATAGGCTTGTTTAGGATGGAATTCATCCTACACTTTCAAATATAGTAATATAAAACAGGCTGTATGAATCAAGCCCTGAAGGTGTCTATTCCTTTTCACTGTAAAATGAACCTAGAAAGACTTACCAAGACATAGAAGAGAATATTATAGACATCCAAAGGGATGAATGCCCCTCATGTGATTAGAACAAATAGTGATGATGCATAGCAAACAAACATCTTTGCTTTTCCAGTATATGAGGATACTGCTACTTGAGTAGCAGCTTTTTCCAGGTACAGAATCCAGATCCACTCTAGTTTTAAGATATCTAAAGGCTTTTTTATAAATCAGTTTGTGATTATTTATGTGTGCAATACAGGTTTTTCAGGAATCTGAAATGAACTGTTAACCTTGAAGTTGTGGTATGCAATAATTAGACACAGAGCAATAAGAAGGTGGACTAGAAAAGTAGGAACATAAGATCAGAACAGTACTTTCATGATACTAAGACCAATCTTATCCAGTACAGGTAAATCACAGACATTATAAAATCTCTTTCTAAATATTTATCTGCACGAGTAGATATTTGCTCCTGTACTCTACTCATAACGATTGAGTTAAATAACTTCACTTCTCTGGTTCTTTCAAAGCTTCTTCCAACTTCTAGCCTAAATTTATGCTTGACTGGTCTGTCTTTACTTGTTCTTGTGCCAGGTTCACCATTTATCTTAAACAGACATTTTACTTCCCTGCTGTTTGGCATCCTTGTGGAGATAAATCATATCTTCTCTCAGTCTTCGATTCAGTGAGGTATACCAATGAATTTCTTCTGGTATCCTGTCTGTGTCTAGTCTACTTTCTGTGTTTGTTCCAGTTTAAATTAGCTTTTCTTGAACATGGCTTTCAAAAATGTACAGTTAAAATGTCTCTAATTCCTTGCAAATTTATTTCAGCTTATTATTTCTTTCAGCTGGAAATAAGCCATTAAATGCATCTGTTGTCATTTGTCTTTTCGATGGAGACATGACACTGCGTCTGGAGGTTATCATGGTGCTTATTCTGTTCTTTTATTTGAACATAACGAGATCTTTGAGCTTTTTCTCACATCTGAGGTGTGATTGTTTCTACCTTGTTCAAGTTAGATGAAGGCCTTTGCCCCATATTCAACTTATTTATGATTTTTGAGACCTGAGGCAAAAAAATCATATTAGTTTGAACAATCCTTTATTATCTTTAGTCACACTCTCATCCTGACCAGCTGAAGTTTTGTTTCTTCTTTCTAAGGTACTTCTGCAGCTGAATAATTGTTTCTATATCTGCAAGGTTTAATTCACCTTTTTAGCCAAAAGCTCTTGCTTTTAATTTTTTCTAAGTTGTGCGATTGGTTTGTTTATTTTTAAAGTTTTTTACTCTTTATACTTTCTATACTTAATCTTCATATTCTTTTTGGAAGAGGTTATTCATTCATCCATTGATTAATAGGTTTTTCTTTGGAGGTTATTTCTTTTGCTTGGGATAAAACACTAAGGTGATTTCTCATCCTTTAAGGATATCTGATCTTTCCTTCACATTTCAGTCACCAAGTTATGAAATTTAGTAATAAGTTTTATAAGTACTAGGCTTTATTCATGAGTATTCTATTCAAAAAGTGGAAATGTTAGTTACTGCCTTACTTGTGTTTATGTCTTAACGTAATTTAAATTGAGTAAATAAGTTCATGATGACTTTACCTAAGGTTATTTTCTACAGCTATTGGACTATTATTTATGGTAAGATAATGTAATCTTTTTCAAGGTTCAAGCAGTTTGACAAAGTGCTATTTTGGTTGTTGCAACTATACTATTACTAGTATAATGTTTTCTAACTTTTGTCTGTGAAGAAAAATATCATGATGACTTACTTCTTAACAATATTTGTCTTCTTGACAGTAATAAATCTATTCCCATTCATATTCCACCTCTGAGCCTACAATGCAACTGTGGTAATGAGAACCCTTCCTTGCATTGAAGGAAAATCTGACGCACCTGAGATATTTTGATACTTAACGTGCAGTGGACAAACGTACTTCTACAAAACTTTGTTTCATCTGGAATTTTTCTGACCAGCTCCACATCCTTGAGATAGATTATATAAAATTTAATCAAACACAGATCTTACAAACGACAACTAGATGAATTACCAAGCAACTGAGAAACTTGCTCCTCCTTCCAACGAACACCTCTCATGCTAATTCCAATGCTTTCTGCCCTTTGCTTGCTAGTTCCTTTCAACTGCCTGAAACATTTGGTAAAGAGGGGAACTATGTGGAGCTCAACTATAAGAAGTCAATGGCAAGTCCTTCTCTGTTTTGAGAGTTTCCACAGAAGGAAACCATACTAAAAGGCTAGAAATATTAATAGAAGGTAATTTGACAATATAGGACCGGTGATAGTCAGACAAATTTAAAACATACAAATAGTTCTTCTTCTGGAAGAAGGCTAATGTCACCCCCATCTACAGTACATATATTCAGGGAGTTGGTTCAATATACTTCCTGAGGCTGCTTCCAACTGAAACTATTCTTTACTTCTGTGGTATAGTGCTAATACTATGCAAGTATATAAGCAAAAATAGAAAACATAACTTTTGTGTGTCACTAGTTCCGGTCTAACATGGGCCAACACTGTCTGTCAAATAGTGATTGTTTTGTGGCTTAAGAGGTGGAGAGGGGACCTTTTTCCACATCTGCTTTAGGTGATAGAGATTCATCAAGGTTGACAGAAGCTGCACCACAGGAAAACTGTAAGTCCTGGTATTTGTATTGTAAAATATTCATGGAGTTTACAAATACAAACCTGATTATAAGCTGAATCTTTCCTTTATTCAAGCTTGGGAAATGCTGAATAGGTCTTTGCTAGCTGTGTAGGTCCTGGACACAGTTTAGAAATGTTCAAATTCCAGTTGTGTCTACGATCCTTTATCACAGTTTACTCATTACTGAGTCTTACAAATTTGGAGGCAAAAACTATTGTTGTCCTTAGTGCTTCATATGTATTTTGAGGCAGAACTATGCTGTGGGAGAGCATATGTGTGTTTAAGATACTACATACATGTTTTTGGAAGAAGATGACTATATTCTAATATCTGTTGCAAAACCATAAATCCAGATGATCATTAATGACTTTGTTGGATATATTTTGGCTAAAAGAAAGGAGAGTTGGAGTTGAAAATTTTGTTGCTTTCAAAATTAAAGAAATATCACGGTGTCACTCTTATTATACTGTTAAATCATAGTTCATCATGAATCTCTTTTTAAAGATTAGTAAAATCAAACGATCCTGCTTGAATTATGGAATAAGTTGCATTTTAATTCTTACCCTGCTAGGAGCAGCTTTTTCGTTTACTCACTTGTGCTATAGTTCTTGGCTGTATAGTAGTAGTTCATACATTTGAGATTATTATGAATCAAGTCCTACTCAGTTAAGGTTGGAATTTTTGTAAGAAAGAATCACATTTATGAACCACACAATAAATGACATGACTACTCTAGGTTTTTTGGAGAGGAAGATAGTTATCTCCTAGAAGCACAGATGCCAAAAATCGGCTCATGGACTGTTATCAAGTACATTGAAGATCTCATGGGACCAAGAGAAAAAACTAGGATACCGTGAGGCAGGTATCTGAGAGAGACAATCAGCTCTTCCTGACTTTGAAAGTCAGATAGGTGAACTAAGGCTAATAAGGATATTGAAGATAACAAACTTCCTCCAGATGCACCAGCCACAGATCTGCCAGTAAATGAAATGGTGTCAGGGCCCAGGCACCACAACTTGCTAGTTTACATGATTAAATTGTTGCAATGTTCCCCAGCAAGATTTTGGCCTTGGTAAACTGGCACTTTCTGACTGCACAGTTCAGAAGCCATCATAGACCAGGAACCATTCCCAAAATACAGTTTGGACTTACAGACGTAAAAATTGCTTAATACTACAGACATGACCAAATTATTTCAGTTGGCTTCTG
Organism: Pterocles orientalis; assembly: GCA_011057875.1. Taxonomy (NCBI): domain Eukaryota; kingdom Metazoa; phylum Chordata; class Aves; order Pterocliformes; family Pteroclidae; genus Pterocles; species Pterocles orientalis. The sequence continues at coordinate 1,143,134 of WKFP01014176.1, read as the reverse complement.
GACACCCTGCTGTTCATACCATTGTCCATTGCTTCGTTTGTTAACAGAGATGTAGGCAGCGACTGTCATGTTCTGGTAACCCTCTGGTAATCTGCTGGAAACAAAATTTTGGGCTCAAAATGTTTGCCCTGGCTTTCCAGAATTTTGAAAATTTCTTTGCCATTTATATTTTTACATCCTCTAGTGCACCCTCCTGCTCCTCCATCAAACCCCTGCCTGCTGAATCCTGAGAGTACAACTTTAGTGGCTTACACTCTCTTCCCATTTTCCTGTTGTGATATTTTTTTAAAAGGGACTCCCAGTAGCCAGTATCATAATTTTAGGAAAGCAAAGAATTTTTTTTTTCCCACAAACAGTAAAACTTTCTCACTTTAGACCTCGAATCCACCTGAAATCAAATATGTGTTCTGTGTCTTCAGCTGTATTGTCAGTTGAGGGTTTTGGTGGAAAAAAAACACAAATCAAACAAACTGTAACAGTGTCTGGACAGCTCTTTGCTGAGTGTCTGATTTTCTGACACATGCTATATATATATACATATACCTATGTCACATTGATAATATCTCTCTCTTATGTTTGCCAGGTTAAATATCAGTCCTGGCAACAGTTACCTATTCAGAACTCAGTCATCATGTTATTTATGCACATAATTTCCGTTGTTTTCCATAGGCATCACATGACCCAAAACAACAGGATAATTATGTTCCTGGATCAACTCCCCTGATTTTAATAAAATTATCCCAGATTTACACTGGCATAACTCAGAGCAGAAGTTGACCTCAGTCTTTATACAAGCTGTGTCTCAACCCCGTAAGATTTTGGTCAATCCCTTTCAAATATAAAAAATGTCCTTTATAATAAAAGTCATAAGACTTTAGAGCATGACCCTCAGCTTTAACAATTCAGAAGCTCCCAGGGTCCTTCCCCTCTTTAAAGAATGAGGATAAATTCTGACAGCTGAATAAATATAAAGGGTCTAGTGTCAGTCTGAGGAAACAGGTTTTCATCTTGGCACAGATGACTTTGGTTCACAGGTTCTCAGTGGAAAGGGAAATCAGTGTCTACTTAACACAGGATTATTTGAGAACAGCTAGTGGATAGAGAGAAATGATCCCTGCCCCACACTTACTAGAGCACTAAACAGGCAGAGACAGAACAGAAAACTTTTTCATACCAAATGCAAAATGACAGATTAACTTCCTCCCACACTTTCTTTTTTTCTGTTCTCTAGCTTCCCCCACACACTTATGCAGTATTATACCTTTCCTTATGCTCAGCTTGCTTGGCTGGTATAAGGCTGCAAGACAGTTTCTGTGTCACTGGGTAGCTGTTAGTGATTTCTATGTAAATGTGACTTTTCTTATCTGGGAAGGGGTGTTTTTTGTTTCTTTAAATAGGACTGTAAGCATAGAAATAATTTTTCAACCATTACCTTTGTATTTACACAGTGTTTATATATATGTCTGATATTATCTTTTCTATTAAAACTCTCCACTTTACATTATATTCAAGGAGTTGATATTTACTTTTGTCATAAAGAAATAGCAGCTGACATTTTCTGAAAAAAAAACCCCAACCTTTTCTCTTATGGATGCATATGAGAGGGAAAGATGAGTCTGAAATCATAATGCTGAAGGAGGCCCTTCCTTTTTATGGATATTTTATTTTATAGTGGACATGAGCTACTCTTCTTCTTCTCCTGTCTCTATTTTAGTGGAGAGTAGTGAGAAAACCCTCCAACTGCGGATCTTAAAACATCAGGGCATTTCCTGCAGGAATGTGTCAGAGGACAGGGCTTTTACATTTTTTATTTTCTTCGACATGTTTTGCTGTCTAGCTTAGACATCACCCTGATCATGTCCTCCTGTCATGAATAACATCGTTCACCTAAGTCTGTCCAGGATTTTTAAGTATTTCATTTGGATCAGTGGTTTCTGCCTGTTTGGATTATCTAATATTTAGGTGCTGCACTGCTTTGTGTGGCAGTGTCTAAGCCTGGGCATAGCTGCTATTATAAAATAAGCATTAATGATGCAGTTGTTGTAAGGCACAGCTGCCTTCCTGTGCAGTTTACAACTTTTGCAGTCACATATGCAAACATGCATCTAGAGGCATGCAGCCAAAAATCCACCTAATATAGACTGTAGTAAACAATTCAGAATAACTCATTTATTTCAGAAACATATTTCAGATATGGCCATGAACAGTATGAGACAGAGAGAGCCAGAATTCACTGAATACATTATTTTCTACTGTTTACTTGTTCATCTCCAGCCAGCACACATCATTCCTGATTTGCATTACGACAGAAAAATTAATATGAGTACAGTCACTCTTTCTTGTATCTTAAAGTCTTTAGACCATGAAAAACATCTAGGAATGTGTGTGTTCTTTCCCACAACAGATGCTAAATAACAGCTTGTAAGTAAAAAAAGTGTTATCAAAGTCAGTGGTTCAAAAAACACATGTGATTTTTTCCTTTGAACACATTTAATATATAACAGAAGATTAAAAATTATAAAGAAGGAGGGTTAAGCTATATATCAATCACAACTTTGATTATGCAGCAAAGGCTAGCAAATGTTGACTTGATACAGAACATTTTGATCTAATAATATCTCTGCATCCAAAACTTTGAAAGTATGATTTAAAGGATATTGAAGGCCATAAGATTCCTTCCACTTCACTAAGATAGTCCAGAAGAGCTCCTCAATCACCAGCAGTGGTCCGGTAAAGTAGGGCAACTCAAGTTGTCTGTAAGTCAACCAGAGGGCTTCCCAGTAGATCCATAGCCACCCACAGCTGGAGAATAGCTGAAGGAAGGGTGCATGGCTAATGTTAATCATGAGACAAACAAGCAGAGTAATAGGAAAGAAATAATTGTTTACACATGTTGCAGTGCTTGTATTGCATGTTCAGTATCTACATATGGTACATTTGTGCCATAGGAAATAATCAGGTACATTTTGCTACCAGATTGTGTGAATGCCCAGAATCACTAAGACCTGCACAAAGTCCTCACTGGCTTGTTCCATTACTGCTCCTCACATTTCAGGTAATATAATTCCACATCTCTTTAGATGGTCCTGTGGGGCTACTGTATGCAAACAGAGGTCAGGATGGCCCTCAGATTTGGCAACATGATTGAGAGGCCAGCAAGCTAACATCTGTCCTTTAATAGAGATGGCATCTTACATCCTCATTTAATCTCTGCACGAGGTTAAGCACAACAGCAAGCACTAGATTTCACTACGAAGTACACAGGAAAAACTGTATTGTAAACAGAAAGGAAGTCTAAAATTTATTAGGAAACCAAGAGAAATATCCTGTATTGCTCTGATATTTTTAACTAGATTTTCTTCAAAAAAATAGGTCAATGAAAGCAAATCATTTATATTTATTTCTGTTTGGTTTTCACATTAACTTTCGAACATACTGAGCGGCGTCATTCAATCTGACAGAGAAATAGTTTTTTACAAAGTTCTTAAAACATCTGTGAAAACAAGGTCAAAAAGAGACCCAGAAGTCCCTTTTAGTGCCCTGATTGCAAGAGAAGTAGCAGCAGAAGTTCATAATTTAACAGACACCAGATATCCAACTGTAAGTGCCCAACTACTCGGAAATTTGAATCAGAGTTTACAAAGAACAAGATACAAACCCCACAGGTTTCAACTAGCATGAGTAAGCAGTTTGTGGAGCTATTTGTGTTTTGTTTTTTGTTTGTTTTTTCTTTTGGATATCAGTAAAACATATTCACAGTCATATGTATCATAGATTACTTTAAATTTTATTTGAGACATCCTTAGCTTTAAGAGTTCAAATGATAAGCTGTAGTATAACCAGTATAGTAGCTTGAATTTTGATCTTTTGCAGTTTCATTTCCTTTATCATTTGAAGATATTTTTCTTGTTGCTTTCTAAAGTGCACATTTAGTATATTATTGATATTTTGTGAGATATTCACTGAGATTTTTTCTAGTATACTTCCTTCATGTTATGGCCTAAGTAGATTAAGCACTAGAGAATATGATTACTGTAAATTATATTTAAAGATTTAAATATGTCAAGGGAAGACATATAGTAATAAAATAAATGGCAAAGTAGCTCCTACTTGCAAACTCTTTACAAATACAGCGAATCACAATCACAAAGACAAAAGTAAGGCTTTAAGTCTTTTTACATGTCAGTTGTATTTTATCGTCTGTGGTACAGGATTTAGACAGCACAACACAGCTCAGGACAGGAAGTGAGGATCAGTTGATGAAAATGATCTTCATTTAAAACATTGATAGAGCACTTACTAAAATGCACATCTACCATACAGAACAAATCCTGATATTCTAAACCAACCAGAACTTATTTTTCTTTAATAATTTAAGAATTAAGTATTGATGATCTTAAATTTCATAGGAAATTTCACACAAAACAAGGATTATAGGATCGGGCTTCAACTTTTTTTTAAAAAAGATCAATTTAAAAAAAATTTCTGTGTCTAATTGCTCTGAAGGGAACCATATATTTGGACCCTAACAAAAAGAGGATTGAAACTTAGCTTTAAAACAAAAGTCTCTCAAGTTTATGACATAAGGAATTCAAGTAATTAAAAAAAAATTCAGATAGATCCACAGATAAATTTGGTATTTTTTTAAAAAAGGTTTTCATATAAACTATAAAGTGTACTAACATAATAGCCATGACATGTAATGCTGAATTGCTATGAAATTCTTTCATAATATTTAACAAAAAATTTCTCATCGTTTCTAGCCACACTGGAGGTATCTTTGAAAAGAGTTTGATTAGAATGAGCTAAAAGGCATCTCACTACCACCCACTACTACTTCCTTAGCTACTGTTGTTTTTTTATATGGGATTGCATTGTCTGAACCAGAAATCTGCAAGATGCCTAAAGTCACCACAGTGTCTTCTAGAGTACAATGGTATACCTACTGCAACAAGTAATTAATCTTGGGCTCAAGATTTCCTGATGGGAGCCTATTGACCCTAGCACAATAGATGAAAGTATTTTATCCTGTGTGTTCCCCCTACTGACCCCTTGTCACCTTTTTTCATGCACTGTCTGCTCTCATACCAAACTGAAGAATTCTTCCTTCACTCTGATATTCGGTGCCTGCTTGACCCTCTCTTGCTCTGTGGAAGCAGATTTCTTGATTCTGCTTGAGAAGATTACTCAGTAGGAAAAGTCTGCCAAAGTTTTAGCATACACTGCAACAAACACGAATGAGCACAGAAGTGTCAGGGATGCTGGGCTTTCCTCAGACTCCCAGTTTTTAATGGGGAGCCATGGCATGCAGTGACGCTACATCTCGTCTCTACATCCACTGGGAGGAAGGTTGGGGAACCACTGGGAACACTCGGGACTGACTGTGTGCAGGGGCCTCAGTATGGGCACTCACAAATCACCAGCATGGTCCTTCTGGGATGGCTGATGCAATCTTGGAAAATGAGCCTTTGAGCTGCATCGCGTGCTAAATACTCATAAGGGTGGACGGAAAAATGGTAGATTGTACCACAGTCCACCCTTCTGTATTAACACCAGCATTCAAGTCACCTCCAAACTGGCTCAGAGCGTGCTCCTGTAGGCAGTTAACATATGGACAACTTTGGCCATGGATCCACTCTTGGTGTTAATGTACATAACAAGGTTTAAAAAGCTATCTCTAACTAGACATCTGAGGTGAATCTGATTTCTAGAGAACGACTGCTCAGAGCATTCTTGAATTCAGGCCTCTTTGGGGTGCTGACTGCAGAGCCAGGAACGGAGATACTAAAACTAATTGCCGATGCCTGAGCACTGACAGAATATTTTGTCTCCCAGAGACTTACAGTCAAAGAAGGTGGGCAGTAGCCTGCAGATCCCTCCCAGCTGGTGCAAGGAATGTGTAACTACTGCTGTTTTCAGCTCTTGGTACAACAGTGCAAAAGCTAAAGCTGGGTCTCCGTTTAAAGAGCCATTTCAACTTCTCTCATGTAGCAGCAATTACCCTCTGCTGTGAAAGCTATGCTATAAATCCTCAGGGTCCCTTGACACTCTCAGTGACAGCAGACCTCCGACTGTTACCCACAAGACACTTCAAAGGTCATCTTGGATAAATATGTGAAAACTGTCCTAAACTCTTACAGTAACTGTAGACCAAGAGTGAATATCCCTTCCCCCATTCCCACCCATCAGGCTTCCATCTACTGTAATTGCTTAATCTCCTTGCTCCTCTGTATCTGTCACTGGGAATACTTTGCAATGCAACATCTCCACTCCCCCACACAGGCTTGAAAGAGGGTGAAAAAGAAAACACTGACAAATGTTTCCCCTGCAGATAATCATATTGTCATTAAAGCCTTTAAACTATTCTGGTGTCTTCCATATTCAATTAATAAATGACCTTGGGCCCAGATCCTCACTTTGCTAAATTAAAATAACATTTCTGTTATCAGTGGTAATCCTCTCGTTTAGCCCAGCTGCATATCTGGATTGCCTGGACTTAGAGGAAGTTTGCCACTGATTTGAGCAAAACGAGAACTTAAAATCTGGATCTTCCTTTTTATGAAAGATTTTATTCTCTTAAACCATCCACTGTTATCTACAGAATAGGAGTAATATAAGCAGAAGGCTGAAAACACAGTTGTCTATGGTAGTCCGACTGAGCAAAATGAAGTGCTGCAATCCTGATCTGAGAGTGATTTACATCATGCTGTGACTACTAGCAGGTGATGTACAGGGCAAGGGGACCACAGGAGTCACTGTGATCCCAAATGACTGCCTAGGTGTGCTGAGAAAACTAATTCTGCTCTGGTTGTCCTTTCTCAGTTTGCAACATGGTGAGCAAGTGGGAAACTATTGATTGCATTCTGCTGTCATCTCTGGAAAAAATACAGGTGAGAGCAAGATGCATGAGTGAGTCTGTGGAGCTTTAGGAAACGAGACCGTGACACATGGCTGTGGAGGAAGTTGAGGCATGTGAATATGGAAAAAGATTAGATAGATCTAGGTAGAAATGTAGAAACAGTTTAAAACCTTCCTGTCTTGGTTTCAGATGAAACAAAGTTAACTTTCTTCGTAGTAGCTAGTGAGAGGCTGTTTTTTTGGATTTGTGCTGAGAAGAAGGTGGATAACATACTGATGTTTATAGTTGCTGCCAGGACAGTCAAGGACTTCTCAGCAACTCTGCTGTGCCAGTGTCTGCTGGGGCAGGAGAAGCTGGGAGGGAACAGCCCCAGTTACTAGACTAGGATTTGACATTAGGTTTAAGATTGAGACCCAAATTTGCCAATGGTATATCCCATATCATACACGTCATGCCCAGTATATAGATGAGGGTCTTCTCTGAAAGTACTCTCTCATGCTCTGGGTTGTCTCCCTCTGTGTTGCCCCTCTCTCAGGGTTGTCTCAGTCTCTTGGACACTCTTATCTCCATTCTGGTACTGAAGTTTCAGGACTCTCCCTGCTTTGGGATCGTTAGTCAGGAATGGGTTGAGCCTTGGTCATCAGGTGGTGAGCAGTATCACTGTGTATCACTCATTTGTATATTTGTACATATTCTTATTTTTGTTATAATTATTGTTATTTTCAGTATTATTGTTGTTTAGTTATTAAATTGTTCTTATCTCAACCCACGAGTGTCTTTTCCTCTTACCCCTGTAATCCTCTCCCCCGATCCCCAGGAAGGGAGAGAGGGAAGGATGAGCAAGCAGCTCACCAACAAGTGTGGTGTTGGGCTGCCAGCCAGGGTAAAACTGCAACACTTCCTCTGGTGCTTTTTGGCAAATTTAAAGAACATGGAGAAGGTTTAGACAGGGAGCAGTGTTGAAGAGAGATGGCGGTGGGAGGAGGGGGATATTTAGTTTTATTCAGGGCCCAAAACAGCTCTTGTAAGGTCCTACATGTTTGTGTACATGGATACGTGCATGTGTGATCAGAAAAGATGTGTAAAACATAAAGCTGTATATTTCATATATACCTTTTTCAGCTTTTGAAGTCAGTGTTATGAAGCACGTGTGTCCTCCTTCTGTAAATTTATCCAGTAGTCTCTTTTAAATCCAATTTGGTCCTTCTTTGCTCTTTTTCTCATTGGCTGAAAGGCTTCCAACTTCCCTGTCCCAACAGTCAGCCTTTGTCTGGAGCAGACATCAGTGATGAGGACTCCAATATTTTCTTTGAGTAAGTTGTGCATTTACACAATGTTCGTGGGGCTTATTCACCCCAAGGAATGGCAACAAATGCCATGAAACCTTTGCATTATCATCAGGTAAGGCCTGGCCTCTGGAGGCAGCTGTCTTAACATGTATTTCTGCAAAGCTCATGCAGTACTAATTGTTTAGCAGATAGTTTAAGTCCCTGACCCAGACCACGAGTTTTACAGGTGGAATTCTCCAAAGACGAGGTTATTCACAGAGATGACAGGAGCCAGCAGGTGGGTGGTCTTACATGTCCACTGGGATGTTGCATTCAACCTGCCAGCAACACAAAGAAACATAGGAGTTATACTAAGAGACAAATGCAAAGTATACAATGATTTAATAGACACAGTTATTCTGTGGCATCTTTGGGTATGTTAAGAGGAATTTCATCCTTAGTACTCAACCAGTGCCTAACACAAAGATGCTTTTCCTTTGCAATCCTAAATTATGTAACCCACAAACATAAAGCAAAGGGTATTACTTAATATTTATAACATTATCTAGTGTGCACATACTATATTTTTCTTCCAAATGCTTTGTGCTCTTTTTTACTTTTTTTTTTTTTTTAGTCAATGCCAAGTGAATAGTGACATGGTAAATATTCAGTGAGGGTAGATAACAATCTTGCTGTTATCTGAGGTACCTGGTTCTGTCTAAATCATCTAATCCTTTTGTGCTTTTCTTCCTTCTTCCTCTCCCCTCTTGCATCCCTTCCTACTTGTCAAGTTTTTGCACCATTCCATGAAGGAGTAGTACATTGTGTTTATTTACTACTTTTCTGCTGCAATTACACATAACAGCTCTGCTTCTGCTACGGACAGATCATCTGTGTTTTCTTGTTTTGCTTACTTAATTTTACCATGTTAGAGTTTAAACATTTGTTTAAACCTTTGTCAAAACCATGACAAACCAGAAGTCAAATTAATTTACCTATGCAGTCTTCAGTGTTGTTAATTCAAGTAACAACAGTAACGAAAGAGTGGCCATACCTGCAACTGGTTGGTGTTTCTTATTCCCTGCTGCACTGGTGGAGCCTGATTAGCTGTAATCAACTGTCTCCTAGTATGTCCTCTCTCTCTCTTTTCCACTTGTAATATTTTTTCTTAACTCTGGACCATGGCAGCTGTCTGTGAAGAGAGTATCAAAGCTATGTGTTTTATAGTGCCTACGATTGCCCTACATTTTTTAACTGGTGTCTTCATACTTTAGTTCAGTAACAGTTCACCATAGATGAAATCTAGGAAAGGAAGGAGGCAGGGTAAAGAACTGAGACACTAGGAGAATCAGGCAGGGAAATGAGTTAGCTTCATCGAAGCTAATCCTGGATACCAAAATACAAGGGAGTGTGATGCAAAGATACCCATGTGGGTGACATGTCACATGAGGTTTTTTAACATGGGTGTCATGTCACATCTAAGAGACGTCAGTAAATTATCACAGCAGTCCTCTGTACCATATGGACTTACTTGTTCCAAGCTTCAAGGATGACTTCTTTCTTTCCATTTCATGGTATCTACTTAATTAGAGAAAGAACACCCTAGAGAGAAGGAAGATACCAAGTTAATGTTATCCCGATACTATCCATTGACAGTAATAGTCCAGTTTTAGACAAGTTTTCATCAGACTACACTTCATTTTTCTTCTCATTGATATTTGCTCCCTTGTATAACTACAGAGTAATTGGAATTACCTTGGCTGTTGTCTTTCAGTCTTCTCTCAGAAGAAAATAATATATTCTCTGCCCTTATTCTAATCCTGTTTGGGGTTTTTTTGGCTTTGGATAGCCAGAGCTACATGAAATATTCCAGGTGATATTTTGCTACCATTTTTTAAACTGATAAAATTTCAATTGTCTACTGAAAAAAAAAAAACTTTACTAGGGTGATTCATAGCTATCACTTGCTTTCAACTCACAGTACAATCCTTATCAGTCTTTAAGGTCAGATTCATCACAGCTGAAATTAGACTTGCAGACATGAAATTTGGAGCACAGTCATAATATTATCCTTATGTAAACAATAGTGGTACTGATTCAGATGAAAGGTGAGTGATTGTTCCTTATCTCTGAGCCTCAACTGGATGTCTGAAACTCAATAAACTGAATCTGAATTTACAATTCATCCATTTTTGATTCAACAAGTTGAACTAGCTCAAATCCAGCATATTGTGCCTAATTTGTTACCAAAAATGCTCAATGACATCATTAATATTATTGCCAAGCATAATTATAGGAAAACTTTGTTAATAATTCTTATAGTATGGACTATGGTTATACAACCTTGAGAAGCTGCCTTAATTTACTACAATGCTTCTGTTAATACCAATCTTTCTGCATGTAACTGACACTGTAGGGCCACACTTGTACAGCATTGTACTGCATGCTTCACTGAATTTTTTTATTCGGAAAAATATTGTTTTCTCACCAAAAAATATAAAGTTACATTACCCTTATGATGAGAGTGTCAGGTTTTTGGAGGATCAGGTTACACTTCAGATATGCAAATACATCCGTGACCTCTATCTTCTACTCATTTTAATTATATTGTTACAATAATAGAAGGAGCGAACAAAAGTCTTCTACATGTCTTTAGAAAACTCAGCATGTATCTACCTGTCTTTAAAAATACAATCAGCCTGATGGTTTTTGTTAATAATATTAACAATAATATTAATTAGTAATGATTACAGCAATCGTAGTAATTCACAAGCAATAAGGATATACATATGATCTTTGTGTCAAGAAGAATGTGAGGACAAGGCAATTGATGTTTACAAAAAATCTTGGATCAGTCCAGATTGTATAATAGGAGCATTATTGTTTGACAGCCAATGCATTTTGTAATTGTTGGTGATTTTTAAGATACAAAAGAAGAGAATACTAATCTGCTTAAACTACCATTAATCTTGCCAAAAAGAATAGTGTTTAAAATTAATAAATCTGTCTTTCATTAATACTGTATTAATTTCAGAAAAAAATAATCCTGGCGTTCTTAAAAGAATGCCAGCTCTTAAGAACGCCAGCTGCATAATTTAATGACAAAAAGTAGAATGAGAATTGAAATACGCTTGCTCACCACTACTATTAAGAAACAGAAGTGCCTTTTCACATTTCTCCAGCACTTTTCTCCCTTTGAAGATTTTCCCTCACAGAACTCAGTGTACAGTTAACCTCTCACAATCTATAACTGCACACTTGAATAAATCAAAATTAATCCTAATTCATTTTTAACCCTACACTCAGCAACAGTAATGATTGAGTATTTGTGACAAAACTGCAGAAGGGAGCTCATACTTTAGGGTCCAAACATTGCCTGTGTTGAAGAAAATGGAAAGCTGAGGTGACCTGATCTGCCTCTGCCCATTAGGGACCTTTTGATAGTCATTGTCTTCAAGAAAAATAATTGCTTCCCAAGAATGCTCAGCTAAATCATTTTATTAGTGTGAACTGGATTAAGGTTATAGGAAGGTCCCTCTTGCTTCTTACCCAATAATATCTGACCATGCATATCAAAGAGTGGAGGAGGCAAATTATTCATTATTTCACCAGCATAATGAAAGCATAAGGGAGGTTTAAAAGGACGCTATCTGCAGCAGGAAACTGTCAAAGAACGTGGGAACACAGCCCTCCTGCATTTTTGTTTCAGCTCCGTTGATCAGAAGATTGAAAGGCCTGCTCTACCTACAGGGGTCCTCTGTTCAGGCCCCACAGTGCAATTATAATCCGTCCTCACCTCCTTTAGAATGACAGGCCAAAAACAAAGCCCAGAGCTTTTGTACAGCTTAGCATTCCTAAGAAACACAAATCTTCATTTCTTTCTTTCTTTTTTTTTAACTCTTAAGAATTAATTAAAATTGCTCTTATATAATATCGAGGGATAAAACAGCTTAAAATTATCTAATACTTTTTAAGGGTGGATTTTTTTTTTTTTATAGAGAACATAGAAGGATCAGTTGTTAACAGCCACAAGGTAGAGCAGCTCTGCTTTTGTCTTCATGCTGCCTGCAGGAAAAGGGATTCCAGTTGACACTATTTTGCATGAAGCTGTTTAATTTCATTTTTTTTCTGGTATTATTCCTGTTGTTTACACATTTTAGTGGCAGAAACTTGCAAGCAGTTAGCTCCTCAATGCCTACTGGAGTTAATATTGATTAATCTCTGCTTTTTTGTTTATCCGACTAAAAGCCACGCACCTCTGAAGCTAACACATACACTTGATCCCTGTAAAAGCATTAAATAATAGTGCTATTGGAACTGTGGTGGACTAAGTATATTAAGATATGCAGGATCTATATGAAAACATAACATTTTTAGCAGTTTCCAACAGCAGACTAGTTCAGAGGCTACAAAGACATTTGCAATTTTAAAACAACAGCAGCAAACTGTTAAACATGCTAAACATGCTAACTGTTTTATCTTCCTTCTGCTGGCCTACCACATCATTGTGATTATCCTACAGGAATGCTGTAAGTTGCATGGCTATAACAGCTTGGGAAATTCTGTGTTTAATATTAAATTTTCAAGCTACATTGCTTTACCCAGCATAAACAGCACCAAGCAGGCTAAAGTTAACTGTCAGGTTACATTGTAGAATGAGCACACAGAATGCATTTGGCAAGCAAATCTCACATCATGTGTGTGACCTTTAAGTGTATATATTTGCAGAAGGTTAGACAAGATTCCAGGCTGCTTGAAAGCTTTTGTGGGTGAGATCAATATGGGATGCCACAGTGTAGTCTAGCTATGTATGTGAAAGTCTGCTTTATGAATGTAAAACCAGGTGATAACAAAAAGGATGGTAATAGCATGGATTTGTTTCACTGTTCTCATCCTCTGATTTCATATTTCCCACCTGGGATAACCTAGAATCACTTTTAAACTGATTTTTTTTTTGTACCTTTAAAATATGGTACAGCTACAACGCCAGGAGCGAAATCTGGCGTACAAGAATAAAAGTGCGTTCACAGGTCAGGCCATATCACAACTGTTCTGATATTTACTGGTAAATTGACACTTGTCTTGTATCACTTAACATTTTTCTATTAATATTATTAACTAATTGCTTTACAAATTTGGGTTTTTTTAATTCGGAAATAAATTCTTAACATGAGTTAAATTGACTGATTAAAGACCCTTTACAAACATTTAGGAAGATAACATTTTAGTGAAAGCATGCTTAAAGAGGGAAATATTTTAGTATCCCTTTCAAGGTTTATTTTGCTGTGGGGAAGGTGTAAGGCAATGTAAATGAGAATTGGGACTCTCATTCACTTGTTTCGGTTATAGGCTGATTTCCTTTCTTTGAAAGGGACAGAGACACATTATTTTATTCTTTTTCACATATGGTTTATCTCTTTGCCCTTTAAGTGACACCAGTTGGATTGTTCATGTAAGATACCCAAGAGCCGGAGGACAGAAGGAAACCAAGCAGTGAATAGCCAATGGGGGCATATCAAAAGAAAAAATGCCTGGTTTGTCATTCACTACCTATGCTACTACCTTTGGAAGTGCAATGACAAGGGGAATCCACTTCTGGAGCAATAGGTGTATTCAGGGATTTGGTGGAACATCTGTCCCTGATACATTTCTTCATCAGAACCTGAGAAATAATATGAAGTGATTCACTGAACGGGCCAGTGGAGTTACACCAGTGAGACGTTTGTGGGAAAATGTTCAGAAATGTGCTTTCTTCAAACATGTAGAAATCTTGTTCTTTGGGGTTAGACATTAGCTATCTCTTGCTATACTTCAGCAACTATATTTAACAGGTAGAAACTTTTGTTCCCTTTAAGTAACTCTGCAAGTTTGTATGTCAGAATGGATGCAGTACTCGACTGACCTTCAATTAACTGGTGCAAACATATCCCTCTCTCTGGCACTCAAAAAACCTCTTTGATAACCTTTGATAATGTGCAGGACCTATCAGACTCCAAAGACTTGGCATGCCTTAACACTAAATGAAAGCTCAAATGAGCTCAGTCTGTCCTGAAGAAGTATATAACTCACTGAGCTCCACCTTCCAAGTGAAAGTAGAGGTCAACGTGGAAAGCCAGGAGTTTTAACTGAAGCTGGACTTCTTTATAATTTGCATATGATTTTGCAGAGCTTCAGGTCAAAGATGGCTAAATGAGCCAATAACATGGTAATTGTGGATTTTACTTCTAAAGTTGTTAATAAAATAATTGTGAAAGTTTCTAGCCATTTCCATTCCAGATTTCTGTTCTGCTACCTAACACCCATTTAGAGAGTCTAATTCACTCCAGAAACCTACTTATCAACAGTACTTACAAGCAAAAAAGATCCCATGGACACTATTTGTTCCTGTTAGACCTCCAAGAATTAATAATGATTTTGTAATATTTTCACATTTATTTGTTTTGGTTCGGTATACTTTTTTCTTTAATAGGGAATAGAATTAATGAGCTTTTAAGAAATTCTGAAACACCCAAAGGAACTATGACAGATTTTTCAATTTGAGGAAATACAACACAACATAGTAAGGAGTCTTCATGGGTTTAGCCCTGCTGACATCAAAATATTGCCTAATGAAGAATGTATAGTCCTAAAAGGTCAGTCTGAGTCAGTGTTTACAGTTTCTTTAATAATTTCCTTAATGGTATTTTTCTACAACGTTTCTCAAGTCAAACGCTTACATTTTTTCAAGAGACACTTTTAAAATTAACAAACGCATAGATACATGAATTTATCTTACATTTTATTTCCCCCTTCTATACAGTGTTATCTTTCAAGTGTAGTTCCTGCAGAATGGCTTTTCAGATACAAAACCTCTCATAGTTTTGACTTTAAAACAGAATGGTAATGTCATCCTTTCCCTGTAAACTGAGGGAATCACAAGAACAAAGCAGTACCATTGACCCCACAGCTGAAGGCTGAAAGCCAGAAGGGACAGCCATCCCTAATGCTCTAGAAGTATCTGTCTGTCCTTGGTAATGCAAGGAAATTGCCTTGCACTGTATTTGAATAGAAATACATCATTCAGAGTTGGTGGACTATTAGTAAGAAAGTAGGCATTTGGGGACTAAATCTTCCTGAGATCTTCCTGAATGCTCTTTGTGCCCCAGCGGTTTCAGCTGTAAACTCCCTCTCTTCTTTTTTGAACTTACAGAGTTCATCTTAGAAAGTTCAGGGGGTTCAGGTAGGTTTCAGGACCTGAATAAATCAAAAGCTGATTTGCTCCATTACACCTCTGTGCCACCAAAAGACCAGAAAGTGTGTGTGTCCGTATGCACCCATGTTCTCAAACAGAAGACTCAGTTTATAATAATACTTAGATTGCTCATATCAATCCCTGCTCATCCAAGCCAGCCGATTGTTCCAGCTCCTGTGGCTACACCACCCCCTCACAGAAGGCCATAACTCTAATGGCCTCCGGGCACCCAGAATCTCTTCTGTCACCCTAGTCTGAACTGTTCTTTGTATAATAGCAAAGACATATTCTTGCTCTGACCTCTTAGGTTGTCCCTAAAAATAGAAAAACTCAAGACACCGATCTGACACTCTGTATCTTTTTTTTTTTTTTTTTTCTGACAGGGTCTGAGCAAGAGGCTATTGGATCTCCTGTAAGAGCTCTGACGATGGAATTAGCAAGATGATCCTCTTTAATTTTTTTCCAAACATGCCTTGCATGTGAGAAGTCTTACAGAAAGATTCAGAGACTCATGAAACTGCCATCAGCCTGTGCAAATAGTTACAGCTCCAAACACAGCTAGCTACGGATAATGTCCATTTGTGCAAACATTTCTGAGATATGAATGCCTCCAGTTAGATTACAATGTTAAACCATATATGCTGGGTTAGGAAGGTTGCAGCTGTATTCTGAGCATTTTTTTTCACAACTTACTGGAAAGTAACTGACCGTCTGAATTTTCTCCCGTGTTTCAAAGCTTTGTCCTGAATGCAGAGATTTACTCAGACTAATGCTTGCAATATCCATTTGTCATCTTTGTCTCTTTTCATCTGCGAAAACTGTGATTTGAAATTATTGATTTTCACATTTAAATATGAACAAAAGTGAATTTTTATTTGTCCATTAGTTAAAAGTTATTCATCTGGACGTGTTCTCATCACAAGTATGAAAACCTTAATGAAAGAAGTGAACAAGAGTGATTAGGTGACAAATGTGTCAAAAATAAAATAAAATAAAATAAAATAAAATAAAATAAAATAAAATAAAATAAAATAAAATAAAATAAAATAAAATAAAATAAAATAAAATAAATATTATTTCCTAGATTTTCAGTTTACTTTATTTTATTTTATTTCAGCACTTTATTTTGGGCTTGCACGTCATAATTAGTTTGACTTCCAGAATGGAGACAAAGAACCTGCAAAATACAAGAAATGTGGAGTATTCAAAAGTCTTTTTTGGCAAAAAAAACATGAGAAGGAATTACTGTCGGTGTTACAGAGTTTGTTGTGAGCCTAGAGCTAGGAGCTCTTGAGTTCAAATTCAGCTTTTTAGGCAAAAGCAGTATCAACTCCACCAAACATGCCAAATCCATTGAGAAGATCAACATTCTCCATCAAACTTGCAAATATCAAGTAGTCATGGCCAGAAAATGCATTCTGGACACGTGTGCACTGGCATACCCAGGGCCTGGCATACTCAATATGCTACCAGGCAGCTCAAACAAGTCCTTGTAATTCATATAGCTACTCAAAGAGTGAAGTCACAGAGTGTGATGTGCTCAAGCGATAAGCCTGGAGCCTGTCAGCTGTGGTGGAGATACATTCTTCAGCTTCTGTGCTGTGAAATTAATACCTTTATGGCTCTGAAAAGGTCTGTGAGCTGTACAAAGACTAAAAATACCATGGTAATGTTGCCATTTTTTTAAAAAAGACTGAGCTATTCGTTTGGAAGGGAGAAGCATCTTCCCCAAATTCACTTTCCTTGTTCAGATCTTCTGCAGGAGGTAAAGATGCTTCTGAAATCCTGCTTGGGTTGGTTGGGTGGAATTAGAAGTTCCTGATGGGTAATGTCAGTAAAAAAGTGTAAGAGTCAACTGCAGCTAAGGTTCAAGGCATATCGTGCATGGTATCATGCTATATAGAGATTGTGCTGAAGACAGTGATTCTAAGGCATACCAATTAATGAAGCTGCAAAATACTGCTGCTTAGTGAGAACACCCTAAGCATTTCTGTTTAATTGATACAGTCACGGAGTAAATATCAAGCAATTGCAGTTATGTAGTTTCTTCTAGTACCTTTTTCTGAAACGTTTTCATAAAGGTAGTTTGTTGTTTAGAGAATCAGGAACTACATTAGGGCTTCTGCTTCAAATACATATTTTTAGATAAAACATGCCCGTACACGCAGAGAACATCAACAGCTTTTATTAAGCTTTAGTAAGGCTCTTCCCTTCTGGCAGGACTTTCCCCCGCCTGTTGATGATTTTACAGGCAAAGGAAATGACACGTCTACTGGTTGCAGCCTGTCAGAGGAAGAACAGCTGTAGTAACAGCACAGTCTTTGGAGATGGAGAGAAATAAAACTTCAGATCAAAAATTAAAATTTGGTACTAGTTTTTAAAGTGGAGCTCACTCAGCATGTTGAGAAGCAAAACAGCTGATTCACTATTTCTTAGCCCTTTTGAAGTTATGTTGATACTTTCCATGCAAAAGTGACTTAAAAGGATACCTCAGAGATATCCGTTTGAAATCATGCCTTGCTTTACTTTTGCCCACACCAACTGAAGCGAACATAAATGAAGACATTTGCTTTGTAGGATCAGATTTACACTGCAGTGCCAGCAGTAGGAGCCAGGCTTCAGGCCCATACTAACAGAAAACAAAACTGGAAAAGAGTTACAGCAGCACAAACTACTAGATCTCCTAATTCCTTTGTAGAGGTAAAGATAAACAGGGAAGATTTGTGGCCAGGGCCTGGGGGAACCACTGTAGGGTGTCTTATTTAGATCCATGAGGTAAAATCCACTGCTGTAACCTAGATGAGAGTCATCACAAAGGTTATTGCATCCTCCCACTGCCGCAGATATATCATATGTGAATATAGGAATGAATCAAATCTACTGTTTCAAAAATGATGCTTTTTTAAAAATAGGTAAACTTTATGAAAATATGTTCTTTAATACCAGCTTCCCTGAAAACCTTCTACTTTAAAATGAAGAAGAAGATTCTTCCAGTGCATGAGTTCTTGTTCCCACAGGCACTCTTTGGACTGTCAGAGGAACTCTGTAAACTCCAGGGTAATATCCATAACAACACATGGCTTGTTATATCGTGCAACTTAATCAACCATAAAATGATTCCACTTTGAATATGTTCTATTTTAATTGGCAATTGTGTTGCTATCTGTGCTTACAAATGGAAGTCAGAATAGTCATGTTAACTTCTGTCATGCTGCTCTGCAGACTAATTTGAGCTATCTTAACAAAGGATTTTTGGTTATTCTGAGTTAAAGGAATTGGTTACGTGTGAATACGACACAAGCGTACGGATTTCTGGTTTTGATAGTAGAAGTTGTAGAGGAGAAAGAAAACAATTAGGTGAAAGTAGGAAAACAAGAGAGCATTTTAAATTTTGGTTGTTCTCCTCTTCAGGTAAAATGACAAATGCAACTGAAGGTGTTATCCGACTTCATACATGATTCTTCTTTGAGGAGGAAGCAGGACTGGATGACCTTATCAGGTCCCTTCCAATCTGAATTATCCCACCTTTAAAAATGCCAGAACAAAAAAAAAGTCACAAAAATTCCAGTTCTGCAGTCAGATTCTGCTTTGTTTGTTAACTCTGTAGCAAAGAATTTCTTATTTTCGTGATTATTAACATAACTGCACTCTATGTCACACTTTTTATTTTGTTATACTGGGTACATTTAAAGAAAATACAACACAATTTAAAATTCTTGATCTATTACTTTCCTGTTCAAGATGTTTCTTACACTGGAGGAGAGGGTGAACTTCAGGAAAGACATATACGGAAACTCTCTGTCTGTCGTTTACGGACTTTGCTTTTCCTTTAATCAGAGAAATTTCCTTCATTACAATGATGCAGGATCACCCAGACCACCAAGCTACAAAGGAAAACACATGACATTTGATACACCTGATTAAAAGTGTAAGACGTCTCTTACACAATTAACCTCATTTTCCTACCCAGCATTTTGGAGTGAATGCAAGAAAAATGTTAACGTAGATGGTGTGAAAATTATTCTGGTTGTTTACCAGGTGCTCTTTACTTTCCACTACCTTGTCACCAGCTGTTATATTGTCTTGATGGCTATGATATAAAAACAAAGATAAGAAAACAGAGAGGAGAAAAAGGAGCAATTACTCCTCCACATGCATCATTATAGTTTCATGGGTTATAATGGTAGTAATTGGAATCAAGTAAGCCATCTCCTGACTTGACATTGTTTGCTGTAAAGAATAAAGATATACTTTGTTGCATTCTAATTAAGGAAAGAAATCTTGAACTGTCTTTGTGAAAAATGCTTTTTTAAGGCATGGAAGTCAGGTCCTTCTTGAACTCATCTTTGCCTTCAAACAGAAGCCTGGGAAGGTTGGAGCAGCTGGGCATCAGACTGCATAGGGGGAACACAGCGAATAAGCCAATGTGGCAATTTTGGCTCTAAACCAGCAAGAGTACAAAAGTAGGGTGAACTTTAAAAGTGGGTGGCAGCACACAGAATAGTAAAGGAGCATTGCATTCAGGCAACACTGTCAAATAAGAATCTTTACAGAAAAATCATCTGGATTTACAAGATAGCCGTTATCTTTCTTTTAAGGATTTAAACCAGGGTACAAAATTGAGAACTGGGATGTCACTGCCCCTTCAACTTCCTCTGAGTGTTTCTGAACTCCACAGAGCTGCTCCTCTTCTGCAGTGCAGAGTGAGGCTCTTGCTGTGCAAACCAAAGTAACTCCATTTAATTTTTGGAACTCCACTGGTAAAACTATTTATTCACATTACCTATCCCTATTGTCCCTTCAGATTAGCTTTCATATAATCTGTTTTTATACCTCCTCGATTATAAAGAGGATCACTTTCAGAGCAAAATCTCACAGTTCTTTTGTAAAAAAAGGTAATGAACAAACAAATGACTTCAGTGGTGTAAGGATACAGTATTCTCAAAGTGCACCCTTGCATGCATGCACGTGCCAGCACAGGTCTCTTGCCTGCAGCTTCACAGATTCGTGCTATTATCACAAAAAGTATTAGCAGAAGATGGATTTATTTCTAAGCACAATAAGACAGATTGTCCATTCAGGTATGAGTTATAGTTACTACACTTTGTGTAGACACACTTATAAATGAGATCTGAGCATCCAATCCTCTTTCTTCAAAATCTTCAGTTAACTTTTTAAATTCTGAATAGTAATAACAATCAAAGTCACAATAAAGACTTACATATTCTTAATGAAATGAAAGAAAAATTTATTCTCCAGCAATGCACACCTGGACTAACTGTTGTGTGTCCAATAGCAGTGTACCACAAATATGCTTACATGTCAACTAATGCATATGTGTAGACACTGTAAAATCATAAATTATTCCTAAGCTTGTCAAAAGGCTAAAAATTTCTTTTCACTGGTGCAGCACTTGATGAAATCAGTCTCCAGATTGACTACAGCATGAGAGAGAAGCTCTGAGTCCTGAACACAGTCGCCATGTGAAACACTCAAGTGAGCTCTCTGTTGTTATGCAGGCCCAGGTGACTGTAAAGCTGTTCCTATTAATAAGGCAGAGAAAAAGAGGCTTGATATAATAAATAGGACAAAACAGGGTTTAACACTGGAGACCGGATATACACATATATAGATATAGCATTCTCTCAGTTCCACACAACCACACACATATGCGAGGAAGCAGAAAAGTCAGTGACTGCCCTTGTATAGTCGTGTGGACTACTACATTTTTGGTTTCTTAGTAGTCACCATCCAGCTCCTGTGATCTATCCCTTACAAGTGGGCAGTCAGTGAGTAGAAAGAAAGAACAGATAATGCAAGAAGAAAAGGGAACAATCATAGAAAGTATGGTAGAAAGGGAGCAGACTGGCAGGGTGCATGCCAGAATCTTCATGTCATACTATACCCTGAGCAGTTCCAGAAACTGTAAGAATTATGTATTCTCAAAAGCCACAGTTCAGTTGCCCCTGCTTTAGGTCATCACATCCAGTCAACCATTAACAACAACAGCAGTCATACCACAAATACATATGGTTCAGGCTTTGAACTAGTTACATTTTTAATTCTTGTTCCTATTGGCAGAGTCTTGGCAAAAGACCAGGAAGGGACCTTCTGGTTTCCTAAACGTTCACAGCCACAGCTCATTTGCAGGGTGCCAGCCTTTCCTTTATTTTTTAATGCTTTCATGTATTTGCTAGTATACATTTTAGAGAGCAATTATGTCCCCTCTGTGCCTTCTTATGGATAAGTCCATCAAGCCAAACTGTTCTAACATAAAGAATTTTCTCTTTTTATTGATTTTCTTAGTAACACCTCACCACAAGCACAGATCATTCAAACATTTTAGGAAGAATCCTCTTTTTACTGTAGCCAGATCTGTTCTGTTTCAGCTGCTCCTGAGGTGCAATCTCTGACTCCATCATTAACAGCTTCATGAACTGGGGTGGTACTGGAGGGAGGTGGTGCTTCTGTCCTTGTCCCTGGTAAAACTTTATGTTTGCCTGGACTGAGAGGTAGCCAAGGAAACTGAATGGTCTCAGGGTCATTTTTTTTGCCCATTCAGCTTTTTCACCAAGCCCTTAGGAAAGCTTTTCAGCAAAGGGTCCCTTGCCCGTGAGGACAGCAGGGGTCTCTGCACAAGATTAATACTATGTAATATCCTAAGCTGCTTGAGCTTTTCCTGACACTTCAGGGAAGTGGATGAGGTAGACCAGGTTATTTCTTTTGCCCCCTATTACCATAATGATTTCACCACCAGATAAAGGAAGTCCTGGCTTGCTCCTC
The DNA here is from genome assembly GCA_011057875.1 of Pterocles orientalis. Classification (NCBI taxonomy): domain Eukaryota; kingdom Metazoa; phylum Chordata; class Aves; order Pterocliformes; family Pteroclidae; genus Pterocles; species Pterocles orientalis. The sequence goes on along the minus strand of WKFP01014176.1, from coordinate 1,120,993 downwards.
TCCCTATGTGATGTGGATGTGGCAACTTCTCCAGTGGTCCTAAACTGCTGCTTTTCACACTAACCTGAAGTATGCGTTTGTATCATGTCAACAAATAAGTCGTCACAGAGACGCTGTGTTCCAGCCCTTTTTTCCACCTTGGCTATGTCACAAGTAGTAATGTGATTCTGGGACTACAGATTCCTCACATGGAAAATAGGTCAGTGATTCACAGAATAATATTAATAGTCCTGAATCAAAATATGTGCCCATCTCTTGATGCAATTAAATTGTACCTTCTTGCTTCTGCACTGTCCTTTCCCTAACTCAGTCAAACTGACTGCTGTGCACACATCTGAATCTAAGAATCCAAAATACCTTTTATTTCTGCATCATTTTGCCTTCTAATTTGCCCTAAAATGTTCCGGAAGGTAGCAATTTCTGATGACTATGAAGAATTCAACACGTAAAATATCTTCCTTTCCTATAATGTCCAATAAGAACGCATTGATTTGAACCTTTTGCAAAATACAGACTTGTTAAAAGATACATTGTCTGTAAACCTGGCATGCTAGTTTCCCATGTTTGATTGGTTCATTGTGCAGACACTCAATGGTAAATAAAACCCAAGGTTTTTCAAAAAGAATTTCTAAGTTTATTAGGTTAAAAACTGTTTTGTTTTGGTGTGCCACTGTTGTTGTTTTTTCTTGGTCCCACATGGAGAGCAAACATGGCCTGGAAGAGTGTTATGTCAAGTACCTCCCATCATGCATTATTGCTGCTCAGTGAACTGGAGTCTAAAAAAAGTAATTCCTCATTTTCATCTTGACTAGGATTCCCCTTTTCTTTGCTGTGAAGCTGCACTAATCTTTCATTCAACGCAACCCACACCCTCTGGTTCCACTCGGAGTTCTCCCTTTCTAACATCATTGTATTCTTTATCTGGGCCTTCTTCTTCCAATAGTACTCCTTGAAAGCTCTTTCACAGACAAGAAAGGACCAGCTCCATAATGGCCAAGTTGGCCCTTTTCTTTTCTCTCTCTTTTTTTTAAGCTTCCGACTGAGCTTTGCTATTTAATCTTCTTGAGGCGTTCAAGATGTCACTTGCCTCTGATGACTATAGACAAAAGGGAAATCCATCCAACTTGAATGCAGTGTATACTTGAATACATTGGGTTGCTTTGAAGAGAGTTTCTTGAAGTCTCTGTGTTTCATTGGCTGTCCCGGTGGCCTCCGTGCAGGTCTTTATGTGAAATCATACACCCTTTCACAGATCCTGTTTCCTGGAATGTTACCTGAATTTATACAGTCCTAAATATTAACAGGTGAGATATTAATCAAAAGAGATTGTTTCCATCTGGTGTTTTTAATAAGCTAATGAGAATTCCCTCCTCACCAAAAGGGTGTATGAGCTCTTGATGCTTTTTGGATGCTTTGGCTGCTTGGATTGCACATATTTTACAGGTAGCTATGTCATGTTCCTCTTCATTACTGCTGTGAGCTGAAAAACGGGAGAATATACAGAGGACAGGGTGCAGCATCTCGTTGCTCCAGCCCCTCCATTCCCTATTTGATCACTAAAAAATTACAATTTGCCTCTCTGTAATGCGTTACCTCTAGATTAATTTTACATTTCCTGTATTTTAGAAAGTCTGAAACATTTAAGTATTTAAATGACCATTGTGGACAGTATAGGTAAAATGCACTTATTTATACTCATAAATGCTCTAAATTATGCATATTCTTTAAAGGACCCTGATTTTCCTGAAGTACTGAATGCCCCAGGACACACAGTGCCTTACCTACTGCTTACCTATGAATGTTTATACGGACCAACAACAGACTGATGGTGTGGAAGATGTCGGATGAACAGGTATTTGTATACATCACTAGTTTCTATAGATTACCTCTTATTAGTCTTACAAATTCAGTTTCAGGAGTTTATTTTTATGTCTCATATATAAAAAAATCCTAAGAAAACAACAAAATTGGCAACCTCCATTGCACTGTGAATGTAAGCGCTAGCACTTTATTAAATGGAGATATAGAATTGGAATTTCCGCATTAAAATATGAATCTACCAATTCCTAGCATTGGTCAGGAGAAGAAAACATGCCGTCTTTGTAGAGATATGTACAACTTTTCATTTCCCATATCAATCATGAGAACAAGTTGAAGTTCAGATAATGGCCAGTTCAATTTACCCTAATTGTTAAGGACTTAGCCTGACTGTTTGCATTACAGACTGTGGCCACTGGATTCTCAGTAGGGGTTTGCGGCCTACTCCATCCCGTAACAAACCCATGTTCATGCGTCGATTCAGATCCATCACCCTGAGATAAACTGTGAATATTGCCCTTTGTCCTGTGCTGCATTCTTTCATGCATTGTGTAGTGACTATTTAAGGATTTAAAGGCTCATTTGCACAATTCTTTTGTCAGCAGCCTTGGTGCAGAATGGAAAAGTGATGGCTTCTCTGTCTGGGTTATGCCCTGAAGCTCTTGTGAGAGAAATCTACATGCATAAGTTTTTCTTACACATGCAGAATGTCAACACTAAAAAAAAAAAAATGACCTGTCTGTTTCTGTAGCTTAAAAGGTTATGGGTTAATATATGATGTGATTTGTTTTCCTCTTTTGTGGTATTTAAAAAAAAATCAACACTTCAAAACAAACAGTAAAGGAATACAGAAACACTGGGTATTTAAAAATTCTGCTGATTGTGGCTGTTGGATTTGCAAAATAAATCTCCTTTGCTCAAGCAGATTGATACCATTAATGATTTAGATGCCCTCAATAGCTCAGGAAATGTCTGAGAAGATAATATTTCAAAGGTCCATCTCATCTGCCTCTTACGCACGACTCTTTTGTTAATACATGTTTATTTAAACAAAAAATGCTTGGAATGACAGTAGCTTTATATATATATATATATATATGTACATATATTTATTTATTTTAGAAAAATACCCTGTTACTCTCTCCCTTAAAGCAAAGCCTGCTGGAAGGTTCCAAAAAAAATTAAAATTTGGTAAAATCAGCTCTTTGCACTCTAGCTGAGAGCTCAGCACACTGTGCTAACTCTCTCTGAACTATTTACCTACCTCATTTACTCTAGTAATGTTTTTTATTTGACATAGACAGATGTCTCATTGTGTTAATGAAATTTACAGTCATTTGTCACAAATAAACATCAAGGATTTGAAATCAGATAACAAAGCAATATTCTAGCAAATTCAGGCTGCTTAGCTAGTACACCTGGACTGTAGAGGAATGGCATTGGCTTTTTCTGTACAGTATTTTCATTAAAGTTTATGACTCTAGTGCTTAGGAATAGGCGGCACTTTTCTTTCAATGTTTTCAAAATAAATTAAAATAAAATTGTTCTGTAGTGTGCCTCATTGCATTTTGTATGAATAAAATGTGTGAGATTTTTTTCCTTCTATTTGCTAAGCTTTAAGTAGGACAATGAGAAATAAAGGAAGAGAGAGGGTATATTTAGACTAGATATTAGGAAGAATTTTTTTCCTGTGAGAGTGGTTAGACACTGGCACAGGTTGCCCAGAGAAGCTGTGGGTGCCCCATCACTGGAGGTGTTCAAGGCCAGGCTGGATGAGGCTTTGAGGAACTTGGTCTAGTGGGAGGTGTCCCTGCCCATGGCAGGGGGGTTGGAACTAGACAATCTTTAAGGTCCCTTCCAATCTGAACCATTCTGTGATTCTATGGTTCTAAAATAGAGAAGTCTTAGACTGGATACTTCTTGTGGGATTGCAGACCCTTAGAAGTTATGTGGATCATACTCTCTGCATAGCTGTAGAGTTGTCTGTCATCCTCACCCTTAATGTCAACCTTTGGTCCTCCCCTTTAGGGAATTCCATGAAATTTTATGTTGTGATACATGTCTCATTGAAACATTTGTTTCTGTCTTGTTTTTACATTCCTTAGCTTGAAGACAGGTGAAATTGTATGAATCCCAAAGTACTGTGTTCTTTCTGACAGCCTGATGTCACTGACACAAGATAGCCTTTGAACGCTGGCTCATGACCCTGGCTATGAGAAATGGCTGCGTCAGACAGGATTCTAAGTATTTCCACAATTTTGAAAAAATGGGGGCTCAGCTCTGTCTTGACCCCACTAGCTCAGTTAAATGCAAATAACCCTTTGATAATCTTTGAATCCAATATGTACAAGTAGTATGTGCAGTACATAAAAGACTCAGGTGCCCAGGATAGTGATTAACGTTTATTCCTAATTGCAATAACAGAGTATAACCATGCGTGAGAGTCCAGATGAAGGCCTGGACCAGGTCAATGAGCACCAGGAATTTATCTGGTTGTACTGGTTCCCATCATAGGATGAAAACACAGCCCATAGTCTTCCTGAGTTGCAGATATAAAAAGAGTTGCACCCCGACATGTTCTCTGCCACTCTTTGACACATTAAAGCAGGAAAGTTTTTACTCCAGAAACCTGCGGGAACTTTTTTTGCAGGTGGTCTCAACAGTCCAAAAATTCAGGTTTGTAGAGACAGCTTGTTCAAGCCCACATGAAGGACCATCTCACCCATTTCTTCACTTTGCTGAAGGCCCACCATTGTCTGAAACAGTGAACAAAAAAGTGGGTGACAGACAGAAAGTGGCCATTGAACAGTCTGACAAAAAAAGAAAGGTTTAAAGAGAATTTCAAGAAAACATCCGATGAACTAATGAGAGTAAATACATCTAGATCTGGTAAATACCAGATCTCCCTGACAAATATTTGCCTAAATTGTCCCAAAAAATCTCTCATCAATAACATTTTTTAGACTTTCCCCAAGTAAGTTTGGAGGCTTACACCAATAAAAGACTTGCATTTTGAACTTCTAATACTTAGTTGTATCTCTGTTTTTCTCCCACATTCAAATACATAGGAAACATAAAGGAAGAAAACCCCAACACATCTCATGGGTTTTTCAGTATTTTTCATAATGTTGTCAGTGAGTTTCTGTAGGTTAGGAATTCACACAAGGGAACCAAGCCACAGTGGAAGAGTTTGATATTTTGATTCCAGTGTGAGATCCATTGTCATTAGCTTATTGTAAAACCAAATCCTGTAGTCATGCACTTCTTCCAAATTTACAGGTGTTTTGCTGCCTTAAGGGGAAAAAGAGTGTTACAGTAGGTATAAGTCATGGAGGGAAAAGCCATCTCTCACTAACCAGGTGGACGGCTTTAGCTTTTGGACAGCTTTATTAACAAAGCAGTGACCTTGGGTTGGATTTTGTTCATCAAAGTATAAAAAAGAAATACCTGGGGTGCAGTGGACATGATGACCTGTAAATTGCTTGGCCACCTGGAGCTTCCCCACTGCATGTGGCTCAATCCACAGACCACTGTGCCCAGACCAGATGCTTTCAATCTTCTAGGTAGGGATTTAGAAAATTTTGACTTTTTGCCTATGTACATTTTTGATCCGGGAGTGTTCCAAGGTGTTGGTTGAGGCAGCAATCGGAAGTGCCTATGGAAGTAGCCTATTTTTTAAAGGAAGTGAGATTTTTTCGCAAGATCTACCATCTTTTCCATTGTTCACCACCATCTAGCTATTGTTAATATAGGAGCCGATTTAAATCAGGTTTTAGAAAGACGAGTGATGGTTCTGTGCGCTAATTCCATGAACACATGGATGTAACACATAGTGTATATCAGCAGTTATATGACAATTCAAATCAATTTAAACAGATTCAGAACAAGTAAAGTAATAAGAATATATTACAGTATGCTACTATTCATTATATTAATATCAACGGTGATTATGAAGCCAGACTTCCAAATTTGTATCTAAATTTAACCCATGATACTTAAAAGCAATTTCCTCAATCTTTCATGGCAAGCTGAATATCAACCACAGTGAGGAGGACACTTTTTATCACCTTGATTATTTATTTAGCTCTTAAGATTGAAGGTCATAAATTCTATTCAAGTTACACTGGAATTATTCTTAAGTGTCAAGTTCTTTGAAAGCAAAAATATCCACACAAATATCCATACTAGAATGCCAGACTCCTGTATGCAGATAGTTAGAATGGCTTTTTTGCAACCACAATTTACTAAAAAGAATGATTTCTTTTAGTCTCAGTGCAGTCAACCAGAGACAAATCAAGTACAGTGCAATTTCAACTCCAGCAGTTGAATATTTGTTTTCACATGAGTGAAAACACAGCTATGTTATGTGTCTCTGCTAAAAAATATGGGTTTGATGCCATCGGTCATTGTGTTATTGAACATTTTAATATTCTGCATAAATATGAAAAATTTTGGTTGAGAAATTTGTAGAGGTTGTTTCATAAATTTCCTGGGACTTCTAGTTTAAGTGTCATGCTCCTCATGAGAACAACATTAATACTGTTCTCTAAAAGTGCTAAAGGACTTCTGTTGTCAATTACAGCACTAGAGGATAAGTAAGTCAATATCTAGGAATTTAACAGAATTGTCACATGTTGAATTACATAAACTGTTGATCACAACTAACGGAAAAATAGTTTGGAAATGCTGAAATCAAAACCAGATTTTTTTTCTCGTTTCTGCAATGGTTCCTTGATATTGAACAAATGTATATTGGTTTTTTTGCACAAGGGAAAGAAATGTCTGATCTAAGTCAGATTTCGATAAAGGGAAATTGTTGAGTGTTTCTTTGTTGTAAAATGTTAAATATTTGCAGTAAATTTACTATTTTTTTATTTTGATGTAATTTTTTCTTACAATAAATTTATGTCATATTTTTATTCTAAGAAAATAATTAGCAGTTTTAAATTGAAAGCCCTCTCTTTTATATGCAATATAGATGTTGCATTTCTGCAATTTACCATTCTGCATCTTACTATGATGTCAAAAATTTCCTTTAGGAACAAGATAGACACAATCTGTCCTGGATTGTACCTTGAAGTCAACAGAAGCTACTATCCCACAGCAGGTAAAATAAAATTAGCCCACTATTAAGAAAATGACAACATCACACAACACAAAATAGATTCAGTGATTTATAAGGATGGATAATTTTATTTCTAGGTTTTGTGCAGACCTAGCAGTCACTTGGAAATCTCAAGAGGAGTAAGACACAAATAATTCAATGGTAAAAGATCAGTTGGTGACAGGAAAGAGATCTGAAAGAGGAATTAAAATTAGAAGTGAAATACAAAAACTTCACAACAAAGGTAATGCTACAGTCCAACGCCTATAAAGATGCATTTGGAAAACACTGTTGAGAAATGAGCATCCTGTAGGAGAGTTTTGGCAGCCTTAGAAGGGAGGTAGGTACATCAGAGAAGGAGCTGATTGTAGGCCCTAGAATGGATGTTTCCAGCTTTGGAAGTTATCTAGTTCAGTCTTCATCCATGTGGGTTGAGAACAAATTGCTTGGAAGCTTTAAAGAAAGCCACAGATTAATGCCTCCAAATATGTTAAAGCTACCCATATTTACCACAATAAGGCAAGGATAAAGTGGTGGTTAGTAATATGACAAAAAGCTCTGAATCTAGTACTAAATCTGGGACTATACTACTACACCAGGACTTGTCAGGGTATCCTGGTGTCCTGGGTTAAGCTGAAACAGAGTTAATTGTCTTCATAGTAGCTAGGAAGAGGCTGTGTTTTTGGATTTGTGCTGAGGAGAAGGCTGGTAACATACGGACCTTTAGAGTTGCTGCCAGGACAGTCAAGGACTTCTCAGCTTCTCTGCTGTGCCAGTGTCTGCAGGTAAAGGAGAAGTTTGGAAGGAGAATAGCCCACAATTACTGATTTAGGATTCGTACCTTGGTTTAGGACTGAAGCCCAAATTTGCTAATGATATATTCCATAACATGCATGGCATTTCCAGTACATAGATGAGGATCTTTCCGGATCTTGTTCTCTTTCAGTCAGCCTCTCTCTTTATCAGCTTCTCAGGCTCTTCCCTTTCTCTGGAATTGCAGTTTCAGGACTCTCCCTGCTCCGGGCTAGTTAGCCAGGAAAGGGCTGAGCTTTGGTCATCGGGTGGTGAGCAGTATCACTGAGTGTCACTCATTTGTATATTTGTATATGCCACTATTATCATTATTATTTTCATTATTATTTTCAATTTTATTGTAGTTTAGTTATTAAATTGTTCTTATCTTAACCCACGTGTCTCTTTTCACTTTACCCCTTTAATTCTCTCTCCCATCGCAGGAGCGGGGAGAGGGCGAATGAGTGACTGCGTGGTATTTGATACAGCTAGCTGGGTTTCAACCATAACACAGGAATAACGTCTGACCCTCAAAGATTATTCAGACTGGCTCATTTGCTCCATTTTCATACTATTAAACTTGCTTCCAAATCATGTCAACCATATTCAAACTACTTCTAAGAGATGGTGCTTAGACCATGTTAGCTCCCAAACTGTGCCTTGGATTGGTTTGGGAGAGTGCTAGCTGGCTGACCAAAACAATGTCAAGGTCCATGGTAATGACATAATTACGTGGCTGATTGTGTTCCAGCAGCTGGGTTCTGGTGCATTTAACTACACTCATACAGCCATAGACTGAGAAACATCTTCCCGAGTGCAAAATAGAGGGTCAGGTGGAGGGGAAAAACATTCTACGAATTCCTTACAATGCTATCATGTTGCCGATGAGAGCAGGGATCCAAGCAATGATCTGACAAAATGTAATACAAAGAGCAGCAAATTCAGCAAGATAAATCAAACACCGCGAGGTTATCTTCCTTTTTTCCCCTGATTACCTTAGGCAGCTTCCCATAGAGCATGTTGTCTGTTATGATCTCCAGTCAGAAACGCTTAACTGCACAGAGACTCTAGGACCATGTCTAAACAACAAACTATGTTATTTGTTCCTGTGCCCCCTTCCTACTGTTACCCAAAATGACCACCTACTATTGATCACCATCCCTCACACAGAGTGCTCAGCACCTTCCCAAAAATTCATAAATTTTGCTTCATGTTCCTAATAGGTATTTGGATGTGGCCAGCCTGTTCGGAGCAAAAGAGTGTCTACCCATGTGAATGCTGGCTGTGCCATGCCAGTCTGACACTCTAGCATACAACCATGCCTGAGTTATTTTATTTTCCAGCACACACATCGTCTAGGTGTCAGATTCAAGGCTGTGAATTCCCAGAGCTGTAAATTTTAGGGAATCTCTTTACAGTTCTTGCCCTAATTGTCTAATCCTATTATTGACTTTGGCAGATGTGCTTAGACACATCCACAAAGGACTCTTAGTGGAATTTTTATATGTTTATATATAAACATATATGGTTTTAAAAACAAGTCCTGTAAACTGTAAATCTTTGCTCTATAGCTGTGGTTTAATTTGTCTTCAAAATTACAGAGTTGATGACAATGTAGAAATAAGATCAGAATAAATCAGAGGATTCCATTTATTATCCAATGTTCATTTGCTCCATCATTTTCATACAGCAATGTCTTTAGTGTAAAAGAAGTTAGCTAGAGGGATTAGTATTCATAAATATGTATTTTGAGGACATTATTTAATTTATTTTTTTCCTGTTATCCCTTCCTCCTTGCCTTTTCCCATTTTGTTTTATTTTCACTTTGGCATTTTTAACGGATAATATAACAACATTTGCATTTAATAATTTACATAATATAATTGTAACAAACTTTAAAATAAATGAAAGCTTGCAGATTATAAAAATGCAGAGCTCAGCAATACTTGAGTATACACAGAGAAGAGTGATGCTGATAAGGCAGTCTGCCTTGGTAGTAAGTGTAGTAAAATCTAGTTCCTTAACCCACAAAACAAAGCTAATTAAGACAGAAGAATTCAAACATAAATTGAAACTGATCTTTTTTTTTTTTTTTTTCCCCTGCTGTAAAGCATTCTTCTCTAAAAGTGGCATATATAATACAGTGTATCTTGGATTTATTCCAAGAGGAATTGTGAGCTAGTGCAGAAGGCCACACTGGGATTAACAAATACATAAAAGCATTTGCACCAGGAGTACAGCTGGAAATAAACAGTGTAAGATGACCTAACACTTAATTTATGTTTACAAAAGAAAGAGAAATATACTCAAGTTAGAAATGGAAGATGTCTGATTCTGTTCTATTTGAGGTTACAAGAATTTGAGAGGGAATTAAAGAAATTCTTTTTCCTCCCTACAGCAAAAGACTCTGCTGTGAGCATGATTAAGTTGTGCAGCCTTGATTAAATTTAAACGTTCTTATCATATGAAAAGAGTATTTCTTACCCAGAGAAATGCTTTCTATGGCTCTTTCTTTGCAATACCATAATCTTGTCTTCTCTTTGCTCCTTGCCTAAGTCTTCACACTTAGTATTCTTTTAGTCACCTTCCTGTCATTGACACCCACAGTCCTGTGCTGGTTCAGTCCTCAGTTACTCTTCCTCTTATTTTTCCTGAGCCACCCTATACACCTCTCCTCCCTACACCCCACTGTGTGTCGCCTCTCTGTTCCTGGATGCCATATTCTCTAGGAATGTTCCTCCCATGAAGTCCTTTTCTAGACAGTCCCTTTCTCCCTGCCTGGGCATCCCTTATCTTACTGGCCTTGTTCACTTCTGCTCCTTACGGACTCTCAGCTCTTCCCTTCGTGATCACCTACTCTCTATCAGTGCACCTTCCTGTAGTTTAGGTGCAGCATTTTCCTAATGAATCATTGGATTCAGTAAGTCTAACTTTTCCTGGAAACGCTACAAAACAATGAATCCTCTTGCCAAAGTGACACTAAACTCCGAACCTCCACAAGGCAGAGGAAAATCAAAGCCATCTTGCCCATCTTGCCTTGCAGTGAAGAAATGCATGGATAAAATTCAGCATTTGCACCCAGTTTATTGGCTTTCAGCCATTTCCATGGTAATTTGTATTGATGTAGCCAGAATGTTTGAAGAATAAATGCCTTGGGTAATTTCAGCAGAGATTACTGTAAATTGTCAATGCTATAGTAATTCTGGGGACAGACAGAAGTTGTGGCTAGCTTGACATCACTTTGCATTACCACAGAAGTGAATTTTAAAATGAACAAAGGGGGTCAGCACAGCCACGGCTAATTGACTGTGGTACAATAGCAGGATAAATAGTGCTTAAGAAGAGTGTGTTCATCGGGCAGGATGCTCAGTAAGACACAACAAATCTTCAGCCTTAATTCTGTAGCTCAGTAAAAGAGTTTGCAAAGACACAGAGTGACCTGAACTTTAGAGACATTTGCCTTCCTTTCTGAAACAACAAGGTTTCTTCTTGCAGTCACAGATTTACAAGGGAAAGAGGAAGGCAGGACTGTTTAGCCACCAACTCTTAGCCACTATTTCAAATTGTATGATAAAGAAAGCAACAGGTGGAGAACGTTCGTTCTGCTATAGCATTGGAGCATAACTCAAAGTAACGAAAAGTTAAGAGTCGAGGTTTGAGTTCTCATGCTTATTCCGTGTTTGTATCTCCTGTAGCCTTCAGTATCATCAGCTTTTGTCATTGTAAACTATTTATCCCATTCCTGATCTTTCAGTCATACAGGCCAACCATCTATGGCAGTCATGCCAATAAAATTATTTGGCGAGAAAATAAAATTCTCTATCATCAGCTTGACCTCTAATCATTCTCCTCTCAAATTCAATAGAGATTCCTTTATTCATTATCCCAAAAAGTTACTGTGAGAGTCTTTACATGCAATATGAAGTCTTTTAATTATAGAGGTTAGGGCATTTGTGAAACATAGTGAAAAGGACAGCCTTGAAGGAAACTTTAAATGACAATAAGCATTTGAACTTCTATTTATTTAATGTTCTGTCCAAGCAAATACCACCATTATGTGTTTTTGACAAGCAAATTCAAGAGAAAGATTAATATTATTGACAGGAATTATGATTTTATTAAAGATATAATCTCAGATATGTCTGTAAAATGTGTGCCATCATTCAGTGCCTATTTGCTTCTCCCATTTCACGATTTTTTATTTTGAAAGGAAAAATTATTGTATGTTTTCTAAAAACCTATCCACAATCTTTCCTCTTCCCAACAATTTAATTGGAATGTGCAGTTCAAACAATAAAAAGGTACAGCCTGAGATATTTTATTATCATAAAACATTACTGGTGTTCGAAAAATATTTTTTAGCCCCTGTCCTCTCTGAAGACCTTATGGGGAATTTTTCTGACTTTCACAACATATTATTTCATTCACCTTTTGAAAGCAGAAAATCTATGGTTTCATTGGAAACATGCAGGCTATCAAAAAAATGCTGGACTGCATTCATAAATAGTATGTAGGACAGGACTAACCCTAGGGGCCACTTCACAGTGAGCATGTGCTGCCCTGGAACCAGACAGCAGTAGCAGCAGAACAGAGGTCTTGTCAGACCAACAGAGTAAATCCCCAGAGTAGTCTGGCTGTGGCTGACTTGAATTTGTTGATTTACACTCTCTGAGACAATGTGTGGTTTCTTCTAATAATTACATGACTAGCTTTCTTGATTATTCATATTTAACATATGCCATTATGAGCCATTTCTAAATGAGTCTTAAATATAAACAGAATACTTTGTTTATTTTCCTCTTTCATATGTGATCCAAAAATAGACACTTGAAAGCACCCACAACTTCCCATCTTTTGAAGGCAATTTGTTTCCAAATTGATTAAATTGCTTCCACGAAAAAAGGCCCAAGATAAAAGTTGTTGAAAAATACCACTCCAGATTAGCATTTGTGTACACCTCAAGGAGCATGCCATAGGAAGTATTTACATAATTTACTTGAGGCCCAGCTGAATGAACTGAGGAGAAGCATCATCATCATCTTGTTAGACTGCCTGAAGTCTGGAAATACGTGTAAAAATCGGTGTAAAAGATAGAGGGCTAAATCAATCCTTGGCATAGGTTTAAGAATGTCAAATAACTGGACTCAGCAGAAAAAAATAAACTGTGGATCTGATACAAATTGTTTTTGACTTTTCTGCTACTAGACTGTAGGTAGCATAAAACCACATCCCTTCTCCTTCATCACATGATAAAATAATATTACATCAAGAATAACTAACCAGTTAAGGACTGAAGTACACTGAACACTGTAAATATTAAAAAAGCAGAATATTTAAGACTTCTAAAATAAATTTTTTTTAGTAAAGATAATAAAACTCAGAAAAAAATAGGCATAGACAAAAAATAAGATCACTTGTAGTTATACTAGTTTTCATAAATTTCTGTGTTGAAAGAATGAGTAGGATGTTTGAGAAGCATAACCAGTCTAACAGCTACCTGCTTCCCCTAGGTAAACACTTGTGTCAGCATAGAGTTTTGTCCCTACAAGTGTAAGCCAAAAGTTTTTTAACATACTAGGATGGTCTTTTCTATGACAGCTTCTGTCTCCAATACAGAAATGTCAATAGGTTAGTGATAGTCAGTATTATTCTTGCTTTTGATATTGCCTTTTATTTTGTGAGAACTGCTGAGTAAGTGAAACTGTCACTGAGAGAAAGGCTGTCAGACCAAGTCAATGCGGTTCTCAGTCTATATGCAGAATAATCAGCAAGTTCTTTCTAGTTGATCACTTCATATCACATGACTGCAAACTAGCCATAGTACGGCTGTCCCTTATACTCTGAGGGTATGGAAATGCAATAAGGCATGTGCTCAGGTGACATGAGGAGAAGTGGGAGAATTGTAGGTGCACTGGAGAACACAAACTTACCCAATATCAGGACTTTTTCAAGCCTCGAGGACATCTCAGGAGTAAGCCAAAAGGGCATCTCTTATAAACTCTGTGTGATTGGTAGATTTTAATGGACAGTTAAAAACATCGTTCATGTCTTGGTGAAGAAGAAAAATATGGAAACACAACTGTATACTGAGGTGTGTGTGGGAAACTTTTTAGAAGAAAAATAGTTTGTGAGAACTTTCTTAGAAGAAAAATACTCATGTTTGTGGGAACCTTATTTAGAAGAAAGTCCTCATGTAGTTGATTTCTACTACAGGCGTAAATAACACCTGCAAGGGATGAGAAAGAAAGCAATTGTACAAAATGTGAGTGAGATAAGGAGGAACTGAAGGTAAATAATCAGCATGACTAAGGGTCCCATTCCCAGGACTAAAGTTAGCCAAGAGTAACTTTGTCTTTAGGATTTTAAAATCATTGTATCCAATTAGTAATTGCCAAATCTGCACGAGATCTGTATAAAAGTGTGTAATCAAGGCACAATAAATGGCTACATCTTGATCATATTGGTCTGCGTCTGAGTCCATACCAGCAGCAGGTGTGACCACTTATGCTTAGTCAGAAGATGGCAATCTTAATCTCCTGGTTTTTCACCAGTAATCAGTTAGGAAGCTGCTAGACAAAAAGATGATTCAGTAGTGCCATGGGTTTTTTGAGCTTTCCCTTCCCACACTATCTGTCAAGACAACACACAGCACCTACTGCTGTCCTGGGCTTTCCCAGCTGTGTTGGGATCAGTGATGGGACGGATGCTCACCTCTGTTCCTACTTTTCCTCATCCTGTCCCACTTCTATATCAATAAGAACAGATTGTTCTCCACCATGCTTCAAGCCACTGGACACCAACTCAGCTGTTCTAGTGCAGGGTTTCACACCTTCTTCATGGCCCAAGACATGACAGCAAGCCAGTATCCCACATGCTGGATTCACTAAACTCACTACACTTTTATTCCATCCCTGCAACATGGAAAACACCCATGATGCCCGGTCCCATGAGATCTTCCAGGCTTGACTGTCAGTCCTGACTAGGTTGTCTTCTCCTGAGCAGTTCTTAAGTCCCAGGGAAAATATAAACTTTCCTGTCTGATATGGAAACTTCTCTCTGTTGATCAACAGTGCAGAATCAATTCCTTTCAGTGACTGTTACCTCTTCAGAGGATTTTGGTGAACTTTGTTCTGGAAAAAGTTACTTTATACAGTTTACCTCCTTGTGTTTTACAAATACGGAACATTTAGTTTTCTACTAGATGGCTTGAAACCAAGCTACTAATGCAAAGATCAGTATTTGACTGCTGAGCAGTACAGCTACAAGTGATCAAGTTGAGTTAAAACTTATTCTGTTGCTGTTAGTCTTTACAGTTTGATCTTTTTCTTCTGTTGTGCAAGTGTCTCTGTTCATGCTTGCCTTTTCTCTTTTTGTTGCTTTATGTTCTTCCCAAAAATGCATTTTTAAATCTCTTCCATTAACTAAGTTTCTCAAAGTCCATAAGCATAATAATATGTATTAAACTGTAGGACTGTATGACTGACTATGTCTTTTAAAGGTAATAAAAAAAAAGACAGACATTACAAACCCTGGAATAATAGAAATTGTAATTGAATGAGCATTTTTACAGCTATACATTTTGCTTCACACACTGGAAAAAAATGCAGGCTAACTAGCAGACACTTATTAAGACTACAACAAGTTTAGTCTTGAACTTTTTGAAGCTAATAATTTCCCAGTATTTGGTCTCTTACGTACATTTTACAGCTAAAATAAAGTGACAATTTGTTTCAATAGTTCCATCCCTTCATGCTCCAGTAAGGAACAATCAGTTTATTTTTATGAATTCATTTTTACAGTTATTTAGTCCATAATACAGGCTATTCCTCTTTTTAGGCATTATTAAAACCAAAACTAAACAACACAGTCGAAATCATCAGTTAACGAACTGTTATAGGGTATAGAAAAGCTGCTACATGCAGGAAGAGCAATTGTTCATACAGGCTTTAACCAGATTTGTGGTATGATGACTCGTAGCAGTAAGTTAACTTATAGTTGTTTATTAGTGACTAGATCACAGAGACTGCTGGGAAAACAAAAATAAAGAACACTTTAAAAATAAGCATAACTTCAGCTGAGAACCATAGGCAGGTTTTTGACAGAGTTAGCTAGTTACTTGCTTTCAAAATTAACATCTCACTTCTCAGGGAAATAGAAAGTTTGCACTGTCTTCCTCAAGGCCAGCTTCTCCCCGTCATTAAATTCAGAAGGAAGGTCATTGGATTGACTAGCAGCAGGAGGAACTGCAGAAAATGGTCCTGCCCTAGAAAAAATGTGTGGAAACATGGCACTAGGACTGTCAAGTCAGTCAAGCAAAATTTCCAAAAATAAAAAAACAAACAAACAAAAAAAAAACCCCAGCAAAGTACAATCATATTACAGAACCACTGATATATAAATCTAAAAAAGACCTTCTCGCAGTCCAGCGGTTTGTAATCTGTAGTCAGACATGAAGGTCTGCTAACTGTTTTGAAAAGGTCTGTGAGAAGTAACTAAGAACATCAGGCTTCTGTATACTATACATCAGCTTAAGTGTGTGAAATTTATGCATCTCCAATTGAAGGTTTCAGCAGTCCACAAACAAAAATAGTTGAAAATTTCTAATTTCAGCCCAATATTCTGAATTGCAACAGGGTCCAGTATCTAGTGCATCATTAAGAGTTGTTTATTTAACCTGTTCTTACAAAACTCTCACAGAAGAGGATTCTGCAACAAGTCCTGAAAAATGTTTTAGACAAACATATCTGCCTGTTTATGACACTATATAAAACATGTTTTTATAAAATAACTCATTCAAAGCTATAAATTCCCTCCAAATCTACAATAACTCAAAGGAAACTGAAGAAATATATGACCTGGAAGGCTGCAAAGTAAACATGTAGAAGTCCATGTGCCTACAATGTTCTCAAGCATATGGAAAAATGTTAATTATAAAGAATATTTCATAGAAAAGTCCAGTCTCCACTGGTCTTGGGAGAAATCCTGGTGCAAAGCAGACACTGAGGCATGTCTACATACAAAGTGAGGGCTGCATCTACCTCCATAATTATAGCAGCATGAAAATGACACCCATGTATTTACCCCAGACCCTGAGCTTGTTTTCCTGGGGTGACCTAACTGTTGGTACCCAAGCTACCTTGTTTAAAGAGAATATGGTGTTTAATCAGCAACAACTTTCCATTGCAGTGCCCTGATGCTGTAATTTGGTGGTCAGGCCAATTCGTCTAGTATGTAGAGGTTTTAAAATTTGTTGCAGATTAGTTTGGACAGAAAGTAGAACTGTATCTCCCCCTTCTCCTACCCCAAGGCAAGTTGTTCAGTTGTTGAACTCTTTGATAACCTATTCTTGTTTTCTATACTGGTATAGAAATAAATACCAGACATTTTTTCAGAAGAATCATTTTAGTTTTCCAGCCAGTTATGCTAAAATATAACTCCTGTCCTCCTTTGGTCTGAATGCTTGTATCTTCTTTCAGAATTTTGCAGCCACAATTCTCTGGCCCAAGTACATATTAAGTTAGTGTATACACTCACAATACTGTAATTTTGGCATGTGTAACACTAAAATGTCCCTGCATCATATTTTCTGAGGAAAACAGGGACTAAGTCTGATCTTAACAATCTTGAACTCCACTGAAAGAAGGTAACAACCGATGGATTTGAACAACTCCATGGATCACTCAGATCCTAAATTCACAGGTGTAGTACCTAGAAATAGATCCAGTTCCCAAAGCTAGTAATTTCAGTACCTTTTTAATGTTTTCTACTTGTTTACTTTGCCATGGCCTAACTACTGGTCCAAAACACTCTTTGTCAGAGTAGAGAAGTATCTACCTATTGTACAACAATGCAGAAGCACATAGACCAATAGTTAACGTATGTGTAGTTCTTTAAATATTTAACATTGAAGTGTTATTTTTTTGGCAAATAACCATAAAATGTTGCTGTTATTTTTGCACCTACTGAAGAATTTGTCTGTGTTGTAGACCTTCTTCCCACAACTCATTTGTTTTAATAGCTGAAACTCTAGAGAGGAGACTTAAATTGTTTACATGTGAACATCTATATATATATTGGTGGAGCCCAAAAAATATTCAAAACATTGAACTGAAAGATTGATAACATTTTCTATGAAAGTAAGAATCCTCAGCTGTTATGACAAAAGCTTCATCTTGAATGAATGACTCTTTGCTGTCTGCAATGTACTTTCTACTTTTTGTTACTCGTCTTAATATTTTCTGTATGCCTGGCATTTTCATGTTGGCTGAAACGGTCAGCATAGATCACAGATTAAACGAAATCTGCCAAGCATCTTTCAGTCTTGTACCATGAAAAGCCTATAAAATATTTAGGATGTATCAGGAAGAGCAGATAGGTTTGTACAAACTGATTTAATATGAAGTGGACTGGACTACTTTCCATAACCAGAAAGAGCATAAACAGATCATGTGTAAACAAATAGTTCTGTAGAGTATGATATAAACACCTCCTTTTCAAATCAGTGGAGTTTATTCAATGAAGTTTATTCCATTGTCAGTTTTGAACAAGTTCTGTTTTGTACAAGTTTCATGTGACAAACAATGCATACAGAGTACTTCTGTTAAAGCATTTTACCCTGACAGCCTAGGCCAGTCTGACTTTTAGAAAACCAGGTCTATACCCTTTTATAGGACGTTTTCCAGTATGCTTTCTTTAATCCAGCCCTTCAAATTTTGTGGATGTTAATTGCTATTTCTTTGAAGTGGAAGTTTAAAAAGAACCTGTTGTTTTTGGCAGGCCCTTTTATTTTTTCTTTAATAATGCTAATTTTATCTTTTATTCTCCTTATTCCTAAGACAACAGCAGCTTGTCATTGTATTTGTGTTGGTTAAGTAAGGCAGCTAGGACTTCAATTAATAAACAAAGCCATTTTTTAGCATATGAAAGTCATAAGAACCTGGAAACATCCATCTAAATAAGTTATATAAATAACATATAGATAGATATATACTTGTGTGTGTGTGAAACAAGTATTACTGTGAGTGTATTGTACTGTATTTCAAAAGGTTTTTCTTTTACCTAAGTGAGTAGCAAGCCATGCTACTTCATTACATTCACAATTTGCTTAAGTAAAGCAAAACTTTGGAATCTTTTTCTCTTCATTGTAAAAGCACTGCCAGCTAACCAAATTCAGGGGACCTCCAGCTTGCATTCTGGGTGAGTACAGAAATCACTTGTTTAGCCTCTTCTCGTTGTGCTGTAATGCATTAATTTATCCTAGAGCCCATTTATTCTAGAAAAAACTTAATTTAGATTTTTCTGAATTTGTGGGAAGTCTTAACTGTGTGAAAGAAACTAACTTGTATTGTGTTTTGGTAAATGTTTTCGGTTGGTTAGATGTACAGGCAACATGAGTATGGTTTGATCCTTTTCCTCTTGCCCTACAAATGCTTGCTATTTCCTCTTTGAATTACAAGTGATCTCTTTTCCAGAGAAGGGTCTCAAATGCATATAAATTATGGTGGCAGTTGTTTGCTGCTTACTAAAATCATGGGGTGGCACACTCTGCATGTAAACACGCCAGTCTTCACTACAGACAGGTTGTTCCAATAATCCTGAGTTGTTTATTTCACTTCAGAACCTTTGAATTCCACTCGCATTTATAATTCAGAGTTCATCTTATTGCACTCAATTAAGCATGTGCCTTATTCTGGGCTTCTCAACTGCAGGCTTTATTTTCACTTTGTTTTCATACCTCTTTTAATACATACCTGTAAATCTAACAATGATCTCTTTATTCCTAAACCAAAACCTAACTCCAGTTCCAAATGGCACAACTAGGACTGTCCTGTGACCTTGTGTATCCCAAGAGCATGGCAATAACCAAACAGCTCTCTCCCATCAGAACAACTGCTGTTGCTTTGCGCTGATTGTTAGAAATGATTTATAGAGGAAGTGAGAAGCTTGTGGCTTAGTCGTTATATTCAGCTCCTGAGCTGGGCCACAAGCTTCCTGTGCGACTCTGAGAAAGTCACTTCATCATTGCCCTTAGTTCACTACCCAGTAAAGGGAAGCGATAGACATCCCGTATAGGGCTCACGAGAATAGCTTCATTGATGTTTGAGGTACTGGTACACCTATTTTAAGTGCTTATTTCAGATGTTATTAACCTCATAGCATTTTGCATGCTATACAAGGACATATTAGGAGGTTGCGACTGAAACAACCCATATTGGTCCGCATCTCTCTTGAATAGCACATAGCGTGTCTCATATAGCTAGAGCACACACTCCAGCACTGAAATGCCTTGTGGATGGGGAAGCTCTACAGCAAAGCACGGCTGTGACAATATTGAGATAATGCTGTTGTGAAGCCCCATTGCATTTACAAAATGCATCCAGCATCATCCCACTGAGTATCCTGTAGCCTGGGCTTGACAACCCTCTCTTAAGAGGCAATAACAAAGAAGTTCATTTCATTTGAGTGGAGAAAAGAACTGAACACAAATCTCCCACACCCAGTGTCAGTGCCCTGACCATCAAGTATGGACTAAAGGTAGGGCTCCTCCTGTTTTGTGCAGTCTGGTTCAGTCAACAGACTCTCAGAGCAACCTCGGCATCCTAAGTATCCTTAGGATGCTCACCATAACAGGACCGGTGAGGCAGGTAGGGGATTAATTTATCTGTGAATTCTGACAAGCTTTAAATTCAAAAAAGACACAAAACTTCTAAAAAGTCTTGCAGACATAGAAATAGAGGTGTCGGTGCCAAGGGACTCCCAACGTCTAAACCTCACTGTCTAGGTTATGTAGGACAACGCCATATAGATAATACCCGTATTTACCCTTGTATAAGCCGGTGTATCTATACACATTAAAATAATGGGAAATTAATTTATTTAACTCTGAGAATCAGAACCTTCATCCCCAAATCTATTTTCCCTAAAGAAAAAAAAGGCTCTGCAGAAGACAGAGACTTGGAAGCTCATGGCTTAAATTCATGTCAGAAAAGCATTTCACAAAGCAATCTACAAATGCAGTCCCTTTCTATAAATGTTGATGGTTAATATAATTTTCATTATCCAACTGTTGTATAACTTTACTGTAAATTTACTTCATAAATTTGTGTCTAGTTGTAAATGCTGTTAAAACCAAAGACCAGATCAGCAGACATTAAATGGTGCCAATTCCAGGACATGTTTTTTCAGTAATGTTGACCTAACCTGAATGAGGTGAACAGGTAGCTCTGTCAGCTCCTGTAAGATTTTTAGTATGTTACAGGCTTGTATAAAAATTGCCCATGAGGAAATTAATTCTGCATTTGACACCAAAACTCAAACCCTAGGCTGTCTATGGAGCATTACAAGAGTTATAGGCTACTGCAGAGATAATTTTATTCAAACTTAGATTTTTCAACTCATCCTGGTTTATTTAGGATGACATCCTGGGGACAGCCAAAGCCAACCAGGGAAGAAACTAAATCCTCATGTAAATCTAATTTTATTGACACCCGAGATCAATCTGGATCAAATATTTGAAGTTGTTGATCAGACTCCTACTGTGCTTTGTTATTGAGCAACACCAGAGGTCCATTTCAGGCTGCGCATTGGGCAGAGACAGTGTCCAGAGGAGTTCTGTTTATCTCCAGATCTAGAAAAAATGCGCTGCTTTTTGGTATTTAGATGGGTGTTGTTACATCAAAAGACTTTCTGTCTTACTAGTATCCCTCAGTCTGGTATTTCACCACTCACAGTGCTCAGCAGCAGCGTACTTGGGCTGCCAGATTATCAAGGAGGTCCCTTGTTATTAGTTGTAGAGATTGCTCTTGACTGACTCTCTTCACACCCCACCCCCCCTTCCAGCTAAAAGAAATGGTCCTATAGGAATAATTTAGTCAAAGCATGGGTAGTAAAAGGTCACTAATGGGAAACAGTGTTTTTCAACTTCATGTCCTCAAGAGATCATAGATTATTAATTATCATAGAGTCATGAGTTTTACTCAAAAGTGAATTGATTGGTTCAAAACAAGAAATCACTGCAAGATTACTGAGGAATTTATGTCAGAATGTTGTCTGGTGTTACAAAAGCACCACAGACACCAGTACCAAGGCCTTTGGGAGGTTTTATTTTCAGTTTGCTCATACTCAAAAAAAGAATCACTCTGCTAATATTGCTGAGCTTCTCTGGAAAACGCATTCATCAAATAAATAATTTACATTATAAAGGCATGGGACAATAGATGCACAAAAGCCATCAAAGGCGATGTTTTGATGCTGTCTTTCCCTTTAGAAAATGGAGACAATGAGAATGGCACTTTTCTTTCTCTCAAAGTCTGTGTTAATTTGTACACAAACTTTCAAAACTACCTGTGACAACGGAAGTGTTCTGGAATACAATGTCCTCATGAACTGTGCATTAGGAAAAAATATGTTTGTAATAAGTTATAATCAGTTCACAGAAACATTGCTGTTAGCTGCCAGCCAAGATAGTATTCACCCTGGAAGTCCTGGTTATGTCATTTTCAAACCAGTATGAAACCAACTGCTCAGAAAGCTGCATATTCTGCACATTATAAAACTGATTAGTTTGCGCTGTAATTCACAGCCACTGCATGATACTACATTGTACATATTATTTCAGAGAGAGAAAAAGAGGTGTCATTGATGTTATGAACATTCTTAACTGCTTAAGTTCTTTAATCCCCTCTTTCATCATTTGCACTACATGTAGTTTTATTGCAAGACATATACTGAATAAATCATTAGACTCAGATGGATCTATGCAAAAGTGTGCCCTGGCCTTTCTTCCAGACCTAGAAGAACAGTGTCTTGCCAAAGCATGTTTAGGACCAGATTTTGCAATAATTTCTTCTCTCTAGCAATTACAAGCATTGCTACGTTCTCGCATTACAATACCAATACTAAGTGAGTGAAAGTTATTCTGCAATTTCCAAATCATGGCTAGGCACATCTCATCAAATCTCATTGTATTACACATTCTGTTTTTCAGCATACCAGATTACCACTTTCAAAGCCTTTCAAAACTCTTAGCCAGCTTTTATCTCTATCAGATCACACATCATCCACTTTTTTCTCCTGTGGTTGTCAGCCAGAATTGCCTGTTGGTTATGTTCTCCCATAAGCCTCATATTTATGTATTTGTCTGTTCACGGAATAGCTCACTTAAAGAAAATAGTGGTGATCTTTTTATAGTATCTTTTTATAACATCATGTTTCTTTAACAGTGTAGTAGCTAGAGTTCTTGCACAAGGTGGGGAAACATGTCTTTTTGAGGTTTTTCTGTTGGAAAAATGCATTTCACATTTCAAGAGACAACTCTAAATTATAAAATAGAACCAGATTGCATTTTCCCTGTCCTTATAGTTCATGACTTTTCAAATACTAGCTGCTTGATTGCTCCAGGAGGAAAGATGGAATGGAGCATGAGTATGTTCTTGTTCGGGATGTTTAAAAGCATACTGATAAGGACAGTCTCTTGACTTGTGAGCTCAGAACTCCTGAAACTGAAGACAACCAAGATCCTAGCAATCACATTCTCTAGGAATATGTTGTAAGTAGCAGGCTATTACAAAATATAGATAGTGGCATGACCACTATAACTACATACATATATATACGTATACACACTAAATATGTCTACTGCAACTTAATGGGTAGGTAAAAGTGGATTCCATATGCTAAAATCTGGGATTTGCAAATGTTGGAACGAGAGAGGCTTATTTCCAAGAACAGGTTGACTTAGTAAGAGTTGTTCTGTGAGTGTATATCTTCAATTAGCCGCTCTGGGAATGTTAAGGACGAGAGGAATAAATGCTAGCAGCTTTAAACAAACAGGGTAAGCTGCTGAACAGCCTACTGGAGGAAGCCTTCAGTTTGCTGAATATGTACAGGGCGCTAGTCTCCAGGTCCATTTTTAGGAAAAGATCAATCTAACCTAGTTTAGACATCTATTTCAGGTAACAGATTGCAACTTGTAAGTGACTGTTTCTCTCAGTTTATAAAAAAAAGCTTATAAAATTAGCTGAGATGCAAATATCTACCTGAAGTCTAAAAAGAAATACATTCAGAACAGAAAGTACGCTGTATCACTGTCTAAAACTTTCAAGAAATTTTAATTGTGAGCAATTTTCTGAAAGATTAGCTTCAACCAGGAGTTGTCACCTTCATACAGAAATTGCCCAAATACCGTGTTATACAGATGATGCTTGAGGACCCACTCTGATGTCACTATTTATGAACTTACAACTCAATAATTAATAATTAAAAAAAAATTAGACAATATATTCATAGAAACACACCCATGTCATAGTATACAAGATAATTCAGGTTGGAGGTTTTTAGTCCAAACTCCTGCTCAAAGCAGGATTAGCTACAAGGTCAAACCAGGCTTTACTTTATTTACTAGGTTACTTATCATCAGTTTCCTGGCTTGAGAAAGAAGGGGTGGTTCACAAATGCTTGAGAAATATGGGCTTCATCTCTTTATAAACTTTTTCGACAGTCTGTCTGTCAGCTGCTGAGATGTATTGAAATTCCTCCTTTACCTGTAGGCGTAGCAATAACTTGAGCAGTGAATTATTGAATATATTTTATGTTTCTATTGTATTAACTGTTTATTATATTGGATTTATATGTTAAAACTCACCAGAAAAACAATTTTCTGATTTAGCCACAGAGTATTGAAAATGGGATTCCTTGGTGTAACTTTGTGGAATACAGCAGTGACTTTTCACAAAACATTTGGCATATTCTGTATCAAGGATGATTTGTTGTCAAGAAAGCTAAAAGCTTGTCAGATAGCTCTTCTCAAACTCCTGTAAATGTAATGAGGAGGCTCTTGTGCAGAAAACTTGTGGGCTGGTGCAGTGTAGATGCTGTCAGGACAGCACTACTGCGTTTACTCCTCTTTCAGTCTCAGTTTTCATTTTAGAAGTTGATTCCTGTGAACATAACCCAGTGTAGGTCAAGTATCAAATAACAAATATAATAAATAAACTTGGTTTTATGAATGAATGAAGACAACTTTATAAAAGTTGGCATTATTCACCATATGTTGTTACTTGGTGTTATTGTTGTATTCAAACAAAAAAGAGCTTCAGATGTATGTCCCCGGTTTAGTATTCATTGTAGAAGACCAATAATTTCTTTGTTTTCAGGTAACTAAGACTAACACGGGAGACAACAAAGTGTTACTTTGTACAAGATGAAGAATATTAAGTGCATATAAAGAAAAATAGCAGACAATGGAAAGGAAAAGATGGCATAAATTAAAGCCAGTAAATTTAAAATCATGTATCTGGATTTTGCGAGGGCCAAAACTTTGCCTCTGTTACAGAGTGTATTAAAGATTTAATTTTAAGTAAAGACTAATTTTTCTATAAGGGACTGTTGTTATTACTTCTTGATGACTGAAGATACAGCAATAAATATCCATCCTCTGTGGAAAAGATAGAGTAAAAATATTGTTCTGACTTCCTTCAGCTTTTTCCTATTTCAAAATTTGTCAGTGACAACTACTTTTAGTAATATAAATGAACAAACTGTATTTCTTTAGTTCTGTAGATGTTCTCAACAGATGAAGTAGCTCACTTAACCCTATACTTATATGTAAGATGTCTCCCATAGATGCCACTTTTTTGAAGAGCTGCCCACATACGAAAGATGTTTTCTGACAGTTTCTATAGAGTACATTTATGACAAAATCAGAGAAAAAGCAGGAGAAAAAGAGTACACAGAGAAGAGAGAAGAAAGTCAAAGTGAAAGCATAAAGATCAAAGAAATGTAGAATGTTATACAAGGCAAGATGGATTTGAGTCAGTTGCCAAGAGTTAGAGTGAAATATAGGTAAACAGCAACAAAAATAACAAACAAACAAATGAAGATTCAAATTACTATCCACTCCAGCTGTTTAGGTTTCACTCAATTTGAATTAAGAACAGCAGGCTGTTTTTCAAAGGTGTTAGATCGATTTACAACAGCTGAAAGTTCAGACCTACAAGTCTGCTGGGGAGTTAAAAAAAAAAAGTGAGGGAGCAACTCCCTAAGAGTTCTTGTACTGTCGACTTTCCTGTATAAGTTGTAAAAAGAGGATAAAATACAATTTTTATGTGTTTACTTGAAGACATTACCAAGAGGACTGGATGATTTTCTGCAGCAATATCAAAGATCATTTTTCCACCCTGCTATATTTGCCTGTTTTGTATTAATCACTGAGGAACCAGCACTAGCAGTTTCTGTTTGCAGGTATCCAAGTGTGAGATCTTGGTCCCTTCCAACACCAGTGGAAAACTTCCTCCTGATTTAAGTAAGGCTCATTTTGTACTTATCACTGTTTTTTTCAAAGAAGCAAAACATATTTTTGCCCTGAAGAGTTAAAAAAAAGTTGCAGTATCAGAAATGTCCAGAAGAGAAAGCTTTGCAATATAACAATTGGTTTCAAGTGTTATTTACATACACAGTCCTTCTGGTAGAGTAAAAATAGCATTTCCTATTTTGTATTTGCACGGGAAATTGCAACACAAGTGGGAAGAACAATTACAGATCCTTGTTAATTAAAGTTCAGAAAATGAATTATGCAAATAAACCTCAAAAGGCTTTTTAAGCTCTTTCCAAGATTTCTTTACAGTTTTTAATGAACATTTTATAATTACTATCTTTGCATTAAAGGCAGAACTTTAAAACAGTTCAGCATATGTAGTGTCATACTAACAAGATAATAACTCATTTTGCTCCAGCATAGAAAAATAAAATATTTCCTTAGAATACTAACTCAAGATATTCTTGATTATATATCTTATACTTTTTGCAGTAGGCAAACAGATAGAATAAATAAAATCAAAATTGGGAGGTTAAGTTTCATGGTCAACTAGGAAGTACCAGCAAGAGAGATCAGAAGCCTGACAATTTTAACCAAACTATTTTGAAAATGCAGGCAATGAAACAAAACCTTTCATGAAATCTTGTCAATCTCAGCAAATATGTTCAATCAAAAAGTAAAAGATATAGAATACAAACATGTTCATGTATAGAGCTAAGCACTCTTTATCTATATGGTTGGAATGTATATGCTTTCCCTTTTTTGTTTGATGTAATTGACATAATTTACTTTGTTTTAATTTTAAAATTTGAGAAAACTCAAAACTGAGATAACGGCAACAGCCACCCCAGTGCCATGGAAGCAACCTAGAGCCTTTCGTCTCTCCCTGCCACAGATGACAGCGAAGAAGGCTCTTTTGTCTGTGGGGAGAAAACCTCAAGCTAAAATCTCGGAAATAAATTTAAAGTGCCTAAAAAGAAATTAAGCATCCAGATTTTTCCTTTGTGATGAGAAAGCATTTTATCATTTAAGGAACTAAACAAATATGAACAGCCCAGAAATTTTGGGGGCCAGAACGGCAGCACCATTTGAACCCTCAACAATAACATAGTGGTTTACTAATAGAAACAAGATTGTTTACTTTTATTCTGTGCATGATCCTCATCATGCAAGAACACAAGGACGAGTAAATAACTGTCCTGGGTTAAGCTGAGACAGGGCTAACTTTCCTCATAATAGCTAGCAAGAGGCTGTGTTTTGGATTTGTGCTCAGAAGAAAGCCGATAAAAAGTGATGTTTATGCAGCTGCCAAGGTCTTTCAGCCTCTCTGGCTGTCCGCAAAAAGGAGAAGCTGGGAGGGAGCACAGCCCCAGTTACTAGCCCAGGATTTGATCTTAGGTTCAGGATTGAGACTCAAAGTGACCAATAATCTATTCCATAACATACACATCATGCCCAGTATATAGGTGAGGACCCTCTGGAAGATCAGCCCTTTTGGTTCCGGATCTCTTTTGCTCCAGGTCATCTTGCTCCAGGTGGTCACTCTCCCAATGTCCCCTCTCCCCCTACCCCGGTCAGCTCTCTGTCTGGGGCGCTCGGACTGTTATCTCTGTTCTGCAAGTGTGGTTTCAGGACTCTCCCTGCTCCAGGATCGTTAGCTGGGAAGAGGCTGAGCCTTGGTCATCGGGTGGGGGGGGCAGTATCACTGTGTATCACTCATTTGTATATTTGTATATAGTATTATTTTCAATATTGTAGTTCAGTTATTAAATTGTCCTTATCTCAACCCACGAGTCCTTTTTTCCCTTTACCCCTTTAATTCTCTCCCCTATCCTCTGGGGAGGGGGGAGGAGGGGACTGGGTGAGCGAGTGTGTGTGAGTTGGTCCCCAGCCAAGGGCAAACCCATCACAATAACTTGCTTCAAGTTTCTGTCATAAGCCTTAAGTTACTGAGTTGGAATATTCTTAATTCCTTCCTCAATAGCAGTCTCCTAGACAGGTATGATATCTACATCCGCATTTGTTTCCTGCTAAGTTCTCCAACATTATATTGAGCAGTATAGTGTGTTAACACCATCTATGCAACGTGTAGTGTCAGTAACATCTGACATGAAACATTCCCATGTATTTTCTACCTTGCCTTTACATTTTGGCTGTAGCAGTCATACAGCACACACATAAAACAACATAAAATATTTACTGGCACTATTATTTTTGGATATTTTGGGTAAATCCTGTCTGAAAGAGCTTCATCAGGAGCCAAAAAGCAAACTCACAGCAGACACTATGAAGTCCCCTATCTATCTACATATCTAACTGCCTCTCTCCTAGAATAAAAAACATTTTCCTTCTCATTGTACCACTTCCTTAAAGAATTGTCACTTGGCAATGCTTCATTATAGGTTTGGTTCTCTGTCTTCTGCTTCTTCAGTAGTCAGCAACTGTACACATAGCAGTTTATGGAAAAGTCCCTCTGAAGTAGCCAGTAGACATTACAGCAATTCCCTTATCCCTGTCTGTGCAATTCTGCTTTCAGGATAATCTTCCAACTAGAACATTGCCTTATTTCTAATAACAGAAAAAAAAATCAGTTGTTTAGAAGGAAGTAGTTTAAGTCTTTCTGAACTAGCTTGTTCGCAAATAAAATGCCAAACACAATTATGAACAATCAGTTGGTGAGATCATTGGCGGCACAGGTAAACAAAAACGGAAACATATTAAATTAGCAAATACCACTACATCCCAAGAGGAAAAAAAAAAGGCATAATTTGACAAGATTTCTACCTTCTTATTTGTGCTGTTCAAAGCACAAAATCTCACCCACCCTCGGAGTGATAAACCAGTAAGAATGGATTCTACAGATATGTAATTGTTATTTTAATTTTACATTTACAAGATAATAAAATGCCAAGTCAGCAGTGGCCATTTCCCTTTTTTGTCATTACCTGTCAGCTTTTGTTTCTTTGTCATATGGTCTCCAGTTTCACTGGAAACAAAACAAAACAGAACAAAGAAAACCAGCAACAAAAAGCCCAAAACAATACATACACAACAACAAGCCTACACATCAACAGTTAAAGGGAAGTCATTCATCCCATAATTGCCCTGGCCTCAAACAAGCCATGAAGTAGTGCACACAATAAAGGCAATCTGTCCTCTTTTATAGGGAAGTTCAAACAGCTGCCTTGAGTTTTCTATTGCATATTCAAAGTGATGATGTATGAAATTATCAACTTCTGCACTGGGATTTATGGCATTAAGAACCCCCCATCAAGCAAACAAGCTAACGATGTAGCTGGTTTTGAGGATTGCTTTGTTAGAGACTTCTGGGTCAACTGGGCTTTCAAAAAGAGCCTAGATACTTGAAACATTTTGGAAGCTAAATTAATTGAAGACGGATGGTGTCTGACATCACAAATGCCCATTTTCCTTTCTTTGCATGTCATTCCCTGTGTTGATTTGTAAGGATACCTAAGGGTTATATGCCATGCTACCCAGGGGAGACTCTTTTTGGTTGTTTGACAGCTAGTGTAGTTCAGCTATAAGCCAGTGAGCGACACAATTCATCAGGGGTTTGATCCAGAGCTTGTTACAGTTAATGGGGGCATTTCCTTTTATTTTATTACTTTGGTAATACTACTACTGCAAGTAGAACTACAACCATATCTTGAACCTGCCCAAAGGAGCATGCATGAGCCTTTCTAAGACTGCTCAGCTTCTGCTCCATTTAACAAACCCGTTTCTGCAATTCTTTCCTTCTTAAAATAAATATCACTGTTTACTGTCCTTTTTGTGTTCCTCTTGCCCCCTGCCAGCTTCCATACAAATGTTATCTTATCACTCAAAGGTGTTGACCTCTTCTTTGCTCCTCCTCCACACTAACAGTTCTTGCCCCAAAGGATTTGAAATCATTAAAGGGAAAATAAAAGATTTTCCTCTCCCAGATCAAGGTTCACTGGATATTGCTGTCATCCTTTTCTCTCTGT
This sequence comes from Pterocles orientalis, assembly GCA_011057875.1. Taxonomy (NCBI): domain Eukaryota; kingdom Metazoa; phylum Chordata; class Aves; order Pterocliformes; family Pteroclidae; genus Pterocles; species Pterocles orientalis. The sequence goes on along the minus strand of WKFP01014176.1, from coordinate 1,090,980 downwards.
GTGACATAGAACAGAGACTTCTACTGAGATTTCTGACTTCACAGAATCTGTGCAAAGCTTAATGTAGAAAATGTGTTTTATTCCATGTTTTCTAAACAGAAAGTTTCCTTTATCATTTCCATTTTTCGTCTTTGGAAAAGCTCTATTTGTGCAAAGGCACCAAACTGACAAAATATTAGAAAGTTTATCAGCTGAGTTGACCCAGTAAGGACAATGTCATCCCAGGGACCAAAGTCTGAGTGAATGGCCCAGCTCAGCCCTACAAAGGGCCATAAATGTTCAGCACAACTTGTGAAATTTTCAGTCCAGAATTAAGTGTGATTGTGGAGAAACCTTAAATAACTTAAAGGGAAACTGCAGCACCTGGGTTCACCAAGAACAAAGCAGGGAGCTGTGTAAGCTAACCAGTACGAAATCATGGGGATAAAACACGTGCCTTAAATCCCACTGCTTTGGGGGCACTCATGTGCCCCAAATTTCCACTTCTATTGTAATCTCACCAGTGTTTGAAAGTCTAAAGTACTCTATTTTCCACCTTTGAGACGTCCTCTGTCCTATTTTTGAAATGGAATAATTTGAGTTTTAATTTCATATAGTAACTGAAGTCCTACACTTAGTACTAACTCATGGACGATATCTAATGGCAATTAAATTATTCTCACATATAGTCCTCTGAATACTTCAGAACACGCCATTTCTATTAGACTTGTTTTCATCCACACATCTGCAAAAAATTCTTGAAGTATTGCATGAAGGAATCTACTTTACTCAAGTATTATTATCAGTGATGATCTGAAAGAATACACAAATTATTTGCCACATTCAGGTAGCCTGTACATTTCAATAAACATACACTATGACTGTAACCTCTGGGGCAGAATGTCTCCTTGATACTAACGCTGGCTCCTTCTAGCACAAGAAGCAGATGAGTCTCAAGGCACTAGCCTAATATAAGCATCACTTAAAGTATATTTGACAGAGGAATAACCCACTTAAATCGGTTAATAAAGATTTTATTGATGAATAAACTTTTACATTCTCCTTTGCTGGTTTTGATTTCTCTTCAGTGAACAGTTGAAAACAGTAATTTATTCTGGTTGAAATAACATGCAGTGTGAAATCTGTTCCTGGGAGATTTAAATAGTAGGAATTTAAGGGCAACTCAATAATTTTAAGGCATATTGCTTCAAACAGTTATTTACACTTGAAGCAATATAATGCCCAATGTACAGAAGTCACAGAAGCAGCAACACAGTCACATCCTTGCTCCAGGGGTTGTACCACTTCAACCTGACAAGTGAAAACTCACACCGCTCCTGACATAGAGCCCTCTGAGAGAGCACTCTACACAGAATGAGCCTAATTGTCTGTGTGAAACAGGCAGGGACATTTGCAGATGTAAATTGAACTGTGTTGAAGATAGTAGTAGAGTTGTAACCTTCTACACATTACTTCTATAAATTACTTTCGCAGGCTTGGCTCCCCACCCCTCACAGAGCTTTCAGCTTGATTAAACAGGGCTCTAAGCAACCAGGGAAGAAAATTTCTTTTAAAGAAATTTAATGCAGCAGAACTGATTAACTGGGGAACAGCCTACAAACAGGCAGCTGAGAGAATGTTCTCTGCAAGCCAAACAGCCCTGTTATGTTGGTTTTATTAATTAACATCTGGCTTCCTGCCTCTAAATTGGGTCTCCTTCTTTACTGTTTTAATGCCATGTTTTCACCACTTTTACTCTGAAATGTACCCCGAGAATGTGAGATTAAATCCTTCAGCTGTTCAGCTTCTGAAACACAAGTCAATCCACTCTAAACAGCGTACAACAACACAGCTCCAGTGGTCTCCGTGAATCTCATTTTCTTGCAGGGACTTGATGAAGAACGGGAAAAAGGAAGAGGCAAAGTCCTGCGGCAAAGGCAGAAAAATAATTAGTGGAGTATGCAGGATGTATAGGAGACAGCTTTTAACTGAAGAAACATCCTCCATCATTAGGAGAGCTCAAGTAGGCATACCTGGGCAGTGTCATCTCTGTGGGCTGGGCTGGAAAAATAGCATACATTTTATGGCTGTGGTTTTCTGAGGGTTTGGTTTTTTGTTTGTTTGGGTTTTTTAAAAAAACAATCCAACAAACAACAAACCAAACCTTTACAATTGGTCCAAAGCAATGCAAGCTACTTCTTCAGCTTATGAATATTATAGTCCAGCCTGCAAAATTCCAAGCTTTGGTCTACTCAAAATAAAGCACACCTCTTAAAAAAGATAGATTATGTAATATAGACTTCCTTTTAGCTGATGGTTTTCAGAACATGTAGCAGAAACCATACCTGTAAGGGGAGGCAATAACTTAATCTGAAAAAGTTACTCCTATATTTCACAAGCTTCAGAGTTACTAGTCTCTTTTATGCTGTGTTTCCCACACACTGATATTTTATAGTACTCACCTTGGTTATGACCACATATTTTATTTGCTAATCACATTACAAGTCTTACAAAACAGAGCTGATTTTTGAATTGCAATTGATCATCTTATTTTTCCTTGTCTGCTTTTCTGTAATTTATTTTGTCAGGAATATGTGTGTTTATTAGGTACTGGAAAAGAACTTCTTTGGAAGTGACTTAGTTGTACTTATTGTTCCTCCTAATATGCTGCTGCTTCTGGAATTTCTGTTAACTCCTAGGCTGTCTTTAATTTCACAAAATGCTTTGTTGTTTTTGTTTTCTCATTGTTTCTGGTCTCTCACCATGTACAACCTACTTTCTTTCACCCACCAAACAGTGACCTACTTGACAATAAATTATATTCTTATTTAACATAGCTTTCCTTAACATGTACAATACTATCAAGTGACAGAACATGATTGTCAACAGATTCACATAGTTTGTCCCCAGGTTACATGTTGATTTGCTTATTGCTGAACTACCAGTTCATCTGCTGGAAGATCCATGGAGATTTACAGAAAGAAAAACGTATCCTGTTAATGCTTCACAAGTTAAGTTTTGTAGTTCAATGTCACTAAATTAGCTATTTTTATGGTGACAATGCACAAGTTGAAGCAGGTTATTAAGTGTTGGGAGGCTGTTTGTTTTCAGTGTGTGACAGTATTCAGTGCTGAATTGTTCACATACAAGGGTTAAAATCATGCATTAGTAAGACTTTAGCTGATCTTACTTTTTAAAGAAATGTATGTACATGTCATGGTTTCAGTTCACTTATTTTATTGCCTACAGAAGTAAGTGATGCCATCTTATGAAGAGTGTTCCTGGGTCATACACTCAGGACTGCACTACACCATGAGCAGAGCTGTAACAGTGATGATCTCCTGCTATAACGGATAAGAAATCTGCTACTGGCAACTGTACATGAATGCTGAAATCAAGGGTCAGCGAAGGCATTCACTGCAACTCGTAGAAATTTTTCTAATTATTTCAGTAAGCATTAGATCTAGTTAGGAGGAAAATAGTTAAACGTTCTCACAAATATGCCTCCAGCATTTTCAGTTTGAAGAATCCAGAGGGAAAAGATTTATCTCATCTGTTTTTGTCCATCTCAGAATTATACTTCTAGTGTAAGTTAGTCTTCTTTGTTCCCCTTACAGTCAGTAGGAAGAGGCAAGTAGCGTAGAGGAAACCCATTTCCTGCAAGGTTTGACAAGAGAAGGAACCTAGAGTTTATACTGGATGCTGAAGTTGAGATTAATTTCATCTAATATTATTGATTTCCAGGAGAATGAATGAGACGATGAAATCCAGTTGTGAGGGATGTCCTGCTTCTCTGCTGTTTGCTTTCCTAATGGCTTCTTTCATGGTGTTAAAGTTTAGATATTTTCAGGTGGCCCTAATCTTTCATAAATGACCCTTACAAGGAAGGTCTATGCCAGACAATACCACATGTAGCCTCCTGCTATTCTTCAAATTGATATATGCTGAAAGAAGGCCTATACTTTCAGAAGTCTTCCACTGTGAGTATTAATGACATTTCATAGCACTACAGAGGTTTAATTTGCATGGTAAGCATGTTATAGAGATGATAAACCTTCCTCAGTTGTCTAAAATACTCTCTCAGATTTGTCAAACAAGCGTTGCCACTACATCTGCTGCCTAACATAAAGTACAAACATTCATTTTATTTTCAGTAGATAATACATGTTATTCTGTTTCTGATTTCACTGAAACTAGTGGTAAAATCCATTTTGACCTCCATGGGGGTCAGGCGAAGTTTTAAAAGTACCTCGCAAGTTTTAAACAGAAATAAAGTTACTCTGTGGTTTTGGTTGATACTCTTTTTCAAAAGATTTTCATGGACATCATTGTTGCTGAATTGGGTTGCGGGTTTAGAGTTCTCTGAATTTCTAAGAGATTTTGAGATATTTTACTATTAAGACATATTTATCAACAAAAAGTAACTATAACCAAATTCTATTCTATTCATAGTAAATATTAAAAATGTGTTCTTAATTTGCTGGTTGATGAAGGCAATTTTATTTGATTCTGCAAAATATATTACAATGAGATTCAATATTTTGCACGAAGTTAAAAATAGTTCTCTACCACTTTAAGCAGAGGGATTTAAAGCAGCTCATACTACTGCCTGCAGCAAGACCTTCATAGAGGTCTTTTGAAAAGCTAGTTCTCCTTGTGTACATAGGGTAAATAATGTTATTCTTCTATTTGTTCATGTAAACTAACTAAGCTAAGATAATTTGAAACATTATTTAGCATTTTGCCTATACAGAACCTCCTTAAGGTGGTGTTGGCTCTAGGTTTTGTAACTCAGGTGATGCTCACATTAGATGTAAAGTAGTACTATAAAATGAGCCTACGAAATATAGTTCATTCCATATGCTCAGATGCAGTGCTCAGAGACTCAACACTTCGTAGAATTAGACCCAGAACTGGGAAACTAGTTGTTCTTGCAGATTTAATTACCTGCTTAGATTTGTCCAACTTTTTCACAGCTGTGGATGGGATGCCAGTTTTGGGGCTCTTCCAAAGGCTTTCATGTCCTCGGAAGCCACAAGATAGCAAGCCCCTAAATACCCGGATAGGAGCAGCTGCACAAGGAGGAATCCAACAGCTGTTCAGCTTCTCTGTCCTGCCAACTGCAAGTCAACACCACCAAGAAAAGGTGCTGGACTGGAGAGACTCATCCCAGGGAACACAGTTGCTCCGTGGTTATCAGCCAGCATATGGATAATCTGACTACAGTCATTCAGGGGACCAAGCACTGAACAGGACCATGGGGGCATCTGCAATTGTTGGATACCAGTGGTTAAGCCATTTTTATGTTTTTCTCTCACTCTTTGTCAGTCATACACCTCAGATCGCAAGCTTTTCGGTGTAAAGCTTTCTTCTTATTATGTGTCCAGTGGAGTAGAATATCCTTATCTCCGTGGCACACTTCAAAACTGAAATTTTTACATCCTCTTGGGAAGGTAAAGGTTTAACTTCTTCCACGTTGAAAAATCCCTCCTGGGGTCATTCAGCACATTCTCAAACACCGATCCACCATAACTCATAGAAGAATAATGTTTGGGGTTTAGCTTTTGTATTTTTTTTTCTTTTTTTTACTAAAAGCCATGTTCCATTTGGGATGGGGAGTGCAACAGAGGACTTACTTCTTTTTTACCATTTCTATTACTATGTTATAAGAACATAAATATATTATCTATCTTCAACATTTAAAGTGACTTCCTTTGTTACTACATACAGAAAATATACACAGGCTCTTGTTTTCTTCCGTGGCGGTTTTAGGCTTTCAACAAACACCATCAGGCATCACTGAGTATAGGTCCCCTTCCAAAAAGAACTCCCAGCAATAAGCAGCCAGTGACTAAATTTATTAACAGAAACAGGAACTCTAGAGAATAACTAAGATGTCTCTCACCATCTCAGTGATGAAACCTGTGTCCCACAGTTGGAAAATATTGTCTCAATATAATGACTAAATACCTTGGCATTCCTTCTCTCTCTACACTTTTCTAAGAAAGTTTATTGTTTCTTAATGTTAGCATTCTCCTTTCATTTAAAGGAAAAAAATGGAGTCACAGACTTTTAATATGACAAAACGGGATATTCACCAAAAAAGTGAAAACAAATGGTCAAGACAAAGAGCAGCCGTTGCTTTCTAAGGAAAGGGCAAAATTGTTTGTGCAGAGTGGGGTTTCATTTGAGGGAGGGAAAGGGGAAGGGTGTTGTGGTTTTTTGACCCAGCTTGACCTAATCCTCAAGAAAATAAACAAAAACCTTACAAATATCCCTTTCCCACTACTCTTTGATAACACTTATCTAAGGGACAGGGTGAATGGCAACAAAGTTGTCGTTCAAAGTCTCATTGTTACCCATTGTGTTCAAATCTGAAAGTGAGAAACTGCAGTGAGAAAAAACTGTACTGGTAAGAAATACATTTCTCTTTCATCCCAGAATTAGAAAAGAAAAAAAGAACTGTAGATCGTCTACATCAGTGGGGTGATCCATGGCGTACTTAAATGTGGAAACACAATGAGTCTTTGGTGTAACTGGTTGCTGCACATCAGGACAGCCCGGGCCGCCTACCACATACCCACAGACAGACCACTCCAGTTTGGGCATAAAACACAGTAAATTAAAATCCTGTCCTTGAAAAAGATCAAGAACATGAATATGAATACCTATCAATTAATCAGTAGACTTTCTGGTAGTTCATTAAAACATCATAACTCCCTTTTCCCATCAACCAAATCACAACTTTGACCCTGTAGATCACTGCCAGCAATGAGATACAGTCTTGCATCTCTTCTATAAAAGCTGCTGTTGAATCAGGACTGAAAAGTGCAACCTAGATTTAAAACCTGAGTTGTTCAGGACTCATATGCAGTACTATAAATCACATATCAAACCAGTTAATGAGATGAGTACCCTTTTAACAGCCAGATAAGACAAATATCTCTTTCCAGCACCCCCACTGTTGGCACTTAGATCACTGACACCACAGAGAGCTCATCACTGCTTCAAAGGGTAGAGAATCTGCCCCTGAATTATTAAAGTATCTCCTCTCTCACCTTGTTAATTTAATAAATATGATCCAAAGAAAAGCATAAAATATGATATAAGAAATGCATGCTTATCTTTTAAAGCATTATATCCCAGCAAAACTGTAAATATCAAAATGTAGCGGTGATTTAGAGGAAGAATAAAAAGGACACTCATTGCTGTGCCCTGCAGAAAAACAGGAGGCTTTTGTGCTTAGAAAGAGGAATTAAAAAATTCATTACTCTGGAAGTGATACAGTGGGTTAATTCACTGCCCTTTGGAGACCTGAAATGTATTAGTGCAGAGAATGTGTTTTTCCAAATCCCCAAACCACCACCACACGACTTGGCACCGAGAGGAACAGCTGCAGTGCTGCAGGTCGGGGACATGCATTGGCAGGGGCTGAGCTGGGGAAGCTGGTTCAGCACCTGCCTGCATCGTGCCTGGCTCTAGCTGGTGGTATCAGTTTCTGACTTGGTTAAAATCTTTCAAAACCCACACATTCACAAATCTTTCTGCAAGATAACTATTGCCAACAGGAGACTGCATTTGCCTTTACGCCTACATTTTCTTCCTTCCACATGTATTTTCAGCTTTCTAAGAGCAGAGGGGGGAATAGAAACATGTACGCTGTTGTGCTATTTCAGCAGTAGAAAATGCTTTAAAACATTAAAATGTTGCAAGTATTTAAGAACTGAATTAACATGCACTACATGCAAACAGTCTAATCAAAGACCAAATCCATTGAATTCTGCTTAGATTATTAAGGAATTTCTCTTCCAGAGGATCATTTACTTGGGATCTGAACGATCAGCCCACCTTGTTAGTGTGGTTAAAACACATGAGGCTACAAGACCGCACTTGGGAAGAGGTGAAGTGATTGCCTCTGGCTGTCCAAAACTGTTTGACCTGAACAGCATATATGACTTTATCAAACTGGGCTGCTTACCTTCAATTCTGTATAACAGAGAGATAGGGCCTGCGATTAAGTTAAGATTCCAGTGGATTTGTTTCTAAACTGTGTATAAAAGTATCTGATTGCATGTTTTGCTAAACAGCAGCCAAAGGCAGTGTAAAATTTCTACTACAGACATTATAAGGTGATCCATGCCCTCTGCTAAACTCATGCTGTCACTGATGTGTTTTCTGTAACTATTCTGGCTCTACTAGTGCACTATGTACCTGGGAGATGTATGAACTTCATGGTATGAGAAGTGCAAAATTAAAAGAAAAATACAATTTAGTACCTTTATTGTCATTATCCTGTTGACCAAAGTTATGGGACTTATTAGCCACCAGAAAGGCAATATTATCAACCAGCCAACACAATATTCTTTTTCATCAGTTCTTTTTTCATACAGGCCTTTATTTTTATATAAAGCACTTATTTAGCAAAACGAGAAACTTAGGAATGGCATAAAATCTGGGAGGAGGTGATAAAATACTTGGCTGCTAATAGTTGTGTGTATAATTTGACAGTCATAATCCTTAGCTATGGGTTATAAGGGCAGCATTCAGGGAGTAGCTGATTTAAGTCCTCTCAGGTCAAGATGATGCTGAACACAGGGGTTTTTTTCTTTATGGGTATGTTAGAAAGTCAACTACTGCATACCAGAGAGTAGACAAACTCTCTCTTTTGCTGTGTTCTCCAGCTAAAGTTCCTCCACAACGGCAATGGCCATTATTCTACACTTATATTTATGTGCGATGTCCTCTGTGTAATAGGTGTGTTCTGAGCAGACCTGTCAGACTGGGCTGCTCTGGAAATTTGGACAAAGCCTACGTTGACTCTGAATCATTAAAAAGCTAACATGGGTAGCTAATGGAGCAAAAAGGTAATGTGGGGTACAAACATATTGAGGCTGAGTAGATGTAGGCACCCAGAAGTCCAGGTGATGCTCCATCTTACATTTGGAAACCTATGATCTTGATAGGTTTCTGCTGATGAAAAAATTCAATTAATTTCATTTGTATGTGGCTCAGTTCCCTTTTGATAATGTATTCCTCTCTGTTTCACCAGACCCTTTTCAATGACTGTATATGGAAGATGGTAAGAATAAATTTAGTTTTGTTTTGTTTTTTGCTTTTTAAAGCATCTATTGGCTAATCTTCAACTTAGCTCAGAGCAGGTATTGGTCTACATATCCTACAAGGTAAGAAGTTGCAGGAAAGGACGGAAAGCTAAAGGGCTAACTTATGGTCAATTAAGCCAGTAGATTTTCACATACATAGCATCATTAGTTGGGTATTAGAAGTAGTGTTATATTTCATACACTGGTACACAAAAGGGGATATACTTACTAAGTTAATTAATTCCAAAGCAGCTAAAATAGATTTCATACATAAAGAAAAAAATAATAATTATCTTGAACAGGACAATGTTTTCCTAAGTTTAACACGTGTAATGGAAATTTTATATTAATTTTACATACATGAAACTTACTGATATGAAATCAAATCTACATAATGCAACAACAAGTTGTAAAAATGGTTAAATGACTGTGTTCATTCCATAATATTTTTACAAGCCACAACACACAATTGCTGTAGTTGTACATGACACTTCTCTCAGATGTACTAAAAGGAGTAAAATAATCATTACGTGTTTTAAGAGTTTATTTGGCCCACCGCTTCTGGGTAAAACCAGAACTTTGCAAACTTAATTTCATACCTGTGCCATTCCTTTCTCCGTGTAATACTGCATCTATTTAATGAGGAGAAAGTTGTCATTTGGTTGGTGTAGTCAGTACTTCTGTACACTTTACAAGACAAATATTATTTTATTTTCCCTCTTTGGAGCAGATTCTAATAACCTTACTCGTATCCACCAGTGTATTACCATACAACTGATTCCAATTAAGTCTATATAATTGCTTTTAAAGTGTTAAGCACTGAAAATGGATCAGCTTTTTATCCTTTGTTTAGATCTTACAAATCACTAAAACTTCAGTCTGCAATACTTATGTAATTTGGCACCACGATAAATTTTGTGACATAATCACCAACTGAAAGAGTTTTTTATCAGCATCAAAGGGAATGGGGCTGTATCCTATGCCAACTTAGTCACGGTCTGGAATCTTCCTATCCCTGCTCCAAATTATATCAAAGTAAAAATCCCAGTAATTTCGAAGGAAACACATATAACTAATATGGAAAGTTTTTTTAAATCCTACATACAGTTAATATTTCAAATTTAGCACCTGAACTACATCTCACTACATATACTCACAGGAAATATATATTGAGAACAGTGCTGTTTCTGTTAATGATCTTTCAGAGGCTCTTCAATACAAAAGTTAATATTAAAAAAAAAGAAATGTAGAATAGCCTTCTTGCATTTGTTTGAAAGAATGCATAAAACAAGAAAAGTTATATTCTGCTCCTATTTAAATCAGTAGTATAATTTCTATTGACATCAGTAACTCCAGGATTTCCTCCTAAGTATATTTCAAGTTACTTAAAACCTTCAGAACATTCCTTCAAAGAAGTAGCTTAAAAAGGAATAAAAACCCATTTAGATATTGATAGATCAAGCACTGTTCCACAAATGTCATATGGAACAAAAAGGTATCAAAAATGTACACTTGCTTGAAAGCACATTTTCCTGAAACCATGCTGGAAATGTATTTCTGACAGCTAATTAAAACTATTCCATTCCATCAGTCGTGTTTTGTGAGGTCCAATGAATTCTGAAATTAAACGTATTACGAAGGCTACACTTTAATAGTAAAAATTATTTTTCCCTGGTATATCCAGAAGTTAAAATGTTGGTATCATTAACTCCAATGGAAATTTTGCTCTTAATTTTAAAATGATGGGGTTTTACCAGGTTGCAGACATTATTCAAATTTTCTTATTTGTAAAGCCATCGAGTTATAAACAGGATATTCAAGGAAAAAATCTAGATGTCCTTAGGCAAACAGATTTTTGACCATATAACACTTTAGTCTGAGTTGAATCTCTCATACAGATCTAAACTAAAGCAATTAATGCATTTTAACAACGGTAAAGACTTGGATCAATAAAATGTTTATTAAAACTGAACATTAGCCAGTGACAGCAGAGATGGCTTCCCTTTTTATGAATTGACACACAGGCCTCGGCTGAGAACAGAGGCTCTCTGTGGCTGTAATTAGAAAAGGAAAACAGTAGTGGTACAGAGTCTTCTCTTGATCACTGTCTAAATCAATGAAAACTCTTGCATGACTGCTAATTCTTCTTGCATCAACTGACAGCGCATGTTTGTTAAATCCATGCATGTGATAAGATAGTTTCAGAGCATACGAAAGGATATTCCTGTTACCCTTTTCTTTTTGACAGTTCCCTGACAGATGTACCATTTAGATTAAAATATTTCTTGTAATTGCAAGAAAGGAAGAGTTAGCGTTGTTGGAGGCAGTTGTGCCACAGGACCACCATAAAACGACCGCTATTTGTGAATGTCATTTACAAACTGTTAAAGTAACATTAGTAAGTGGAAGCACTTGATGTTGAGCAATTTAACCATACAGTAAAGAAACTTTATGGACAGATCATTAATCTCTGACTGCAAAGAGTTAGACTTGATTTTATGCCAAATGTTTGACTCTAAAGTGTTTGCCAAATGGCAAAAGCTAAATTATAGAAGAAATACATATTAAAATGAGACCATTTAATTTTTACATCTACTGTGAGAATAGGCAAACACCATCACATTTTTAACATAATCTCAAAATGTAATTCCTAATCCAATAAAAATATCTAATAAAAACTGGCATAAAGTTGTAATAAAATTAATTAATGAGTTATGTACCACATTATGTTTTCATTTCCAACTTGTTAAAACAGCAAGTTTCACCACTCATTCTCATGTGTTGAATTTCTCTCACTTTTCTCAGTATTCATGTGTGGGCACGTAAACATGTTTCCTCCAAGAAAGTACCAGGCTGTAGTTGAAAAATATACATGTTCTGCTAATAACAACACCTGACAATCAGAAAATATTTCATCACAGTGTTAGAGGGAGGAGGAAGAGTAACATTATTGCACTCTGCGCATGGGGCTAGAGAGGCAGAGGGCTGTTTTCAAACCATCTACTGCAGCTGTTTAAAATGGCATCAAAATTCCTGTGACATTAAAAGTTTGACACTAAAATGAAAAGTTCCTGTTGCCTCGTCTCTGCCTGGCCCTAGTACCCTGAACAGCCAAAATGGGGAGAAACGTTTGTGTTTCCCAAGAGAAGCTGTCTGCAGCAGCTGACCGATGTACTTTGGCATCCGGTGGAAGAGAGCTGTGATGTGCAGAGCGTCTGTCAGCAGCCCAGGCTCCTGCCACCACTGAAACAGGGCACAGGCAAGTGTGCTCCAGGGCCAGGGCAGAAAGCCACCTCATGGGGCAATCTGGCCAAATTGTCTGTGTCTAAACTCACGAGGTAAAGAAGCTGGGAGTCACCTCTCACCTTGAGAGGAATGGATGTACAGTGACCTGCACACATACAACTAAGATGTTTCATCACCTGCAGGTGCAGCTGCGTCCAAGATGTTTATGAGACCAGTCTCTGGCCTTTTCTATGCCCCAAACCATGCCTGGTAATTATTTGAGAGAGTATAATTGGGCATGGGCCAGCATGATAAGAAAGGCCATGCCACAGATTAGCAGTGCTCTCACAGTGGTTAGTGAAGTCGTGCAGACATAACCTTTATGTCCTCAGCTTGACAAGAGGATGGGAAGGGATCACACCCAGGAATCCAGCAAGAATCCTTCCCCATTCACCTGTCTGAGGATACCAAACAACTGACGACGGTATTAGCCCATTGAATCAGCTCGCATGAAGAACACAGTGCTCAAAGTAGATGCAAGGATTGCAGCAGAAAGAGGAACTCTCCAGTTTCTAGTTCTGCTTCACGTAAATCACTTTGGACAATATTAAAATTGTTAGAGAAAACAATTATTTAACATGAATTAACTGAGATTATCTGATGGTAAGCACAGAAATCAGAATGATTGGCATTGAATAAAAAAAAGAAATTCACCTAATTTAATTAGATTGTTTACTGGTGTTTTTTTCATTTTGTTAGAAATAACTTGCACGTGTAATATCTGCTTATACAAACAGTTATATTAAAACAGTTACATATTTCTGATGAGGAACAAGACAAAAGGTCCATTTCCACAAAATGTGCATTATAAAACAATCTCATAAGGATTGTACTTTACCTCAAAAGTTTAAGAGGAACCTACGTTAAAAATAGTTTTGTCATATACAATTGTTTATCTCAATTTCTCAAAGTGCTTTATAAAACTGTTGTCAGAAATACATGTACTTGTTTTTTTCTGATAAGAAAACCACCCTTAATATATGTTCCTAGACTTGTGATACCTTTGATAAACTCTGTATAATTTTTGTCCTTTCTTTTTTTCCACTGACAGCATGAATTCCACAGTTTTCTAGCTGTGCAAACACAACGAAGGAAACAGAAGCTTCCCTGTCAAACTTATCCTTTAAGGAGAAAGGTTTGGTCCCGGGACACAGAGTGGATCTGAGAAATTCATAACTGGAATCCATTGGATTCATGGTTAGAATCCATTCTTGCTTCAAAGAAAATCCTGATAGACTCCAATGACTTTAGCAATGCTTGATACTGCAATCACTTGAATTAGTCTTGTTATGGGTTCATCTTGGATTTTGACTGAGCTAATCAAGGTGTTATATTTTGGAATGTTTCTTTGTGTTAAAGCTAATCCATTTAGGTTCCTGGGGATATATTCAGCTGGCAGCACAGGGCCATGCAGTGCTATTGAAAGACATGGGGCATCTGAGAGTTCCATAGTTCTGGCAGACTTAACGGGACCATCACAGCATTCCAGTGGCAGCACTGGGAATGCAGGTGAGATACCATAGCCTGTACTAATGGGTCCTCACCAGCTATGTGTGAGCCCTTAACAGTGAGGTCTCGGTCTCAAAGAGAGCTTCAGCTTGACTGCTTTGTTGTTTTAAATAAAAATCCGTCCAACACTGTGCCGGGTTGAGACCCTGTGTCAAAACTCAAGATGAGGTAGGCGACTTGGTTCCAGTCTGTATGCAGGTGTACAGGAGACCTGTGAAAGCACCAAAGGGGTACTGGAAGTTCCTTGTTTGTTTCATGCCATTTGCCTTTAAAGATCCCAAAGAGTTTAGAAGTGATGAGCAGCATGCTACATGTCCAGATTCTACACCAGTGCACAAAAAGTTTGTATTTAACACTTCCTCCAAAAGCCATAAAGATATGCGTTGCCTCTTAGGAGAAGTTCTGCTGGCAGTGTAGTCCTTTATCAGGAGGCAGTTGTCCACAGCATGGATGTGAGTGTAAAAAAAAGGACTGGCATACCTTCACTAACAGTTGGGTGGTCAAATGTAATTTTCTATAAAGATTCCTATGAGGAAACAGGAGCCTGTGGAAGAAGGTGTGTTCATGCCCCGGAGGGACTAGGTAAGCAATGTTAGAATAAAGCAAATCTCTAGAGCAAACAAATCTCCAGTGGTACATGTTAAAGTCACAACCTGAGGTTAGAAATCACAATTTTTAAACTTCTAGATTTTGAGCTTGCAGTGGGGATTCACTGGGATCACATTATCAAGATTTCCCTGAAACTATGAAAGTGAAAAACACACTTTTTAACAGGAGAGACACCAAGCTGATTCTTCCCTGGAAATTATTTGTTTCTGGGGCCAGAGCTGTAAGCACTGAATGCAGTAAAATGCAGCACTGGAAAATGGAAAAGAGGGAGGGAATGAAGTCAGGACGGAAGCATAAAACTGAAAAAACAGCTGAAAGTTTTAGGGAGAGGAATAAGAGAGAGAAATAAGACCATGAAGGATCAAGTATAAAACAGAAGGAAACACCCTCAGGGTTAATCCAGAACCACAAAGTAGCCTTGCTATGTTATTAAACACTGTGTTTTGTATAAGCATCACTTAAACCATCCTATTAATGGGATACAGCAGCTGCATGCCAGGGCATAGTGACACTTAACAAACAGCTGAGGAGAGGAAGGATATAATACTTTCTGCAGGATTAACTTTATGAGTTTATGATGTAATGAGCTGAGTCAGAATCTGGCTAGGAAGCTGTAGTTAAGCCTTTTAATCTTGAAAAAAAAAATTAGCTTTTTAGCAACCCCACTATTAATTTTACATCTCACCTGGGAAAAATCCTATGCCCTCTGCCACCTGACAGCTCTATCACCAACTTGGACCAAGGTTCAGTAACATCTACAAGAAAAAAAAAAAAAAGCTACTAATACAGTTTGCTCCAGTTTCTTTTCCCAGGGTATTCTTCCAAGGAGAATGGATCTCAGGGAATCCTACCAACTCTGAAAGGTATGACTGGATTGCAGCAAGGTAGTGCATCTCCCATAAAAATCTGCCTAAGAGTGAATATAACAAAGCCTTCTGCTCTCAGATCTTCAAACTTGTACAAGCCAAAACAGCCCGGGAACCGGTTTCCATGCTTTTGACCTTGTGCTTAGATTGTTGCCTCTGATCTGATTCAGGATGAAAGTTCATAACATTTCCCTCAGGAACAGACAGCAGTATTTGCCCTCAGTTTTATTTCTTACAATTTACACAGTTTGTCTTAACTGTATTTATGAGGAAACTGGGAGGAGATATTACAAAAAATAACCATATTTTAATTTAAATGAATACTAGTGATTACTGCAACTGTTAATTCTGTGTCTACTATGATGATTACTAACATTTGGTCAAGAGGCATCCTAATTTCAACTTTTAAGCTTAGTTAAAATTGCTCTTTAAGGACTTATCTACACAAGAAAATGACCATAATTCAAGTCAGTTTGTTCAATTAAATAATGCAGACTTCATATGTCCATCGTATCAGTTTAAAACACATAAAGCAGCACAGGCTTGCATCCACCCTTTCATCCCAGAGATGAAATTTTGATAGGACTCAGTGATGGCCTTGCACCAGCACTGCTGAATATTTTCTCAAGGGTTCCAGTTGGCACAAACACGTGATGTTACACCCCACAGAGCTATTTCACTGCATTCCTGACATGGTTTTGGTCAAATGCTTTTTCTTTTTAGCTATCTTTGCCCTAAATAATTTAGTCTCTTTTTAGAGCTCAGAAGTGAAACCAGGGTTTAATTTTGAATAACTTGCAATTTTCAGTAGGAAAAAACCTCTGTTCCCTGGCCAAATCTTGCTGGAGCACTTACACAAATAGTAAATCCTGTGCAATATTACTCCACTGCAACCACTACAGATAAAATAACTCTGTGTAATGAATTAAAATGCAAAGAATAAATCTGAAAGGCTTTTCTTTTCAGAGGATTGTAAAATCATGTTTGGACTGCTGCTATGCCTGGCAGATGATCTAATCTCACTCAGATCCTGCACACGTAAGGTACCTAAATTCAACTCTAGGTACCTAAATTAAATCACTTTCATACCAAGCCCAGGTATGGTGTTCTTGACTAAAACATAAAGGCCAGAAGGGCATCTGATTTTGATGCAAAAACATCTAAGTTTACCACACAAACATTCAAATTTAGTTATCCCATGTTCAACTCCCAACCATAAATTCTTATGCCTTAATACCACTGTTTTCTCTGAAGACAGAATATATGCTGTGCCCTTTCACTGTGTTGCAAAAAAGGCTGAGCTCCACTAGATTTGTTAATGATATTGTTCAAAGTTTTAAAGTGTGGAGGGACAGCTATCTATGTGTCTGGCAGCAGCACAGTGCTCACTGTGCCTGTGGCTCAAGTGCTCGTCGAAAGACCAGCATGGGTGTTAAGAATCCCAATGGCACTGTGACTTCATGGTGCACTTTTAATGTTATGACTACAGTATTATTGATGGTAAATGCTAGCTGAAAGCCTACCTATACAAGCTGCAATCCTGTTTAGATTACCAGGCAAGTACATGTTAATTTTCTCTCCCTGTCAATTACTTTTTCCTGTCCACAACAGATTTTTTGTGATTTCCCTTTTTTTTTAATTTTAAAGAATTTTTTTTAGATGGACACCAAAATTAGATTTTATTCATTTGTAAAACGTTGATTTGCACCTCCCTTAACCCTGCAGGATTTTTCTGGGAGGTCCACCCTGAAGCCACCTTCAGTTTAGAATCTGCACTAGTTTAAAAAGCAACACAGTACATTAGGCAGAATAGAAAACAATACAGGTATATAGTTTTACTTATCTCTCAAATCATACAAGTGAAACTCAGTTTTATTAGTCACATTAGTAGACAGTGTATTTCCTAGCCTTGTAAAAAGACAGAAGTAAGACACTGATATCCAGTGAGATTGTACTTGTAATGCAAGCATCATCAGTATAGAGGGACTTTTTCCAAACAAACAACAATATTTCTGTTGATAATAAATGGAGATGCTACTACCCATAGTTCCATGACTGTTACAGTGGGCCTCATTCTCCACCATCTTTTTGACCTTTATTCACAAATAAAGACGTACTTATAATACCTCATATAAATATTTTCTATAAATATCTTATAAGCACATCTTGCTGAGAAGCTTCTGTATTGAAAAGACACAGACATACCTTCGAAATTTCTGTTAGTCTGCCACTTTTGTTGAATAATGGTGTCCAAATACAGAATAGTATACACAACATGTTTTAGCTACTTTTGGGAACAAAGGGAATAGGATTAACAAAGGTCCCTTTTAAAACCTTTTGCTATAAAGAATCTTAGAATCACAGAATAGTTTGGGTTGGAAGGGACCTTTAAAGATGCCCTTGCAATAAGCAGGAACATCTTCAACCAGACCAGGTTGCTCAGAGCCCTGTCCAACTTGGGCTTGAATGTTTCCAAGGATGGGGCATTTACCACCTCTCTGGGCAACTCGGTCCAGTGTTTCACGACCATCATGGTAAAAAAAATTCTTTATATCTAGTTTGAATCTACCAACTTAGTTTAAAAACATTACCTCTTGTCCTATCACAACAGGCTCTGATAAAGTTTGTCCCAATCTTTCTTATAAGCCCCCTTTAAGCACTGAAAGGCCACAATAAGGTCTCACTGGAGCTTTCTCTTCTCCAGGGTGAACAACCCCAACTCTCTCAGCCTTTCTTTGTAGGAGAGGTGTTTCAGCCCTCTGGTCATTTCTGTGGCCCTTCTCTGGACCCGCTCCAACAGGTCCATAAGCTGGTTCTGTGAAACTTCTGGTTCAATGATGTCCAATGTTGTGACAGATTATGTCAATTAACATTTTCTTCATACAGCAGTGGGTCAAAAAGTGCCTTTTTATAACTCCTACAACTTTTATTCTGCTATAACTATCATCCCTGAGATAGACAAGCATCAAAAAGTAAGTAAACAGACCAATTTTCTGGAAACAAGTAGACTTCAGTTCCTCTTTAATATGGAACTGTTTGCATCCCTGCTTCTTAGGACAAATTCTGAGAATTCAAATATTTTAAAATTTTGAACACAGATTTTCTTTACTCACAGAAACAAAGAGACTCTCAGAACCTATCAGATCCTGTCAGCAGCCTTCAGATTTCATTCCTAATACTTGAATTAAATATTTAGTTAAATATTTTAGTTCTCAACTGCTATTGAAATATTTTTCCCTGTTACTATTTGACATCCAGGAAATGAGAAGACACGTACAGACAAGTAATGGTCAACACAGACAAACTCTGAATCCATCTTTAGGTTTTATAGCCTGCTTGGCTGTATGATAACATTCTGGACATTGTGAGAATTCAAACATGCCTCAAAGACGAAAATTTTAAGGCATGAGATCACTCATGGATAGAAGAACTTTTTAAAACAAACATGTTTTTCCTGACAAATGTTTTTATGAGACCATTAACAGCCCTTCCCTTCACAGTTCCCTTAGAAAATAAGCAGGCACTGATTCACTTCCAAGCTGCTGATGAAAAAATAAGGACTCAGAGAAAAACAAAGCAGACAGGGACAATACTGTTGATATAAATGAATGAATACATTCCATTGACAATTCAGTTTGTCAGTGAGAGTCTAAGTAGCAAAAACCTCAGACTTTTAGAGAAAGTAAGCTTCCTGCTGAACTCTGGCTTGTGGTGGAGAATCAAGATTAACATCTAAAAATACTTTTCAAAAGCCAAAATTGCTACAACATTTTTGTTTATAAATTGAAAAGTGACTTGATTAAACATTTATTTAGTGATAATGCTGAAATAAGCTACTTTGATAATGTTTAAATAAACTCTTCTGAATTTATTAAAGTATTGAAGTAAATATTACACTTTAATAAATACACTGTAATAAAAAATAAAATATTACATTTGATTTTTAACTTATTACATAACCTTCCTTAAATCTAACCCAAAATGTAACATAATTATTAGTTTTGATTTAAAAGAAAATGCCCATAAAATCCTATATGTTATTCTATAAATTAATATGGCAGCAGTTTGAATTGCTTCCATTAGGAATGTATATTGACACGTTCACTGGAAACATTCTAATTTTGACAGGATGACATTTCACCTCAAAGAGTGTTGACTAACTCTCTAAAATACTTCTGGTCTCTTATACTAACAGCCTAATGCTGGACTGTGCATCACGATAACTTACAAATTCATGGGAAATCTCATTTTATACACACTGCACACAGCTTAGGACTCTGTTCTGCATTTGAAAGTGACTCACTGTGACACACACAGAGACACATCTGATATTTGTAGTTTCTTTAGTCCCAGCTTTGGATGCTTTTGCTCTCATGTCAAGTCATAAAGATCCTGGGACAATATAGAATTTCCTGTAAATACTTTAATTGCTCACTGACATTATCTTGAGTAAAATATAATTTAAAATTAAGACTTTGTGGGTCTTGCCAACTTGTGATACATGCAATACTACATTTATTACTGAGAAAGAGAATATCTATCATGGCATTTAATCCACTCAAAATGAAACAAAAGGGTGATATTCTTCATTTTCAGCTTTAACCAAATAAGAGTTAGATGTCTTGGTCTAAGCTATTGACCTTACACTGCCTCTGCGGTCAGTAGAGAGAAACAGCTATTTCACATGGCAATTCATCTGACCTTTCTTAGGTACGTATTTTAAGATGAGATGAACAGTCCTCTAGGGATTTAAAATGAGATAAACTGCCCTCTAGAAATTTGATATCTATATCTAACCTAATCACCTGAGGCTTCCTCTGCAGTCAACGGAGAGAAATAGGTTTCCTTGCATGACCTTCATCATCCCCAAGGAATCTAACCTCCCACAATACACCTCAGCCAGGCTGCAGCACTGCAAAGTCTGTTAGTAGGCTAAAATCACTGAATCCCTGCATGCAGCATAACTTTCTAGCCCATCTGTCAGACAGTGGAGCCCCACATCAGTCATTTCAAATGCTTTAGCTGTTCAAGCCTGACACCTTAGTCTTTAATTTCACCAGGGAGTCACAGTACCTGCCCATGTAATTCCAAAAGTTTAAACAAACACTGCAGTAATGATACAACAAAAGATCGTTAAAGAAACTTGGTAAATAAGGAGCTAGGGAACATCCCACCTGTATTTTGTACTGGATTAAAACTTAATGTTACAGTGGTGTAGTTCTGAATTAATCACATCAACTTCAGAGCAACTATTGTGGCCTGGAGCCAGTAGGAAAGCACAAAGGAGGTGTTTGTCAGTCTTTCTTCAGCTTATAGCAGCTGTTTAGTTCATCTTTGATCATACTTATTTTTTTGCAGTTAAGCTTTTTGGTCACACTCTCTTTGCAGAGATAGCTGTTCCAAACAATACCCATGCTCACATGCCAGCAAAGGTATTTGTGCATGTGGATTAGATGGTTTTTCCTTGTCATGCACTTATTCACTTTTGTGGGTTTTTTTGTCTTGTTTACAAGAAGATATTCATCCACTCCGGGAACATAAGCAACAGCACATGACATAGCAGAGCAGCTGTACACGAGAGTTAACATTGGTGTAAAGTGCTCAGTTGTAGCAGATAGGAAGAGCTATGCCATTTTAGGTCAAAACCAGAGGCTGGTAGCTAATTTAGCACAACAAGGAACAGCAGATGCTCTTAGGAAAGAGTATCAGGATGGGGCATGCCTGTGGCAATGCATCCCTAGAATACACTGCTAGTTTTCAGTACTTTGTAGCTCAAAGACTTCCTGAGCTGGTGTGAGTGTCTTTGCCTTTAACAACCCTGAAAGGGTTCTCTCCCCTGTGAATTTATCACTTTTTAACCTGTATAAACTCTCAGCATTGCCATCATCCAACAACACAAAGTTCCCCAGCTTAAGTACACACTGTGTAGAATCCCCTCCCTGTTCTCAACAACCAGTTGTTAGGTTTTGTTTGATACTGCCAGATTTTTATGGTCAAAGGGATACAGAATGTTTGTTCCTTATTAACCTTCTCGTACATGATTTTGTAGACCTGCACCATATGCCCTCTCATTCAACTCTTCACAAGGCTGAGTGCTAGTCAACTGAGTCATTTGACATTTTGAAAGGTTCCATATCACTGATCATTTTTGTTGTTCTTTTTGTACTTTTTCCTGTTCTACTAAAATGTTTGTAAGCAAAAAGGACCCAAGAGAAATAAAAGTTCGTCAAGATGAAGGATGAACAGTAAAGTACACGTTTTTAAGAAAAAGTGCATATTTCAGTGACATATATTGAGAGTAAATAGAAGCCTAACTATGATTATTTTTTTTTCCAAGGTGAAGGTGATGACAGCACTTAAAAAATTCAAACATTTTCCTCAAATATTTCCATCTTTTTTGGATAAAATCCATTCAAGCAGATTTCTCATAGGTGACACTGAAACACGTACATAGAAATGTAAGAAATTGTTACTCAGCAAGTATGAATTTTAATCCTCTCCATATCACATTTCAATAATATGCACAATAATGTCAAATGTGCTACCTCAGGCAGCCTTGGGTCTCTTTGACGGTTTTCTATAGAATTGCCAGAAGGTGAGAAAGACAAAATGCTAGTAAAATATTTGAAAAGTATAACAAGACTGTTGTAGTGATAAACTGTCAGGTTGACACCGAACTCTTGAGTCTTGCCTAATAGAGGACTCAGCAAAGACCTAATGAAGGAAATATAATCGATGTCAATCTAGCAAATGATACAAAAAATAAACTCTGTCAAACTAGCAATATAGTTTTATGGGATTATGGGTAGATTGATGAAGAAATTGGTATTAACCCTTGTCTTCCTCCTTAGACTTTCAACTTCAAATTGCCTTACATTTAATTAGACGATGCTAAACCAATGTGTGACACCAAAATTTAACAAGGCATACAACTATGGGTTAAAAATGGATAACAGACATCCCTCAAAATGTTATTATAAAATTAGGCCATTACTATGGAACTGCTCTTGACTGTATTTTACTAGATGTTTTATTAAAAATCTGGAACAAACCACAAAACACAATTAAAGTTTGTAAGTGGTCACTGCAGTAGTAATAAATCATGAGGAGTTCAGGTCAGTGGTACACAGCTTGGAAGATTGCATGCAAATTTTATTTTATTGTGGTCAAGTGTGAGTAGCCGTGTTGACCAAAGTTCCCTTGTGCCAGTGTTTCCAGGAGGGCTAATACAATCTTTCCATATAGAAAGCATCTTGAATAGGTACTCAAAATTCATGTTATCTCAGCATTTGACCTTTACACAACTGTTCCTGTAATATTTTGTTTAGTTCTTGTGTCACTGTTCAAAAGGTTTTTAAAGGACTGAAGAGATTCAGAGATGAACTTCTAAAAAAGTTTTCCCTGTCCCAAAAGATTCCATTAACTCAGCCTGTGAGAGGGAAGGCTAAGGGAGAGAAAAGTTTATAAACACACAAAATAAAACTTTGATCACTATATCTTTGGTTTAAGATGTAACAAAATACAGTGGCTGAAAGCTAAGGCTAAAAAATCTGAGTCTAGAAATGAAGAACAAATTTTTAACTGTGAGGATAATTAGCCAATGGAACTACTAACAAATGCTTTCAATCAAGACCAAATGTTTTTCAAAACATTTCATACTCAGGTTCAAACTGAAAATATATAGGTCAGGCTAGATGATTACAATGATCCCTTGCGACTTCATAATCTATGGCTCTAAGGATCTAAGCACACCCTGAAGACTAAGTCTGAAAACAAACAAACAAGAAATAAACAATTTATGGTTACTTTTAAATAGTATGCTGTTTTCACAGAAACTAGAACTACTTCAGAAATAATTCAGAAACAGAAAAAGGAATAATCATACTTTAGTAATTCAACTCAGGGTAATAAATCATTTTGTTCTACTCTGAATTTACTTTTTTTTTTGTTGTTGTTCCTGGGAGCTGAATAATGCCCATTGAATATAGCTAAGGATTGAGTAAAAAAAGAAAACCAGAAAATGCTCCAGTGACTTTTTGAAGTTATTTTTAGGTTATTTCTGTTATTTTCATTTTGAGTGCCACATGATTTTTCCTAATCATTGTCAAAGCAAAACTGTCTAGGTACAGATAACTTATATAAATGTAAAGATGTTTTCTGTCTCTTTTGAAGTTTCCTCTTTGTACCTGTCGTGGGTTAAGACATACCCTCTTGAAAAGTTTTATATTTGAAAATATCTATTGATCACTTACTAGATAGTGTAGATGAGTTAGGGTTTTTCTAACACAGAAAGATTTATTTTCTCTGTTTTTCTATTCAGACAATTTTTCATTAACACTATGTCTTGGTTTAAACACTGCCCATCTACTTTATGGATACAAAGGAACAAATGATGTTTTTTCAAACTTTAGATTAGTGGCAATCCTTACATAATGGTGGGCATTTCCTCTTTGGAGATCACCACTGAATCAGGACATTCAAACAAACTCACCGCTAAGCTGTTCCCTGGGGCTAGGCTCAGTTTGTCCAAAGCTATGCTTATTACATGTGCTTTGGTCAGCAGATATGCAATCTTAGACAATAGCTTCTTTCTGCAAACAATAGCCAGTATTAAGTATGTCATCAGATATAATGGCTATGAGTGGGACAATTCTGCTTTCTTATGAAAGCTTTCATAATGCAGTGGTCAAAGCGTGCATATGTGTGTGTCTGTGTGTATGTCTGTGTGTGTTTTAAGAAAGATCCACCAGCACTCTACAGAAGCAGCCTGCTAGTCTCAGAAAATCTGGTTCATGAAAGGTGCCATTTAGAGTGCTTTCACAGTACCATAGAATGGAAACATTAGGTAATAGTAAAATCCCAGAGCTAGACTTACTAAATTCTGAAAACTTACTCACATTACCATGCTTTATAGGGCTTTAGGGACTTCATAACAACAATCTGTGCAACTGTAGACTTTGTTTAGTGAAAAAATAAATAGAAATAGTTACCCAAAAATTAGCCTAAAGACTGATATTCCCTTGTTAGTGCCCTTTAATAATTTTCACTATGCCTCCGTTTACACTCTGTCCAGAAAATAAAAGGCTTATTCATGCACAAAAACACAGATCTGCCTTCTCAGTGAGAAATTTTGTAACATTTCTGTAGTAAAATCAACTGCAGCAGCTGAAGGTCTTTTTCTGAAAGAGGAAAAACGGTTAGCTGGATATTGCATTACTTTCAGGAGATTTCTTCACTGTTGTGTAATTTATCTGACAGTTGCCACAGGGCTTACATGCCACTTTAGTTACCCTACTGATTTTTAAGGGATGGATATGTATGTGGAAATTAGGGGAGCATTCATTTTTCCCCCTAATTTCATCAAATTACATGCACTGTGATTTTAGATAAATCACACTATTACACTGTTTCTCTTTCCACACTTACAGAGACTTGTGGGTTCACTTTGGTTTGCCTTTAAGCAGTCACTATTTACATCAACATCCCAACCGATTGGGTTAGTTTGATGTGTCTTCCAAATGGTGGCTTCTCAACAGCTCTCCTCAATACTCTGTCATGAATTTGTTTGGGTTTTTCTTGTCGGGAGGTATCAGAGACAAAGATCCAGAATGTCTCACTTTCTGTACAAAGCTTCCTCTGTATTTTAAATGAAACAGATATAACAAAGAAAGCAATGTGAATTTATGCAGCTCTAGTGTGGGAGAAACAAAAAAGTTGGTTGAAAAGACAGACAGAAACATATCAGCCTTGCAATCTCAAATGACCCTCAGGCAGGTATAGCACATATGCCTTCTGACTCTACTGCAATCAGAATTCGAAAGATCAGCCTTTTTCTGACCCCAGATATGAGCATCTGGCGAAAACCAGCATCCTTCACAATTTTGGCAGTTTGCAAACACACAGGCTGGCCTGGATTGCAAATCAGAAACACTCATCACAGCTGAAAGTGCATTTTTTGCCATTAGGACTTTAGAAAACAGAGGCAGACACACAGTTGGGGGAGGAGGAGGCAAAGTAAGACTGCTTTTTCTCTGCTCTTGAAACCTATGATGCAAATATTTATGCATGAGGCTGAGAGGAATTCTTGGGTCATCCTTCTACCCTGTCTAAAAATATACCCATATCTAAAAGGAGAGCTCACAACAGTGCCTAAGTTTGAAAATGTGCTGATGTCAGAATTTTGCTCTATTTACATGCCTTTGATGAAGAGCAGCAAATTACCTGTTTATCATAAATCTCTCCTCTTCTCTCCTTCCCTTTGTCCTGTCTACTGAAACCCCTACAATTTTCAGTACAGAACACCAATGCACAAGTAGCTTATTCTGTGTATGAAAGCAGTGCTTGTGGAAGATGTTGAATGCGCAGTCCCAGAGACCCACATCCTCTGCAGTATAGCAAAGGAAAAAAAGATACATCATGGATAGCAGCGCTGTCAGCTTCCTCACTCTGACTTACCAGCTTCATTGAGCTCGAAGAAACACCACTGGGGTGAAAGAATCATTCATCCTTTATAGCCAAGTTGTTGTCCCAACTGCTAAAATTGCCATATAGGCTGCTAATTAGAGCCCGTTATGGTTATGGCTTTTGCAATGCTGACAGATGTGGACTGTTCACCCAAAGCTTACCCTGAAACATGTGCCACTTATAAAAGCTATCTGATGTAACAATCTGCTAAACAACAGTAGATTTATACATTCCTAAAGATCAAATCAGAGACAACAGAGCTGAAAACCCCCCCAGAGGTTGCTTGATCCATCTCCCTGAGCCAGATGATCATGTCTACTTCATTTTTGACAGCTGTTGGTCTAACCTACTTCTATAGGCCTCCTCTAACAGGGACTGCACAGCCTCTACCTGCAGCTTATTCCAGTGCTTCATAAGAACTCTTCATAAGAGAAAGATTTCTTTAACGGTTAACCTAAACTATCCCCGCACTTCCTATTTGCCCCATTCCTCTCCTCTTTCTGGGGTCCTGGCATACACCAGGTAAACGTGTTTCTCCAGTCTTTTCTCAGTTTGTAACTCTTTCTGTCTTTCTCTGTGTGTGACATTTTCTGCATCATTCTAGGATCATTTTATTATTCCCTTTGGACTCTGTCCAGCTGGGTTATACCTTCCCTGTAATGCATGGCCCATGGCTGAACCAGGTTGGACACTGTTACAAATGAGATTTTTCAAACATGAAGAACGTAGGAGGGTAACTGCAATGTCTTACAGGTAATGTTCCTGCCTATACATCCCAGACTATGTTTACAGGAATGCAGAAACAAGATGTAGCTCACCCACGTGTGTCACGTGAGTCAAGTGACACATTGCTGTCACCCCATTTCTTCTCTTTTGTCTGACTCCTCCCCCACAAAAAGGGGACACTCTGGACACACTCCAAAATCTTTTCAGGTGCACTGAGAAGCTTGAGATTTCATTCAATGTTGATATTAAAAACAGAAATTAAAAAAAAGGCAGGAAGAAACTTTCATAAGACTACTATTTCTCACCAGTACTGCTGGGTGGGAGGTGGATAAGTCTACCTTTAGCAATATATTTACCAGCATAGGAATAATCCTGGGTGCTTTCTTTTCACCATCTAATTATTTCCTTGGTCCTGTGATAGAAAAACTACATGTGATCCAGAAAAGGATTGTGTTATTTAAGCCAGTACGTTTACAGGCAGAAATATCCATAGGTTTAGGGCCTGACTGTTTCTCTTAAAACTGATCCCTGAATACAGAGAACACTCAAACTACATTAAAACTGTTATTTTCATGACAACAAATATCTCTGAGCTTGTGTATTAGTCTGGACCTTTCATGTATCAAAATGCCCCAAACACACAGCTGTCAAACAGATTATTTCTGTGGTTGATATAAGATGTATGGATATGACGTCGAGAAAAAGCTGCATTGTAGGACAAACGTCCCTGAGCTTTTGGTACTATGATTCCCAGAGAGCTAGTATACATTTGAATTGCTTTATCTCGGTATAATGCAGAATTTCAGTGGAAGACATATTAGCTCCCTCCCTAGAAAACCACACAAATCCCTCCATATAACATTTACAAATCACATAATTTATATTTTTTAAATTGTCTGTGTAAATCAATATACACACAAACACAAACACATATGGAAAGAGGGAGAAAATTACGTCTTAGCCATAGTACAGCAGTTAATAATATCCCATGCATTGTACTAAGAGCAAAGGGTTTCTATAAACATTAAAATGCATGCATATGTAGGCCTTTTGGGAATTTCCCTGTTTAAATAAGAAAATGTTGAAGAAACCTAAATATAGATATTACGTTTGATGAGGTTCCTGTATTCAAAAAAAAAAAAAAAAGCAACAAAATCTGTCATACAAAGAAAAAAACTTCCCTTGTAAGAAGTAGGCTATAATAGCCTAGATTGTCCTTTAGAATGAGAAGTACACTTGTAACGTTGTCAAATAATATTAGCTTTATACCATATTCACGTCACATTCCTGATGAAATAAAGGCCCATATCTTGCCACCAGTGCTGAGCAGCATCCTTTCTCATGATTTGTTCCACTGAAATGAATAGTTATTTTGCTAGAAAATGGTTTAGTTTAACACACTTTGGATTGATATGATGAGTGGAAAGAAACAGCTTACTTTTCTATTGTTTCCTTCACGATGTTATCATTAAACTTAGAGATGATATTAAATATATAATTAAGTGTATACAATTTTAGATTTTCAAGATTTTTGTCATTTTTCACACTTGTCCATAATTTCACATTTTTTATGGCATTATAGACTAAAATAATACAAAGATACATGGCACTTACAGCTCAGAAGGACCTTTGGCCTTTGACCTTAAAAGATCTTTATGTGGAGGTCCATGGTGGATTGATTTTTGACAGTACAGTGACAGACCCACACAAAAAAGTATTCATATTGACCAAGTCAGTGGATGTTTCAGGTCAAAATGTCAGCACTTGTCTTTTTCAGCTGATATCCTGGTCTGAGAAAGTTGGATTTAAGGTTTTCTTGACTCTCACGTTTTTATTTAAAACCATATATGGCTGTGTCATTACCTCCCTGCAATGCATTTCAGTTTCTTCCTTGAAAAATGCTAAATAATTTCTCACTTTACCTACTGACTAAATAAGAATACAAAAACAACGGATAGCTGTGAGGCATCTGCGTGTCACACAAACACTGTTGGCACGGTTCCTGCATTCAAGAGATCAGCAAGAGCCTAGTAAATAAGCTTTCTTCACTAAAGACCACTTTTGTCCATGATCATTGGAGCTGTGCTTTACTCATACACACTCTGAATTCCTCTTTTCTTCAGTAATCACACATGCCTAGCATGATGGCTGATTCTATTCTACAGTCCCAGGCCATGTAATTATGTGAGTAATTGGCAGACAAGATGTTGTGAATACCTGAATCCCAGGTTAATTGAAACTAACACCTGCCTGAACTGTGCTGTTGTAATGGATGCAATAATACAACAAGATCAGGTCCTATTGAGTTGCATAATCTTTTCAAGACGGGTTTTTGATCTCACTCCTTTGATTTGAGGGCGGTGGTAAACTAAAGTATTATGCCTTTGTTGAAGCTTATAAAAGATAAATCTGAGGCTGAAAATTAAGATCTTTCCAGTTAATCTGTATTGAGAAAAATCAGTGAGCGCACATCTTTTGCATCTTTCGGTTAGAAAAGAAACAACAGATACAGCTGTCAACACAACCACAGCCAGCAACAACATTAAAGTTCACCCTAGAGTAACCCAAGTCACTAACCAGGTAGTACAAATGCAAACTTTGGATTCATGAGGCTCAGTGTGGCCAAAATTCCCACTAGCATCCTCAAACATTCCAAACTGAGCAAGTGTTACGGCATTATGCAGGAGATGTTATAGTATTCTTGGGTTGATGTTGACTTTCTGCTGTCTTGT
Organism: Pterocles orientalis; assembly: GCA_011057875.1. NCBI lineage: Eukaryota > Metazoa > Chordata > Aves > Pterocliformes > Pteroclidae > Pterocles > Pterocles orientalis. Next base: position 1,061,709 of record WKFP01014176.1, on the reverse strand, counting down.
CCTTTGTACTGTCATAACTCACAGGCAATTCATTTTGGTGTTTCCTGTGTTACTTTCTCATTGATGGAATGGTGATAATGGTTCAGGCAGGTACAGACAGGCAGACAAGTAGACCTTCTGTCAGAAGAGCAGAGGAGGTACTAAGACAATGACTTTGAAGCCATAGGAAGGCCTTGAGAACAAGTATACTTTCTCTGATAAAATCTCTCTAGCAAACATAGCTTTTATTTTGTTCTTTGCTGAAACTATGGCAATCTTCTTTTAAATAAAATCATACAGAATATTTTAAACATAGCTTTTATCTGACATATCTGGACTCTTGGAAGTATTTCAGTTCAAACAGACCTCCCTTGCAAGAGAATACTGGATCAGAGCAGAAAATCCAAATAGTTTGGCAACACTACTAGATTTATTTAGGAACAAAATAATATAGTATGGCTGCTAGTAAAAGCAGAGGACAGGACCTGATGACTCAAAAAAGTCCTACTTTTCTAAGTTAAACAAGACATGATATTTCTATGTTAAAATAAATGTATGTTGGTTTTACTTATAATGGTGCAAATTGTATAAAGCTAATGTACTCTTTGTAAAGGAAAATTGAATGGAAGAAATATTAAAAAGACAAAAATGTAGCCAGAAGACTTGGGATTTTCAAAAACCCAGGGTCCTCAGATTACTTACACAAGTAATCTTATTACAGACTTCTCTGGGAACTTCTTGACCACCCCAGTAGCCTCAGAAAATCACAATTAATTTATTTGTCTCAGGACTAATGGGGGAAAAAAGATTTCAGGAATGAAAAGATTTTACTGTAATGACCTGAAGCAAATGGGAGAACAAAATGCCTGCTTTAGAAGTCGTGAGAGCCACAATCACAACAATTAAGGGCAAGAAAGAGAAGTGAGGAGGAGGGAGCTGGGAAAGTGGAGTTCCCAAATCTCAGTAGTTATGTACATCTCAGTTTAGTTGTAATATGGCTGCAAAAGAAAGGCCATGTACTTTGGCTGATACCTTTTCAGAGACAGTTTGATACCAAAAAACTGACAGGTAGCTATACGTAGGATATTTAATCTCTCTCTGGGAATCATACAACTATAGAAAGGCTGTAATAAGAGTAACAAGAATATTTCATGACAGAAGTTCAGTGCGATTTTTTTCAGCTGAACAGCAAGCTTGCACATGTTTATCAGCCCAGTGTTTTCAAAAATCTCTTTCAGTAAAAGGCTGTGTCCTCTATATGTCTTACTGTAGCATGTTTTTTTTTTTTTCACCTAACAGGCCCTGATTTTTTTTTCAAGCTGAGCACTGTCTGAATAGCTTCCCTAACGTCTTTGTTTAGATCTGGTCTACAGATTCCACCTTACTCCCACTGATGTTAGAAGGAAACTCTTAGCAGACATCCTGTGGGACAACAATACCTAATTCAGTCTTTGTTTCCAGCATCTCACAGTGTTACATCCATTCCACCAAAAGTTGTGAATAATTCTTATATCTGCTAATATATTCTTATTTGTGAGCTCAAGATTTAGTAAAGACATTCTCAGCACCTTTTTACAGGTGTTTTTCTGCTAGGATATTGCTAAATCAGAATGTCTAGTGTCAAACTTGTGCAGAAGAAACATAGCAAATAAATAGAAAATTAGATGAAAGCTGTGTATAAACATAGGGTTAATCTGAGTCAGCTCTCACAGTAAAAATGGCAGGTATCCTCTCCAGACAGAATTTCACTGAGTAATATCTATGGGGCATAAATGCTGTCTTATCAAGTGCCATCCTCTCACAACATCACCTCTCTTATAGTAAGACAGAAGTAGGGTCATCTTTCCATCACACATCTTCTGACAGAAAACACAAGGAGCAGTGGAAATTAAGTACTGCAGCATATATTTGGCTAAGACACTAACAAAACCCTAAGGTAATTCCCTGAAAGACTGCAAATGCTGAGGTGACAGGCGGTGGGGCTGAGGCAGGGATGTGAGGAGAAAGACGCTGCACTGCTGGGAGAGAGCCATAGATATGTTTCAGTCAAATCTGACCTACTTTAGTGAAATCAGGTCATCTGTGAGCTCTTCATTACCCCCAGACTAAACAGTACAAAACACAGCAGCCAATGTCTCTGCCTTTTCAGAGTACCACTAATTCTCACTGCAGCGTTGTTACCGTATTCCTTAATATATATTGACTTAGTCATCTCACCACACCAAAGCTGGTAAACAGTGCTGGGGAAGGAAGTAAAGTAAACATGATTACTGACTTTTAAAAATAAATAAACAAAAAAATTGCAGGGTAAACACAACCATGCCTCCAGAATGTGTCCTCAAGGGAACAGGGAAACAAAAGGAGGCACAACTGTCTCACAACATTAGCCATGATGGATGGAGCTCACCTATCACACCAGCAAACTCTTAACTGTTACCAGACAAAGCAGAGGCTGGAGTCAAGTGAAAGCTGGTACTGTAGGCTTATGCTCAAATTCTGCTCAATGTTTAATCTTCTATAAACTAGGAAGCTGACAGCCCTGTAGCAAATAAAATATACATGTGAAGTTTTAATGTGACGAACACATCTGCAATTTTGTTCATACAGAGACAGACTGTATAGATGCATGTGCAGGTATGTGTATTTTATTATGTACATGTGTATACCCACTTGTTTGTACACCAATATGTCTGTGCTTGACAATAATGTACATTGAAATGTATGCACTGCTTTTAGACCCAGAAATATATATACATGTACATCTCTAGATGTCTATGCATATGTCTCTAAAGATACATATACATATATATGTATAAAAGTATAGTCAGCAACATCTGTGTCCTTGTAAGAGCCATATTAAACCTACGCTATTTACAGTATGTGCGTGTCTCTGTAGTGAACAGGGTATTCATATGAAAAGCTCCTGTGTACCAAAGAAAAATATTAATCTCTTATTTAAAAAGTATTTTTTCCTATTGTTTATCACAGAATTGTAATATTTACAATTTCTCTTCAACATTAATTAGAAGAGTATTTATGTTCATTTTGTTTTGGAGACCAAAGGCTCCACTCATTTTCTACATAGGGCCATCTGGTGCCATCTAAGATCTGGCGTCTGGTGCCACAAGGAATGACACCCAGCCTCCTGCTACTGCTCCAATAAGCCACAGGTCACCATAGGTCCTGTGCCATACCCGCAGCCTTGTGTAAACATCTCTGATGCCTTAGCCCATCTCAAAAGGCACTATACACTAAGGTACAGGCAACTGCATTGGGCCCTTGCATTTCTTTACCTGTAGACAGCTATCATTAAAATATTTTCTTTAGATCTTACTGATTTTCTTACTGATTTTTCTGACCCATGTTTAATTGGGAAAACTATTTGGTATGTACTCCAGAACTATCTTTCTCCCCCTGCTCTCTCACTGTCCAAATTACTTCTCAGTCTGTCTCTGTCACCTGTTTGTGGGACCTCAGTGTACTCCACCTAGCTCAATGCAGCAGTCTGGAGCGCAGGAGTCCATGTGTGCCAATGCTTTGGACAGAAGTATTTATGTGAAATAAAGGCTTACAGAGATGCCAACCTAGACAGCACAGCCCTGGGGCCATGCCAAACTTTCTTTAGCAATGCCCAGCTGAGAGAAGTCAGATGGTTCTTGCCACTTCAACCTTTATCTGTTTGTTCCTGTTCCTATCCCATCCTCTGCCTTGTTTTGGAAGAAATGATTGCACAGATATTTAGGGAGACTGTGGTCCAGATCTTGGCTAAGTAAGCGTCTAATTCCTTTTGTAACCAGTATTACACATACAGATACCCCTCAAGTTCTAAACCTTCACCATTTACAGAGTAATTATATTTTTAAATTATATCTTAGATGACTGGAACTAAAAGGAGGCAGCTCTCAGGAGTTCAGCTGGCTGTGACAGACTCAGTGCTTACTGGCTATGACAGAGTAGCCCTATTTTGGTTTCTCGCAACATCTGGAGAGTTACCACTTTCTATCTCCTATTTTCTTACAGCCTCTGCTGCTACCTGCACTGCTCATTTCTTCTCGTTGTAGCCAGATGAAACTTCTGTCACCCACATGGTGGCTTTAAATTGCCAGAGAAGCAGGACTGAGAGAAGCAGGGAAACGATGAAACACAGGAACAGGTAATATCCTATGGGCTTTTAATAGAGGACATATGACAGTGGCTAAAATACTCCAAAAATATCCATCATTAGGAAATCTGAAATTTCTTGAATAAGCATAGCTAACAACTGTGTTGAAACAAAGGTCTTTAGTCTCCTTTCTGAAAGAGCTGGTGATAGGAACTGCTGAGTCTCCTTCATAGGCTGCAGTGATCCCTTCTCTGAAGGAAGCAGGGAGAGGGCAGGAGAGGAGAAGCTGGGGTAGGGCAGTAATTAGTATCTGTAAAACCCACTTTAAGCAGCATACTTAATGGTGAGATTTTGTCAGACAAATATTGACAGTGCACGAATGTTGCTAAGCTCGCAGAGCCCTGCTAAGAGCTGGAATGCACAAGCCACACAAAAATCTGCCTACGGGACAAGGCAGAGCACCACTGCACCCCTCGGTGCCACCACGTGCACCAAAGGAGAGGGCTTCCTTGCAAAATCTGCTCCTTCCAGGGGGATAAATCTATCCTTGGTTTTGGTTGTGGTTGCTGTTGTTTTTCCTGTGGAAGGAACCAAAGAACAGGACTGAGACAGTGATTTTTCCCTTGGAGGAAGCAAAAGCTGAGTGGCATTCTTCTTTGGCACAGGGGAAATTCCTAACACTCTGCTAACCCCCACAAGAGCAGATCACACACTGGCCTTTCCTGTCTGCAGCTCCAGCAGACTCTGTCTGGATCCAGGTTGTACCCAGACTCTTATCCCACCTCCATGTCACCTAAGATAACTGTTTATGTCTGAATGTCATATCTGCAACTCCACCTGGTAACTCAGTATATGCAATGATCTGCTTTGATTCACTGTGACTAGAACCCAAGATATGTTTTCCATGCACCGTGACTGACATAAAACCCAGCTCAGAATTAGCCTACTTGTATCTACACCTTTCCATTAGAAATTTTAGTCTTAATGTACTTTCACAAAAGGTATACTTTTATTTCAGTTTGTGTTTTGAAGTAAATAACTAATTGAGAAAATGAGGATTTTGGCACTGAGCAAAACCATGATTGCTTTTTCTGAAAAGCTGTTTGGCTTATATTCCAGTATTGTATTTACATCCAGTTACAGGCTCCTTTGGACTATGGAAAGGTGAATCCAACACTGAAATGTTAATAGAAAGGCTCCCATAAATTTCCAGTAGTTTGGACTATGTTCATACTAGTGGTCAGAATTGGTAGCTAGGTCTGATTTTCTCAAAATATTTCAGGAAAAAGTCATTGTGAAGTTTCACATCCTCAATCACCATTCACTAGTTCATCCAGCATGGTTTCGGGTGTCTCTACAGAATGCAGTCCAGGACATGTAATGCTACTTGAAATCGCAGGAAGGAAAACACAATAGTCTTCAGACATATCCTCTGTCAAATTAATAATGGACGGTTGATTCAGAGATACCAATGTCAGAGATCTTTTTTTTTTTTGCTTTTACCATAACCCAATTACATGCATGCATTTCCATGAAAGCTAGTGATTTTTTTTCTCCTTTAGCATAGCACTAAGGAGAACAAACAATGCTGTATGTACAACTCTATTCACAGCAAAAGCCAGATAAACCAAAAGAACCACTTATAGCTAGGCAGATGTTCATAATCTTCATTTTATTATCTCCAAACAACAGTGTTGGTGATACATGAAAAGCAATAGATCAGGAAATGTCATAATGTGAAATGGTAAAACGAAACATGGCAATAATCTGGGAAAAAACATTTTTAATTTAGATTATCCGTGGCTCTCCTGGCTTGTGCCTCAGAGATTTTCAGACTGTGGTATGGCATAGGCTAGGTTTTGATAGCTGGATTATGTTATGGAGCACATCAGTGTATTAACAAGCTAGCAAGAAGAGAGAGCAGTCAGAATTTTATAGTCTGGCAGTTTTCTGAAGACAAGCGGTGGATACCATTTAATTTCAGAATGACCACACCAGAAAATCTAATCATATATAAAAACATCAAACCATACATAAAGGTGCTTGATACAGTCTTTTTCAGGTTTTTTTAATAAATTATTTTACTGCTTTGTCTAAGTGTGCATAAATTATATGTCTGCTGAACTGAACTAAGGCCAAAGAAGACCAATGTTGTTGTTTTCTTAATTTGTCATTCAAATCCTCTATAGGTCTTATCTGACATACTTATTTATAGCTTTATATCCACATTAATTATAAACTTTCATGGGATTTTGGTTTAACTCATTATATATGCTAGCAACAATACTAAGCATGTGCATGGAATTAATGTATACTCACTGCATTTACAGTATGTATAATTCTCAGCAGTAATATGCAAACTTTTTCACGTATCATCTCTGTGGACTAGGTTTGCAATCCATGTAACAATTTCTACGAAATGACTCGTACGTAGCTTCTGTAGCCAACAAGAGGGAAGACCACCACATATGAACACCTCAGTGGAGGTGTTCAAGGCCAGGCTGGATGAGGCTTTGAGCAACCTGGTCTACTAGAAGGTGTCCCTGCCCATGGCAGGGGGGCTGGAACTAGATGATCTTTAAGGTCCTTTCCAACCAAAACCATTCTATGATTCTATAATATTTTGGAATGATGCAACAGCTAATATGATTTCCTCCAGGACAATGGAGGCAAAGGAGGCTGGGAGGGAATAAATGCCAAACCTTGTTCAGATACAGTCAGACATTATTTACAGTGATGACTTTTGACGGAGAAGATGAGTCGGCCTGAGCTCTAGAAACAATGGAGAAAGCCTTGAGAGCTCCAGACATAGCTCAGAGCATGAACCATAGATACTTTGTTTCCAGAGGGTACTCTCTATATTGACCCTATGCTATAGTTAACTTCTCAATATGTTTCAGTGTTTATACAGAACTACCTTGAAACGAAACACTTCAGTCTTGTTCAATAATCTAAAATATCTTGACCAAATCAAAGATTTTTCTTTGATTTTGTTGACCTAAATATTTGGTTTTCTGATGGAAATTTTTATTTTTTGTGTTAAAAATCACAGAATCATAGAATCATAAACAAAAAATTCAACACAGGTATCCCTTCAATGAAAATATACTTTTTTTCCTAAAAAATTTCTATTTTTTTTCATTCTGAATGTTTCTGATAAATACACAGCAACAGTGTATGCATATATTCACACACACACAAGAGTATATCTGTTAGATGCATGCACATAATCTCATATTTATTCCCTCTTTGGAAAGTTACCAACAATTCGCCAGCTGATAGCTCAGCATTCTCCATTTCAGCTGGCTGAAAAAGATGTTAAAATATGGAAAAGTTGGAAAAAAATCATAGAAACAAGCACAAAAAAGACCTCTTGCTTTCTTGGTATGTAAAGAAAATGCTAAATAAACAATTTGTGAACCTGGTAATAAAAGTCAACACTCAAATCTGTGTAAGTTCTTCCTATGTCTATTTGTTTTTCCGTCTCCAAATATTAAATGCAAACTTCAATACAAAGCCAAGAATTAGGTTCCATACATGGAAATGCCTTGGTGATTGTAAAAAATAATACTGTGGTGTCTCTAGTTGGGAGGTTTGGAAGAAAGGGAACTAAGAAAAAACAAGAAAAACAAAGAAAAAAAAAGAAGAAACTGTTCCACTTCATCTAGCAGTGCTGCAATACATCACTCCAATTAAATCCCAGCCAATAAGCAAAGTGACGTGTTAAGTAAAATTCATGAGCTTTGAATGCATGTGAATGAATATGCCAATCAGAATCAATGCCACCCATTCATCTGGTGTAACACCATGGTGATGACAATGAGCTTGAAACCAGCCTTTGTTGTCATCAGCTGTGCAGTAGTTGCCACAGCCCCAGACTGGATCAAATGTGTGGGACATTTAAATCTGCAGCATGGCACCAACACACAGAACATCTTATTCATGCCAAAAAAGGAGCTATAATCAGCCTCTGAGTAAATAATTCAGGATCAGTTCCTTAAGGGGCAGCAATTGCCTTCTTTTAAAATAACCAAAGGGCTGTTCCTCTCCTTACTTCACTTTACTATTTGGACACAAGCACAGCTTTTTGTAACCATGTACTGTATTTGTCACTCCAGAAAATCTGTTGCTATATTAATGTCTGTAGCTGAGACTTCTGTGGGCCTTAACTGCTACAGCAACAGGAATATCTTTGCGGAGACCCTGCATCTCAGCCCTTTCGAGTGCTGCAGTGGCAGATGGCTAGCTCTCATTGCTTTTACAATAACCATTTCATTTGTGATGCTTGACCTGAATTCCATTCCTTGTTTAAAAGTGTGTCTCAGTTCTCAAATGGTATTTCACAGAATTGCCATTTCCAATAGTGTTTCCACATGCTGTTCTCCAAATAACACATTTGCTTATAGGTCACTATTGAAAACTTTTCATCTAAGTATACATATCCAAATACTGATGACAACTTCATTTTTATTGAACTTAAATGATCTCACTGATATTTTCTTTTACATCAACTTATATCACTTACAGATCACATTGTATTTTTAGTGCTTTGTGCTATGAGTTGCAGTTGTCTTTCTTTCATTGTGTTTTCAGTAGTTATAACGTTGCAAATGTTAAACGCCATGCTAGAGAAACAGGTCTGTGAACACACTCAACTTCTTTGAATAAATTAAGCATGCATGCTTTCAGTAATAGATCCACCCATTAATCAGTGTGTTTAAAAAGATGTGACAATCACTGCAAAGAGCTGATATTCCTCCAATTTACCAGCGGATATTACTCTCTGCTGAATACTTTCTTTCCACATTTCTCATGTTATTTCTCAGTTCCTGTGTAGGAAATTAATCTTAAGAGGAAGAACAAGTGACCTTAAGGAACTTCTTTCTGAGGTTTCTTCTGCAGCCAATTAAAACCTCAAGCAAAGGGAGCTGAAGACATCATTCAAGTACACATTTGATTAGGAAATATTAAGCATGGTGCCTAGATTTGCCAAGAAAATTACGCATCCTTTGGTGACCTCTTCTCCTTCTCTGGGACTGAGTCCACAAGGAGTAAGTTAAACTTAAGAGGGGGAGTAAATGCGAGGACTACAAAGAGACAGAAGAAACGATGCTGCAGAAACAATGCTCTCTGCTCATTAAGGTTATCTACGACCCTGTATTGTGATCCTTCTGTTAGTGACCTAGTTTTTTCCTACTGAAAGTGATGTGGTCTTTTCCTGCTGGAATTCTGCAATGCATTTATTTAAAAAAAACCCAAACAACTATCTGAACTTTTTGCAGCATCTTAGAGTGATCCACAGCAGTTTGGTGCAAGTTCATTTCACAGGCCCAAACATGAGAGGACTCTGAGGCACACAGCAAGGATACATATCACTTTATAGCAAAAGACACACCTCGTTAGACGCAAAGTGAATGGCAGATTATTTCCAGCTGTAACTAAACCCATACTTTATGGCATCGTACAGTCAATAATAACTCAAATTTAAACAAACGATGGCTCTCTGAACATATATCAATTTGGTTCTTTTTTAAAAGGGTGATAAAACGTTGTTTTCATAATTTGAAATGGAAACATTGTGCTTGAGCTGTGATAACATGAAAGTATGAGAATATCCTCTGTTGATATTCCAGTTCTTTAGTTTTTTTTACGCAAGTGTGTTGACCTTCAAAGACCCAGAAATCTCTCTGCTGTCCCGGTGAGTATAATGTAAAAGGAGACAAGAATCATGAGTCTTTTTGTCAGGCTCACCGTCAGGCAGCCACTAAGTAAATGAAAAGCTGACAAAAATTCAAGTGTTAACAAGAAGTAATAGACATATTTCACCAGCTATTCTTTAGATACATAACCATGCCATTACCACCAAGGCAAAAACAATTCATCAATGTTTTAAGCTGATTAAAGAGAATGCAGGTACATGCCCTCATGGTGAGGAGGTTTCTGAAGTCCATTGACTTGTGGAACTTACATTAAGAGTACATATCCACAGTTCATAAACTTGGAAAGCTCTTGGAATGACTCCTGGTCTCCTTACTTGCAAAAAGTTATCACAGTACACCTATGAAAATACTTTCTCCCACCAGTTACTTAGAACACAGAATCTCAGCCCAAAGCTGAGATACCATTCTTACATACCCAGATGATGGCAGAACAATTGGAATGAAGCTCTCAACTCAGAACAAACCCCAGGTCACTTGGACTCCTGTATTGCTCTCCGTTCTATATCACAAGCTGTCATAAGCTCTTTAGATCTGTCATCAATTTTACTCCACCAAATAAAACTCAAGGTTTTTCTTATTATCATCAAGACAGCATCAGGCTCACCCTAGCTAAATTATGGTATTAACGGTCTGGCCAACAGCTCTTCTATGGTGAAATGGCATATTAAAAGTTTCTTGTCATTTGGAAAGCTTTGTGGGAACTAATTTTTTTATGCTATTCTGTTTGCATTTTGCAACAATGGACTCTGGCCTGAAGGGCAATTACTTTCTGTTATTCTTAAGTGGACCAATGGGAAATAAGTCACAAACTTTGTCACTTCTTGTCTGTTGTGGTTTAAATGCACATCCAACAAACTAAGCACCTTATTGTACCTTAAATTAAATGGCTATTATATGGGAAATAGATGGATTCTGTATTTCTACAGACATTCAAAAAAATACACACATTCATATAGAGGACTCCAACAGCTTTAAATGTCACTATTGCCACACTCAACCTTACTTCCTGATAGGTGATCAAAAAAGTTTTATTGCATTTAACAAAACAGGTTTCACATAAAACTTAATCAGAAGTTGCTTAATGTGTATGCAGAGGCAAATTAAAAACAAACAACAAAACAAAAACTCCATCACTCTGACAGCCCTCAATAGCTATTTGTCGTGGGTTAAGCAGAGCACAGTTAATTTTTTTTTCCTTTTCCCTTCTCTTCATAAATAGCTAGCAAGAAGCTATGTTTTGGATTCCTGCTCAGGAGAGAATTGATAAGAGAAGAACGTTTATAGTTATTGCTAGGATGTTGTTATTTGTTCTCAAGGACATACATTCAGCCTTTTGGGGGGGAAGAGACAGTCTGGCTTCTAGCCTGGGATTTGCTTTTAGGTAAACTTTGAGAAGCAGACTGACCAATTATTCCATCCCATGCACGTCATACCCAGTATGTAGAAGAAGACTCTTCGAGGAGTGCTGTCTTTGCACTTCTGGATTCGTCTCGCTTTGGGGAGCCTGCGTTCGCTCTCCCAAGGCCTTTCCTCCCCCCTTCCCCCACGGCCGCCGTTAGCTCTCGGCCCGGGACACTCGTTTATCTCAGTTCTGTGAGTTTTGGCATCCTCCCTCTCCAGGAGGAGGATCGTTAGCTGTTTGTTTTTTTTTTTTCCTGCTTCGGTCAGCTCTCGGGTTGGGACACTTGGGCTGTTATCTCCGTTCCGTGAGTGCCTCAGGGAGTGGTGCACCCCCTTTCCCCCCTTTCCCCCCCCTTTCTGGGGGAATCGTCTGTGCGGTTTCTGGGGATTATTAGCTGGCAACAGGCCGAGCCTTTTCGGGGGGGGGCAGTATCATTGTCAACAGGCCGAGCCTTCTCGGGGGGAGGCAGTATCATTGTCAACAGGCCGAGCCTTTTTCGGGGGGGCAGCATAATTGTGTATCACCTATTCTCTCCCTCCTTTGGGGCCATTGGCTGGGAGTGGGCTGGGCCTTTGGTCATCAGGTGGGGAGGGTCAGTATCACTGTGTATCACATTACATCTTTGTATATAGTATTATTTCTAATATTATTGTAGTTTAGTAATTAAATTGTCCTTATCTCAACCCACGAGTCCTCTTTGCCATTTACCTCTTTAATTCTCTCCCCTATGATTGGGTGGGGGCAGGGACTGTGTGAGCGGGTGTGTGTGGTTTGGCCCCCAGCCAAGGGCCAACCTATCACACTATTCAAACTTCTCCTAATTATATCAATAACTTTCTTCAGCAACTCCTAAACCAAAGGTGAAGTTGTAATTACACCTTTTGACTCATTCAGCTTTGGACTAACTTACGAGAAAATTACTTGGAAAACAGTAAATGTTGACCTTGGTGGTTTTTTCTGTGTGTTATTGGGATACCTGTCGATATTAATGAGAAAGCCCACACTCATCTCTGTTTGTTTAGTAATTAGCCACAATTTTCATCATTAATGACTAAAGCAGGTATTCTCAAAAAGTTTCCAAAGGAAATCTATAGATTTATACTGAGGTTTTAAGGCTGAGCTCCTTTTTCTGCTTTGCGGATTTTGAAGAGGGACTGAATCTGAAGCTGCAACTGAGACGTGTTGTGTTACTGGTTAGTACAGACTCTGTTTCAGTAGTAAATTAAATGTCATATATCTTATAAATGAAGAGGCATTGTTGGAATATTTCTTTTACAGGTATTTCAATCACAAAATGTGTTCACATTCTGTTTTCAGAATGTTCCTTAAGATCAGAAATATACTTTATTAGATTAGAAGATCAATATTCCTCAGAATCACGATAGCATGAATATACAAAGAAGTAAAAGATAAAATTACATTATTTAAAAAATATAACAAGTCACCAGTTATTTCAGATTTAAAGTCCTGCTTATGGACTAACTTGAGATGTAAGCAAATAAGTGCCAATTAATTAGAATCTATAACAGTGTTCAGTATCATCTCTTTGATCTTTCACTGGTAGCTGACGACAAAGCACACATACTCACAATGCTTTAGTTTCAGTCAAGTGATCAGCAAAACATGTTCAGCTCATTTAAATAACAGAAGCTGGTAAAATACAGCTATCTTTTGTGGCATCAAGCAAAGATTTTAGTTCAGATGACAGCATCTGGCATTTATAGAACAGATAACTTCAAGCCATTTGCATCAGATGGATAACTTGAGTTAAACTTAAAAAATGGATTAAACTACAAGCCAGAGGCTAGAATGAATTCCACAACTCCCCTGCTCAACCATTGCTATTCTGGCTATTTAACCACAGATATAACATTGCTCTGTGAGCACTGCCACACAAACATCTGGGCAAAAAGACACACTGTGGATAGTTTGCAAACAGAAGATGCAATTGTTTCAATGATATCAAAATTCAGAGGAAGCATAGAGCAACAAAAATAAGTGATGTATACAGACCAGAAACTAGATTTCTGTATATACAGCTATCACACCTTTTTAGAGCTGGAGTGTTAGGATTTTTCCGCACATGTGTATGTATTTTTGAGACTTATTAAAAGGAATAGACACTTGTCTGTGAAAATGGGAGATGTTTGAAATATAATCAACAATATATACAGTGAAATGAACAGTGCTCGCATTTTAGGTTTTTTAACATAATTTTAGAATGGCATCATTATACACACACATTAAAAAAACTTTCTTCTAACTTTGTTACATTTTAACCTACAAAGATAAGGCACTGTCTTTTTTGCATATTTTCTTCTTTTTTGCTCCAAGTATTTCAGCCTAGTGGGATATGTGGTTCTCTTCTAGGAGGCAAACTGTTGAGAGGAAGCAGAAATGTAACTATACTGATGTTCTAGTTCAATGGAGTGCTTGTTGAAGTATGGAGTTAAATCCTGCCTCTAATTAGCAATTTCAGTTGAAGTCATGCCTAAGTGCTCTGTGGAGTCAAGACTCAGAGAAGACAACTGCAGACAGACACTTTGATTTTTTCCAGTGGTGTGGATCAGATGATGGGGAGGACCGTGGTAGCACGGCTCCCTGCGGCAGGGTGCTGCAGTGGCAGTGGTTCCTGGCCTCTGTTGACTCCCAGACTGCTCTCCAGGTTTGTGTCTGTGCCAGCGACGGTTCAGCTGACTTGACAGCAGAGTCTCAATGCTTGGGCCTGAGCACCACCACTGTTTAATTTGCTAGTATATACTTAGCTTGTGTGCATTCATGTGCCCTACATGAAAAGGTCTTGAAAGTGGCACCCAAAAGTTTAAAGAGCCTTAGACCTAAATAACGTCTAATTATTTGTGTTTCTCCCACTTCCAGGGAACAACCATGTTCTCCAGAATAAAAAAGCTTCAGGAAGCTCTGAGATTTGGCTGTGTAGAGATACAAAAAGGTGTTTTGCTTTTCCCCTTAGTTGCATGTATTGTCTTTGGTTTTTTCCTTTTCTTTTTTTCATGATTCAGCATGACCCTCTGATATAGATGAGACACACTCCTCTTCTTACACAGTAGCCTGTAACTTATAGGGAATGAGCTCTTTCCACAGCCCTAGTTTTGGTTTGTGAAATGGTTCATTCTCTGCATTGAAAACTTTATTTATCATATCCTCCCTCACTCCGACTGTGAGAGCTCCAAGGAGAGGAGACAGCTGCTCCCGGGGACAGCCACCCGCTTCCCCCCGATGCAACATGAGAGCTGGCATCACTCCTGTGTGGTGCCTCCTCCCTTCAGTCGTGGCTGCAGTCGGCCCTGAAAGCCCTCCCGTGACCGTGCACACACATCCCGCCGGGCATGTGTACAGGAGAAACACTGGGTGTACAAGCAGCAGTAAGCTGAGCTCAGGCAGGGTTCAGAAACAGATGCAGCCTCTACAGCACGGGGTGAGGGTCCTGAGCGCCAGCACTTAGCTGGCCACTCGAGGACAGGCACGGAGGGGAGAGAGCTTTTGGAGAAGTGATGGCAGCTCTGGAGGTCTCCAAGGAAAAGCTGGAAGAAGCCTGGGAGGAGAGTGCCCCAGGCAGCCCTGCTGAGGAGCCTCCAGGATCTTCCCTTTCCTCAGGAATAATGGCTTTCAGAGGAGGCTCTGGCTGGGCCCTGCCTGAGCTGCCCTGGCTCATCCTAGCCAGGCCTCGGCCCATCCCCGCCACCCTGACCATCCACCCCTGGGCTGTGCAATCCCTGTTCCACCCACTGGGCCTGATCCTTCCCCCCACCCAGGGCCGGCAACCCACCTGGCCTTGGCCCATCCCCTGCCCCAGGGATGTGTCCAACACCCCTGTGTCCCCACAGGTGATTAGTCAGTGATCAGCAATGCTTTAGTGCTCCAGAGCACGGTCAGGTTAAACTGCCTCTGCCTTCCTTCAAGAAATATGTTCCTCCATGTTCCCTTCCCACTTGTGTTTGACCAAGCTTAGACAATTTTTGTAAAGGGATGGATCATTTCAAGAAAATATTCTTCCTGTGCCCTCTCCCATGGCCTGCGAAGTGAAGCCCAAAGGTCATCTTTTTTATGTAGAGCGTGAGTGGCCACAGCACATCAAATCAAAAGTTAATCTTGCCCAGCATCCCATTCCCATCAGTGGCCAACAGCAATGCCACAGAAAGACACATCAGTGCAAAATGTACCTTATTTCCTACAGAAAAAACTTTCAGCCGCCAGTGGTTTGGTGGCTCTTTGAGACTCGACGTATCTGAAATGGTGAAGTTGCAGCCTGCAGGGAGGATACAAAATCATTTCATGTATTTAGCTCCGATGTAGCTCAGGGTGCTATCACTTCCTCCTAGACCCAGGAGAACGGGAGGTGGGAGGGGGACAGGTGACATGGATCTGTGGCACATTTTTGTGCAAACACAGCCTCCAATTTTATTGAGCTTGTCTGGTTAAAATCATGTATTGTTTCAAGAATTTCTTATTTTGGCTTATTTTAGCCCTCTTCCAAACTGATTTAGATTAAAACATTGTAAACTTAGCTTAAGCAAAAGAATTTAAACAGAGCCTTTTCACATTAGATTAACCAAGCTAATTGAGAATTATAATTAAACTGTTGTAGCATTGTAGATGTAGATAAAGCAAGTGTAAAACTGCAAGGACATGGCTTCAGGCACACATTAAAATATCCAGTTGACCACACTAGTAAGACGGCTAGTCCAGCTCTCCACCATAAAATGAATTAGTCTATCAATCAGCTCTCGTATTTAATCAAGTCAAAACATCACACTCTTTTTTCAGCCACAGAACATAACACACAGCCTCAAACTACCCATCAGCAATAGACCAAGGAAACAAATACCTTTCCTAGCTTGTTCTGAAAACATTGAGACCATCCACTCGAAGAAATATGTGGGAGTTAAATACATCCTGCCAATGCAAGTAACTTTTCCCTTTCCTTAAAATGATGTATTTATTAATGTAAAAAAAAAGAAAACAGAGTCTGCCAGTAGGAAGACTGAAGCTCTTTGCAGCAGTCCTGTACTGCACTTCAGTCTTCCCCACTAAAACTCTTGTTTACTGTTAACACATGTAACAATTCACATGAATACACCAACACAGATGAAGCAACACAGGCTAATTCCCACTTCAGAGACCTGCCACATCAATTAAGAGATGCCTTATGCTTTCATTCTGAAATTTGAAATGCCATGCTGAAAAACTAAATATTCTCATCATCACATTAGCATTCAATTCAGCCTTTCCTGGCCCTTTTGCCATGCCTTAAGGTCGTTTACAGCAGTAATAATAGCAATGCTAGACATTCAGGCAAGACAATGTTCAGCTAAATCTATGCTGCAGAATCCATTGTTCTGTGGGACCACAAGCAATACAGGTTTCCCTGCCTGGAAAAGGCCAAATCATTTTAAGAAATTGGTTTGATACTCAGGAATGAGCATTAAAATTTTGTTATTATGGTTCTAGTGAAACACCTATATATTTTAATTTTTTATTTATAATAAAATCATTCTCACTCTCCCTGCCAGCTACTAAATTTAAGAATGTAGATGTCAAGCAATTTGAATTTCTTAATGTCAAGGATTTTAGTTCAAAGCAAATATTGCAAAATATTACTTTTAAAATTCATTTGAAGTTTAAAGACATTCATTTCAGTGAATTCATGCATATTTTGTCTTTCGTTTCTGTGAATATTCCAGTGAATGTCTTGCCAGGCAATAATATAAGGAGTTTAAAGAAATTATATTTTTAAATGCAAGAATTTGTTGGAAACTTAGGTTTAGAAATTATGTTCACTCCAGAAGGAAAAGCATCACACTTTCACTCTTTCATTCACATAAAATAAATACAATTCCAAATCCCAGACACTGAAAATTTAAAAAAAATCTTCTAGAAACTGGCCTGCTAAATGAAAATTATTCCTCGCATTTTCAGTGTTAATTCTATCAATCCCTCTTGAGAAAATTGTAAGCTTCTTTTTTAATTTGTGAATGTAAGAAGGATTTGGTTAGCTTTTTTTAAGGTTTTTTTTTTCCAGAGATATTCATAATGCTTCAAATAAGATTGTGTTTTTTATTTTGCCTAAACGCTTATATAGTGTAGCATAACATTTGGATGATCATTAGTGACTTTAATCACTACTATAGCTCACTTACTAACTAAGGAAGCATGACAGAAAATAATTCGGACGTCATAGAATGAGTCTGTGCTGCAATACAAACAAAATGTAGATATCCTGCACCTTGGTCCAAAACCAAGATGCAAAACCATCTTTCTGCTCAGAACTGAATACAAGCAAGAATCAGTCCCTGCCTCACAGCACTTACACACTGTAAAGGAAGTTGAATAAAGGAAAGGAGGATGGGAAAGATGAAAAGAGAACAGTATACCCAATGTTACTTACTGAGGAACTAGGAAAAAACAGAACTGAACTGATACTTCAAAAAGTAGTGCTTCAAGTGAAGTGAAAATGCTTCTCACTAACTATAGTTATGTGGAACACATAGCTGAGCTCTTCTCTTCGGGTTCCCTTTATAGTCGGTGAAGTACTTGTCTTTACAGACCATGTAGCAGACAGTATAATCCAGTTCGTCTTAAGGTAGATACCTCATGGGCTGTACTTACTAGGTCTCCACCAACAATGAGAAAATCCAAGAAAAAGATAATATGACCAGGAGAATCCTGATAAATGATAGCCCCAAATGTGGCCAGTGAGGCTTTGTTTCTGAGCAGGGTTTAAAAAGACAGCTGTTCCTCCAAAACGCAGCTTCTGACAAGGTCTGTCCCAGTGCTGCTGCCTCTTCCTAGTCTCTTCCCAAAAAATCTAGTGAGAAAAATGAGGCATATTCAAGTTCTGTGAATGGTTTGTTCAAGATTCTCGAAGTTAGATTTTAAAATAGGGAACATTAGAGTTGCCTTACAAAAGGAATCCCTGGCAATGGTGGAAATGGGGGTACTTCTTATTCTGTTTTGTACCTTATACTTCTTGAAAAGCTACCAGTCCCGCAGCTGAGACTGAAGGTAAGCTAAGCAGCTGTCAACAGCTTTGCTGTAGTCATGAGAAATCAACACCTTATCACACCAGTAATTGTGAATCATACTCTTAATGCTCCGTTTGCTGTTACTGATAAAGTATGAACATTACTTTTACATTACATTAGTGCATTAATACAGCACTGGTCAAATATAGCTGTTCAAACTGATACAGATATCTGTGCTATATAATACTATGAAGCATCCTCTGGTACATTATATGACCTTACTTTGGCCTAAACAATGCCCTTTTCATGACACAGAAAATGAAAAAGGAAAAAAAAACACTGTACATAACAAGGAACATGTAGAGCACATTCTGAGAGACAGGATGGTTCAGTAGATAAGCTGATTACATAAAAAATTATTAAATGACCTAGAGCCCTTCCACCTGAAAAAGAGAGAACTGGACAGGGAACATGGTGGAGGCCTGAAAGTCCGGAGTAGGTGTAAAAGATCAGAGTTTTCCTGCTGTGTTCCTTCCAAAAGAATAACTAGGCATTCCAACAACCAGAATGAAATACTTCTTAAACTGGTTCATAAATAAGTTTGCATCTCCTTTGAACAGGGTGTAGCAGATGTCAAATAAATCACATAATGTTTTAAAGTAAAATTGAATGGAAAAAAAATCTTTCCGGGATTATCACTGCACACACGCATACTGAATCACCACATTTTGGCCTTCAGAAGCTCCTGACTATGAAAGTGATGAAGGATGGAAGAATATCCTGACAAAATATCACTATGTGCTTATTCTGTTCCTTAAACTTTTTCCAAGACAACCCTTTTTGATCTCTGTAGAAAAAAGGAGGGCTCTAGACTGATCTAAAATGACCAGTTTTTATGACAGCACACTGCAGTAAGATACAACAGCTGTTAGTCCCAGTTTCTGGCTCTTACACATCTCCTGTGTGATCTGGTAAAACTTTTAACAGATCCATCCACTGGCACAAATGGTTTCTTTTTTCATATTGAAGTTTCTGAGAATGAAATGGCTGGATGTAAGCCCGAAAATCAGTCACCATTGCCTCAGGTTTTTTTTTCAAAAAAAACAAACTTATTTACCTCCCTGACACACTGGTGAACTACAGTCTGCAAAGCTCTCAGACACACTCAATTCAGACCTTGGACAGAAAAATACAACCACTGCAAAACAGGCATACTGCATTCTGCTTCATCCCATCCCATGCTCCGTGTGCCTAACCCACGAAGGAGTAAACTATGAGCACTCGGAGTAATATTTGCATTACTTGGCATTTATGTAACAAGGGGAGTAGAAGTCTGTGTTCAGGTGGCAATATCATGGGATAGGAATTCCTATGTTCACTCTTGACAGTACTCACAAGATATGACTGGCAGAAGATAAAATGATTCATTTCAGCGAGTTAACCTGATTCTGCTAGGAATTTGCCATATCAGATGTTGAGCATTTTGGTCTTGCCCAGGGCAAGTTTTGAAGGATATGCTTTAAACATGAAAGATATTCAATCACAGAGGTTGCAAGTGGCAAACTGTAAGTAGAGAAACACCTGGTAAACAGTCCTTAGTTTTAAATGATAGATAGCCTGGCTTTCACCACAAGCATAATTACTTATCCACCTCTTTGGCTACAAAATCTCAGGAGTTGCTTAGGCAACTCTTGACCTTTTCGTATGCTCTTAGTCTTCAGAAGGTTTCAGCCTCTTGCCACCCTGCAGCTTCCTTGAATTATCTGTAATGAATGAATCAGTTTTGTATTTCTAAGTCAGGAAAGACCAGCTTTACAGTTACAGTGACTACTTCCATCTCCCTTAGGCTTGACTAGATGAAGAATATTTCACACCTTGTAGGTCTATCAAACATTAGTGCTATCAGATCTTGCATTGACAACAACCAGTAAGAAAATCAGAGATGTGTTGTAGACTTTGTAAGCTGCTGGGGAAATGACTGAGTTAAACACATTTGAAATTGAGACACCACACAGTATGCAATCCTATAGCTTAAGAATTAGAATTGAACAAGTTTATTTTAAAGCACATGTGCAACACACAATACCCATATCCTGTTCACAAAACAGGATATACACAGTGTAAATATACACAGTAATTTTAGCATATTGCGTACCTTATAGAAATGGCCTTTCTTTCTTACTATCACAGCTACAGTAGACAGTGTTTTGCCTGCAAGCACCAAAGAAATAAGAATCTATGACGGTAATTATGCCAAGGGATACTAAGCCATTAAACTATTTCTGGTAGACCCAGCCTATACTATTCAGTGCAATTATGCAAAACAGTGAAATGGTAATTAGTGACAAAGCTTGGTACACATGAGCCTTGCAACATGACTCACATATCTGGAGATAAGATTTCATTAGTCTGTAATTGACCACTAAAGCATGAAATTTTTGCAACACTTTCACCTTACTAAGATTATTCTTGCCACTCCACCATCAAAAGTCAGTTCTTGAAGCTATAATGCTATAAAGCTATGTCAGAAAAACTGCAGTGTTTTCATAGCAGTCAACCAGACCAAGTCTAAGGTTAAAACAATATGTAGTGATGTTTGGTGACTCTATACAAAAATACTTTTTTATGCAGCTGCATGGAATCGGTGTGGATGGGGATGTTCACCTTAAACAAAAAGCAAAACCAACAAACAATTGAAAACCAAACAGTTTGAGAAAAGAAACAGATGAATGAATGAATGAATGAAGAATAAAGAAAGGGAGGGAGAAAAGGAGGAAAGGAAGGGGTGAGGAAGAAGAAAAGAAAGAAGGTAGGGAGGGGGGAAGGCAGAGAGGAAGGCAGGCAGGGAGGCAGGAAGGCAGGCAGGAAGGAAGGAAGGAAGGAAGGAAGGAAGGAAGGAAGGAAGGAAGGGTTACATTAGTTTCTGTGTCTGTATGGCAGATCAGAAGAACAAAGTCCTGGACTAATTCAGTGTCCTCAAACTAGGAATGCTGCAATGCCATGTCATTAATAAAACTGGTCAATTTTGTTCCACACATGTGCAAAGGGGAAAAAATCAAAAGACTTTGCACTGCTTGTATATGTAATTTTAGTATAATGTATATGATATCAACATATTTTAAATAAAAACAAAAATAATTTGACAAAAATTCATATAAGTTTTTACTATAATCACATGCGAGGGTGCCTACCTAGCTCTGTGTGTATTTAGTTGGGGAGACAAGTAGTTGATACTAGCATATTTTAGAACCGTTCTCCTTACAGCTTTTAGACAGAAGTCTTAGTCTGATAGTAAAGCTGGATTTCATCACATATCTTCACACTAAATAGTATTTTGTCCTCTGCAAAACAAAAGTGGTAAATCAGTGCTAATGTTCTAATGGCTTTGAGTGGGCTTTGACCTTGGCCCTCTACAAAATTCTCACTGTCAATGCGATTTTTTATGTGGAAAGGTTTTACTCTCTACAAAAAATATTGACATTGATCATTATCATACATTATTCTTCGCCTGTCTTAAGTACACCTTCAGGCTGAAGAGACTAAGGATACCTGAGTATGTGCTGTTCTTAATGGGACTTCATTCCTCCATCTCTGATTGTCTGTATCCTTCCTACATAGTATCAGGTCTGGTTTAAACGAGCCAGTGCTGTCACTCAGTCTGGGTTGTGCTTCACACTGACTTACAATTCTGTATCTGTTTAAAACACGCCACAATAGGAGGCACACAAAAAGCCCTAAAACTGAGACCTGTGGCTTGAGGCCCATGTTAGAAAGGGTAAGTAAGAGGGGTTAGAAATCGTCTCAAGAAGGAAGTGGCACTTTCCTTGGATGTGGGGTGAATGCCTGAGAAGCGGCATGCTGTGGTACTTACCTTGTTCTCACCCTGACCGATGACTAGTTCAGTGTAGTGTCAAAATACTTCTAATGCACACCTTTTGTAGATGAAAATGCAAATGGGACAGTTTGACATTTTTTTCCAAATGTTTTGCACAGTACTGCACGTGCAGAGGTTTTGTCACAAAACATATGGATCTCACCATGCAGAGATGGAGGTTAACTTCCTCAGTTCCTTCTGAGTCTGGTCTGTACAGCTCAGCCAGTACCACCTACATTTTAATGGGTTGACATCCATGAGCCAAGTAAAGTTCGTTTCATACCTAACTTCAGAGACACACGTTGGATCCAGTTTTAGACTCACTTCAACCTATAGGACAGCAGCAGAATCTGGTCCAGTTTTCTGCTTTGCTCAGGACATCTGTGCTGTAAACTACAGACAAGCTACATCACAGCAGGATCACTGATCTGTTTTGCTTGTGTTCTTGCTAGAGTGGCATTTTTATTGAAAGAGAAAAATGCATTAAAAAAACTGACAACTGACTTGAACGTACAGGGGAGACAAAGGTTTTATAAAGAATAAAGAGATATTTATTAAGAAAATGTGCTCTAAATATTTTTATAATTAATATAGGTTTTTTCCCACCATGATTAATTTGGTTATCAGTATAGACAAAATAGTCTTTCAGTGATGCTCTTTCAAAAAACAGATATCCGATTCTGTTCTTGCTGCAGGAGAAAGAAGTATGCATATATGTGGTGCTTTTGAAACAAAGTTGTGCAATATATAAGATGATTCACATGTGCAACTAAGAAGAAAATTATAAATGACAGCCAGTTGAAGGAAGCTTTTTAGTGACACCTGGCACCTGTCTTATCTACAGTGTCATTAAAAATCTTCATTAATGCTCTCAAACAAAAAGAAAACAGCATGTTGGTAAATTCATGACTGATTTCACATTAGGAGGTACATATTAGCACAGAGGAATAATGCACAAGACCTACAGAGGCTAACAGAAATGAGTGACTTTGATAAATACATGTTAGCACTTCTCAGGGAAAAGAATCAGAAATACAAAATATTCAGTGGGAACAGAAATATGGAAAATAATGCTGTCAACAAGCTAGTAAACAGCAATTATATGTGAAATTTCATTACAAAAAGTCATGAAAATGCTGAAGTTTGGCACAGCATGCACAGACGTCTGATCACAGATTACAGCACTTCCACGTGGCTCCTGTCCAACCATGCATACAGTTCTGTACTACACCCTCATCCCACCATAACAAATGAAAAGTTGGGTTTTTCACTAACAAAAGCAAATTGAGGACACTGTGAAGCGTTTCATTAATGCAGTCCTGGTTTTCAGCACCAATATGCAGAGCCTTCTTTCCTTGAGCACCAAGGAATCAAACTGCAAACCACTTATCAAATTTCAAAGCCCATTTTGTGGCCAGCACTTATTTGAGGGCTACCTGAAATTTTCTGTAGGCCATTGACTGTGCTCACCAGCTGTGCATAGACTAGGCAATTTAGCAAGACCAGTGAGCAGGTCTGCAGCAGTCCATATCACCACCAGAGCATTGTCTCTGTAGGTTGTGACAACCAGCACTCTCCCAGCCAGCACTGGGGCATAGTTCAGGAGACAGCATGGCCCAGGGACCGTTCCCAACAGAGAACTTTAATACAGTCAACATACTTTGGGAAGGTATGAGAGTTTCACTGTATGGGTGAGAACTGTGCCACGCCCAGATTAGTCTCAGGCCAGATCAGTTGATGCATTGTTTTATTATTTAGTATATATCTAGGCAGGTGCTCAAAGGTCTTCTGCTTCAGATTGCTGGCATTTTCCCCTGCTTCTTGCTTCTTGAAAACAAATTTATTTAGCTTTCTCTCTTCCCTACCTCATCTACTCAGCTCTGCCATTCAGGTTTTGCTTAGGACACAATAGTTATGTCAGATCTTTGTAAAGAATCATCTGTCTATCTGCTTGTTCCTTTACTTAACTTAAACAGATTTTATGTGTCCACAAATTCCTAGGTACCCTACCCCCCTTGCCACAAATCCACTGTTTTCAAAACCAATGAAATTCCGAATAATGATCTCTCAAAGTCTCTTTCAGACAGAAAGGAAAGGTTAATTATGCATACATATACACAGAATGTTTTTTTAATCAGGTATTTTCAGTCACCAAATCAAACCAAATCCTATCCCAATCTCTTTAGAGTTATTCCTGTCCATGTCCCACTTTTTTCTAATTATGAGCTGAGGTGGGAGTGTGGGGCTGCTTCCTATGAGCCCCTAGAGAATTCCTGTTGTTTTCTGCAGAATTTCTTGTCTGTCATAAGCAAGTCCAGAATATTTGGATTTTCCTATACAATGTCTTGCAGAATGGCTTTGTCTCGGAGACTGTATTAAACTTCAGCACCACGGTATACAGCTTATCTATTTGCATAAATTTAATTGTATTCATATTACAAATCTTAAGGGGCTGTTGTTATGGAGGATATCTCTGAAATTTAAACAAGTTCTCAGTACTTAGTTTACCTTGTGCAAGACAGCCTTAGCAAACTAAACCTTCTGTTTTAAGATTTTCTAGTCTCATATCACAGAGAAATTTTCATTTTAGAGGAGACTATATTCATTTTCTTTAATAAAATATGACTTTTTTCCAGTTTAAGTTACAATAATCAAATGAGTCAGATTCTTCTGCTCCCTTTTAGCAGCACTACAGGTGAAGTTGCTGCAAGTTTTTAGCTTTTTTCCAAGTATAACTGGTACTGAGCACTGTTTCACAACCTTTCTAACTGACATTGTAAACCCATCAAAACAAATGCCCTTTTTTTCTTTTTTTGAGATGATAAGTGTCTGCCAATATCACGGGTGCTTGTCCCAGAGCTGTTCCACGGAACTGAATCTTCAAAATCCAATCAAAGCTTCCTACCATGCTGCCAGCTAGGGGCTATGCTGGCCTTCCCAGTCAGGACAAAACAACTTTAAAACCCCACAAGCTTTCACAAAATGTTTTATGAGTTATCACTGTGGATCTCACCTCCTCTTTACAAATTTGGTATACACATTCTTTTGAACTCAACTGGCACCTCAAGTTCTCTCACTTGGTTGGCATATGAATTTATTATTCTGTTTCAAAATGGTATGATGTCAAACATTACTAAGATATTAATGACAAAAACAAATCACAGTCACTCTGGGAAAGAAGCTGTGTTTATCTACGCATTTACAGGATATCTAGCAGATGTAGGTCCTGTACTTTCATCTGAGGACTCAGGCATACCACTACACCATAAATATTAAATTATCATAATAATTAGTAGAAATAGCACCAAAAGAGACTTTGAATAACAAGCTTTGGTACCTTTCTGTATGTAACAGTAGTCGAAAGCCAAGTTCACTTCAAGCTGGTGCTTCTAAATGAAAGCAAACATCATAGTGGAACCACGTTTTTAGTGCACAGCAATTGTGTGATTTTCTTAATGAAATAGACATAGAAACTTGTTCTTCCATGTTCTCTAGCATGGCTCATATATTACTTGATTCCCCTGCATTTCAGCCTGATATTCCTTGCTGAGGTAATTAGCATAGGAAGCAAAATATGCTGCAGCTTTTATTTCAGTCCATCTGATTTACTATTAGCAGCCACAGCTAAGGGTTAAGATTCTGGACCACAGCCCATTATTATTAATTGAAGCCTTACAGTCACCACTAAAATAGGCAAAAGTTCTGCCAAACTTCTACAAGAAAGGTATGAGGTAAATGGTTGTACAGGGCTATTGGCAAACAAATGTTAAAAGTTAAAAAAATGTTATCTCTCTTAAAAATACATTTTGAAAATAACTCTGAGCTCCCTCAGGTCATAAGTCCTCTGGTCCCCCCCGTGTGGTCCTCCAGCACAAATTAATCACTTCTTATAAAAGCGCCAATGAATTAAAACAATTTTGAGCATAAAATATAGGTTTGATTAGCTGTTCTCGATATCTTATTCAAAGCAGAATTTTAGGTTAAATTGACAGTGTTGGTAATATTTTCTGGGACTAATTAAAGCTATGAATTATTTAACTAACAAATAAACAGGTTACATTAGCTTTCTCTTATTATTGTATATATTATAAAACCTTCCTCTCAAAAGTGTAATAACTGAGCAAAGCTCTTTCCTGTGGAAGTTAGTGTACGTCAATCTAACTTTTGATCAGAAATCAGGAAAGAAAGTACCTTACAAAATCCTGAAACACATGGGTAGCTCTTATAGTGCTGGTTTCTGGAGCTTTCTTCTGGAAAAAGCCCAAATGCCTACATTATAATTTGCAAAAGATGGCTCGTCATTTCAGGCTGTCCTTTCTCCCGTGTCTTTTTTCTGAATCATACATCTTAGCTAGAATATCTATCTAGGCAAGACGTCCCAGTGCCTCATTCATATGAAGCTTACCAGTTGTATCTTTTTCTGACAAAAATAAGGATTTTTAATATATATATATAAAATATATATAAGCTTGCCCTATTAAAAAAAAAGGGATTTGGACTAGAAGCATTTATCTGTTGCTTTGCTGAAATAAAAGTACTTTCCTTGTGGTCAACAGGTTCTGCTGTGATAAGAGCCAAAGGCATTTGACAATTTTGCAATGCACTGGCTAGTTCCTACATTTCCGCTTTTTAAAGGTATGTTTCCACTTCAGGAAGAACAGATCCAGCAGAAAAATGGCACATCCTCTAGGACCACTTTCCTAATTTGACCTACGAGGGGAATTTTTCTAAACAGAAAGCTGTGCTACAAGAAGAAAAAGGTAAAATGTGTTTGGCTTCAGGAGCAAGACTTTCTCTTCTACCAGGAATACATTTATTCTTCCTCGGACTACCATACTGTGATCCAGGTTCACGCCTTTAGAAAAAAGAAGTCTGAAAAAAAATGAGATATGATGACCTTTTTACATATCTGCTGAAACCTAGGAAGAATTAAAATTCTAGTTTGGGAAAAGTTGACTGTAGGAGAAGTAAAAACAAGTTTTAAACAGTATTACTGGTTTTAAACAATAATATTTGACAAGAAATTTCCTTTTCCACCCATCCCAAATAGTAAAATATGCAATCTTACAGTCATTTTCAAATGTTCATAATTATTTTTATTTATTTATTTATTTATTTATTTATTATTTACTAGTTAAGGACCAGCCCACGGGCACATTGTGGCATGGATTTTTATTGTCCTTTATAATAATTTTCCTACCTTCTGCATTCAAAATTTACAAGCCACAGGTCCTTCTTCTCTTGTTTTAATCCACTATAACCAGAAAAATCTCCTCTAAGCAATCACTCTTTTTCCAGTTAACTTGTGGATGCTGCAAATGGCAGAAGGGAGGGGACCAGTGGTGCCCACTTCTACCACAAATTTTCTGGTTTCTGGAAGCTGCTGGGAATACTGCATCTGTCTCGTTTCACCCTTCTTTCCCCCAGAAAACATTGCTTAAAAGGCATGAATCCTCATGAGAGACTTCATAAAATTAGGATGTCATTTCCGAAAGCACTGAAGGATTTGGCTGAGTTCTGCTCCCACTGAAATGAAAGCTAAAAAAAGTCCAATTGACATCAAGGGGAAAAAATAACCTCTTCAGCAGGGGCTAACACGCAGCATGTTTCAAAACCCTAGCTCCCCACAAGCTGCACACATTACTGTAAAACTAAAGGTTTGAGGCATTTCTTTCAACACATTCCTATTCCTCCATTTACATATATGTCTTGCAAACCAGGAATACAGTCACATGTTGTAGCTAAAACAGTGCCTATTTTGTCAGCTCAGCAGCTGAAGAGGGGGGCAATAACAGGTAAGATCAAAGGGTTTAAATAGCCTCTGTGGTCAGAATGACAAAATGCTTAGGGCCTCGAATAGGATGTAGTCATTAGACTGGGGAAATGAACGATTTTGCTGAATGGGCACAATGGTAACTGATTTGGAGTGAAACAATAGGCCTTCACCTCATTGTAAGATCAGGAAGATTTGCTAGGTACACAGGAACACTGAACCTTCGTTTTGAAGTTAATATGGGATGAATAAAACAATGGGAGAAATGATCCAAACAGGGCAACACTAGAGCAAGAACACTGATGGGGTCAGGGTATTTTGACCTTTAGGGTTAACCAGATCAAAGAGATTGCTGATTAGCAAAGTTGCTTTTTTTCTTTTTTTAATTACCGTAAAATTGGAGTCTCCATGGTTATTCTTTTAGTTACCTTTGCAGGTAGAAATTGTCTATATGAAGCAGAAAAAATAATTCATGACAAGCTCTTTGTAATTTGAGAAGAGAAGGTGCATCCACTACAGGAAAATAAATCTGTGGAATGTGTTTTCTTAGGGTTGATACTAATTCCTCCTATAACATAAATCCCTGATCAAGTGCTCACTGCAGACAATGGAAAAGCTGCTTAATGGCTTCAGAGAAGTTTGTCTCAGCCTTTAAAAGAAATTACCTAGCTTATTTTACCAAATAGCTAGATCTCTTTTGCTGTTTTCATGCCATAGTATTTTAAATGTCTGAGAAAGTAAAGTCACTGTTTTAACTGCAAATATGGTGCCACAATGATAGGAGAAAGGAGCGCTAAGAAGGTGAACTTTTACAAATGAATGTAATGTCCAAGCACATCAATAGGTCATACCTCTATGGTCCTTTTTGCTTCTGAAGTATGAGAGGTGGACCCACATTGTGGTCTGTCCTTTTTGCAAGACAATGGGAAGGTAGAATTAAAACTTCGCTTACTAGAATTAGGCACCTCAATCTATACTCAGGCAAATGGATTTAAAAGTGTGGCCATAAATGACACACAAAATTTTCCATGTTACTCTGCCTCTTAACAGTTGTTTTAATGACCTTACATGAAGAAATTGCCCCAATATAAACTTGAGCTCTCCTTCTCATTCCCACAGCTAAGGAAAATTAGTGCAAACAAGGCATTTGAAAATATATTCAGTTACCTTCAAGTGTTGCATTCCTTCCTTGGGTATTTGTAAGTTGTTTCAAGTTAGAACTAGTTGTCCAGGATAAGAGGGAGCAGATTTAGTGAAAACTCAGATAACATTTAGAAAAAGACAGGGAGCTCTGCAGTCCTTCCACCATTGTCTTCTTGTTTTCTGGTAACCTGTGATCCTGAAACCTCACATCATTTCCTAATACTTTTGTGAATTACCTAGAACCTCATACTCTCTACTTCTCAAAGTGACCCATTCCCTTTCAGAAAATCCAGCCTATCAGCTAAAACTCTAGGTCCAAGCAAGCTGGTTCTGGATCCTTGGCTTTCTAATGAAAAAAGAGCCCTTTGACATGGAAACCTCAAAAACCTAAAGAAATTTATCATGCTTTTATCAGTTGGTTGATATACTAATTTTTATATTTTTAAGACAGCTGACCTCCCAGATGTTATTCAGTATGTGTTTTGTGCACATTTTGTAGGCAATGTTGCAAGAAAGAAAGGTGTTCTACAAGTTATATTTGTAATGGGAAAACAACAGAGCATAAATTTTTCATATGAGAAAAGGAGCATGATTTATCAGAGAGTAATAATGCATTTGGATTACTCTTGATCTGGTACTGTTAGAACCGCAACATACCTTTGCCTTTCATCTAGCAGTGATTGCTTTTTAGAGGCTGTCTAGATATTGTGTTCAAAAGACGGATCCATTCTAACAACCCGTTGTTTTCAGATCTATGCATGCTCTACACAAGCAGTGCTTACTAGTGGTCATGTTCCCATGAGATTTTTTTTTAAGACTCCTTATTAGAAATGTCTTCCAAATAAATATATTTATAGTTGGATGGGCTGCCTTATTTTAAGTATGTATTTCAGCTTGGCATTTCTCAAGTCATTTCTTTTTGAGAGTTGCAGGTTTACAGATCAAAATGGAAGTTTGGAGGAAAGTTATGGATCAAAGAGGAAGTGAAAATGTAATAAATCTTGCCTCAGACATCAAATGCTTTTTAGATATATCCTATACCTTTTTTAGGAGAATTATTTATCTGTAACACAGTTTCCTTAGGATGTAAGAAAGGTGAGAACAACAAAGTTTTCTCCTGTATTTGTTAAACATTTCCTACTAACTGCATTTTACAAAGCAGACATGTATACTTCAAATATCTCTCCTTATGAATTCTTGAATATTTTGTGAACTCAACAAAGTCATCTCCAATAAAATTTATGTTTACAATATGCTTCTTTTGAGAGGATTAGACCAAATTCAGTGTCAACAGATGATATTAAAAATGCTCTAAACTGGGAAGTGTATATACACAGTAAGAATTACTGTAGCCTTTCTACATTAAACCAAAAAAAATAAAGCAGGTACTTTCCCAAAGAAGTTAAAAGAGCAAGCACTGAGCTATATATGAGTATCTCATAAATGTTAATGTATCTATCCTGAAGTAAGAAAGCTATGTTAGTTCTGCTGTAGAGAAAAAACTGAGAACAGAAGTAGAAATTCTTATGCTGTAGCTGTCAGTGGTCACCTTACTGCTTTGAGTGAGGTCAAGGTTTCACACAGAGACACTGAACAGAAACTTTCATTTAATTTCATTTTGATTTCAGTAATTTAAATTATAATCTCTAAGCCTCAAAGCTTAGCTACTGATTCTAGATTTTACTGGGGATATAAAATTTTTAGGGGACCTGAGTCTTAACACTTTTATGGCATTTAATCACTTGTGATAAACGTTTGCTTTAAAATAATTCCTACATTAGCTCTGCAATACTCGCTAAGGACATTGCAGTGGACCAACGCAACTCAGATGGTACCGTTACAGGGGAGTGCTCAGGAGGACGCTCCTCCTGGACACTCCTAACCACTGTCCTCCTCCTCCTCAGGATGACAGTGGTTAGGACATTCTCGGAGATCCTGTGATTGCTTTGAAAGATTTTGGAAATCAGCCTTCATGGAAAATATCTGGAACTCCCTCAGACTGGCATAATTTCAGACCTCATAGACCAAGAAGGTATTCAAAGCAAAACCCAGCTCCTGAAGGGATAATTTATATGGAAATTTTGCAGTGTTTGGTATTTAGGAACCTGGATTCTATCCATTGCTAACTTATTATTTTTTTCCTAATTTGCCCAGAAGGCTTATGAAATGCATTATAAACTCTGCATTTAAGAAAAGAGGTATTATTGTGTTGTCCCATAGTCACGCTGTCACTTAAGTATATGGTTCCCAAAAAGATCTCTGCAGTTGTACCTATCTTTGTTCTAGCCAGGATTTATGAAGAGCCCTTTACAAAAGGAAAAACATGTTCAAAGAAAAGATCAAGTTAACTGTGTAACCCAGGCTCCAGCTTGGCATCCACTGTGTTAAATCCTAAATCAGCTGCTAGAACATACCTGGTGAGCAGCTGCAGATGGCTGCTGAGTTACTGGAGACCTCCCACTTGGTTACTCTCTGTTTTCTGGATCTACCTCTGCAACCTAATTGTACATGAATTGTCATGAAAGGGGAATTCCAGTGCTGAGAGGGGAGAGGTGGAGGTTTTCTTTGGGAAAGGACGATACAACTTGCCATGCAGGCACAATGGCTTAAGAAAGCACAATGTCTGAAGTGCTGGTCAAATGAAAATCCCTTACACCAGGCAAATAAGAAAACTAAAGTATTGTTAGTTTTAGTGAATCTGAATATTTCAGGATTATTTTTACTTTAAAAGTTGCAATTTTACGTGGCAGATGATTTATTGATTCCAAAGGATGGACGTGCTAACAAAGCAACCAAGTGTAGTTTCAGGGAATCCTTGACATGACACACAAAACCTGAGACAAACTATTTGAGACAGAAAAATCTCCCCCTTCAGCCCCACATACGATTACAGTTTCCATGAGTGCTGGATTTTGGAAGCCTAAAGGAAGCAATGCTTGCAACAAAACCAGTATTAGGGGCAGCAATGCAAATCTCAGACCCCTGGCTACCGAAAGCATCGCAGAGGAAATGATCAGTCCAGCTCTATGCCTTGCCCCAGGAGAAGCTGGTGCAGTGCAAAGGCCAAAGAAACACGTGCTGTGTAGCCACAAGGTGAGCACAAGAGGAGGCAGGGAGGAAGCACCCACCCCTGCAGTAATCAAAACTCTGGAAAAGCCTCTCTGCTGCTGCCCCTTTCATCCTGCCCCAGACCTCAGCCCCACATTCTGCAGGAGACAAACAGCCCTGTACATCAGGCCCCTTTAAAGAGCTCATGCTAAGCAGTCAAAATCAATTAGCACTCTCAAAGTAGGATGAATGATAATGGATACAGAATTGCCTTGGTACTCAGGGGACAGGGATTCAATTCTTACCTCTCTTAGACTTCCTCTTTGACCTTGGGCAAATCTATCTGTTGCTCTTTTCCTCTAAATTATGTTTTATATATTTTTATCTCACAGAGCTTTTGCAAGGTTTTTGACTCTTTTGATTGCAAAGCACTAGCATTCTATACTTCATGAATCTATACAGAGTTTTTAAAATGTAAGGTTGTGTGATTTTCTTCTCTAGACACACTGAGCTAATTGCAGTATCTTTTGGAAATGTGTTGCTTTTTTCTAAAATTATCTATAAAAAACATTTAATGATGCAAAGTAATAAGGTGGGTACAATAATTATGTTTTCTTCAAGAGTCGCTGATAAGAGATGGGAAGAGAATGAATAGATTAATATTTTTTTTTCATTGAGATAGGTGAACGGCCCAGACAAATAATCCTCTTTTCCTTCAGAATCAGGAACTGATTCACAGGTGTTGGTGAAATCACCAGGGTGCAAACAGCAAGGAAAAATACTGAAGCACACACTTAGAACAGTGAACTGTTTCAAAGGCAAAAATTATAGCCATACTCGAAAATCCGTAATCTATAAAAGATAAGCAGCTTTGAAAATCACCCTGTACTCACATGAGATGTTTGCAAAGGTACCTACTATAGTGGTAACTAAATTTTGACACTGCCGTAAGTGTTCTACACATGGTAGCATCTTTCTGGATTTTGTGGCCAAGAAGCCACAGATGTTTTCTAGAAAAAAAGGTGTTCCATAAATTCATGACAAATTCTTACGGCAATGTTTTAAAATTTAAAGTATCTAAATACACTAGAAAGCACCTACACATGTATGTACACATATATGTATTTTCAGATCCACACATATACAAAGGCAACCCACACATATACAAATGCAATCCACTAAATTCAAGGTTTGTGTCTTCATGCTCTTAGTTGAAGGGAAATTTCTTTCTGCTTAACCTTTGGGTTTGTTTTATTTTAAGACAGTTACACTTTTCTTTATACTTTAAAAATTAGGATGCTTTTTCTTCCCCCTATCCTTGTTTCATGCAGATGATGAACCCTTTGAAATGTGCTTGCTCTTGTTGCCCACTAGAAGGAGAGGGGTGAATGCCACATATCTAATTGTGTGTCTCCACAGAAACTTTCCTCTAATTCCTGGTTGCTAACCCACATTCTTTAAGTCCTCTGGCCTCTTTCCCAACACTCCTCCTCTGTCTCACAAAGAAAAGAATTTGCTTTTTTTCCCCCCTATCCAAGGTCTTTTCTCATTTCAAAGCAAGCTACTTGAATGACTATTCAGTGTGTGCAGAATGAGGTCTCTCCACAACACTATGCTATAGTAAAAGCCGTGTGTGCTTATAAAGGCTGCTTGAAGGCAGCCCTACCCCACAGTGGCCCAGGCGGCATACACAGCACCCTGACCTAGCCATCTGTATGCAAATCTCCACAGACTAAGTAAACTTTCATAAAAATGTTCTGGCCCCTCTTTCTGTGTGTTTAGCAATTATTAGTGCACATTGGTCCTTTGTGTTATATTATTATGCTTTGTGTGCAGAGGAGACTCCCTGGCACCTGCGCTTCTAGGTGGCAGATGGCAGTTCTTGGCAGCAATACGGAAGTTTTCCTGAATGCAGCTAAACCACAAACTGGCATCTTTTATTTCTTTATGCATGTACTGAGGAGAAAGGATTAGTGGTAGACTACCAGTAGCCTATCAAGGTATTTAACAAAAAAAAAAAAAGAGGGGGAAAAAATTCTAGTGAATGTTTAAAAAAGAAAAAGGGGAGAAAAAGAGGAGACTGTACAGCAATAACTTGCATTAAAAATTGCCAACAAATAGCTATGTATTAATTCAGTCTCTTACACACAGAGGTTACAATTTTGCCTTTCTCATGGGGGTGAAAAAGGGATGCCTTGCTGCTAAAATCATGTTTCTGGAATATTTACTATGTTTCGCTCCTCTGTACTTATGTGGTGGTTTAACATGACTGCTGTGTTATTGATAAAGTGTCTGTGATCATAAAGGATTTCAGGGTGTCCAACAAGACGATAACACACAAAGCAATCAGAATGCAGCTGGAGTGTGGAGGGCCATTAAATCAATAAATCAATGAAGTGCATATAAAACTTCTAGAAGCTAAAATGGGGCATACATTACCGGTAGGATGAGTATGAGATAGGAATCTCTGGGCCCAGTAAAACAGAAGAGAGAATTATTCCTACCCAAAGAAACAGATGGAAAGATGAGGATCTGGGAAGTTGTTCTTGGTCTCTTTCTCTGTCAGTTCCTGAGGTAGAAGGCCAGCTGTGATTTCTGAGAATGGGTGTTCCTATGGGTTATATCATCTTCCTCAGTAACCACGTTTCCAGGACTGCAAACAGCATCTTAAAAGAGCCTTTTTCTGTATGTTTAATTTTTAAAGCATGTTTCTGTGGTATATGATTTCTGCCTTTTAAACCATTTTTAATAAATGCTATCATTCTCTTTGACTACATCCAGTGTTAGACTTCTCAGAAGATCACACAGAAGTGTAACACTCAAGGGAGAAATAGTCTGCTATGGATAGAGCGGTTCTCACCCCATTAGGTGGGCAAAGAGAGAGTGTTTGAACCACAGACCTTAGAGCACAGGGAAAACATTGTCTCATTCCAAGGTAACCCAGGGAGACGGTACCACAGCAGCGCAACCTTAGGTGGCCTTTTTAGAGCAAAGATATAGGAAAAATATATGGAAAGGGAGCAAAGAACATAAAAGAGGAAAAAGGGGAGCAAAAAGAACGGGCACAAAAGGGAGAGGGGAAATAAAAATAAAAGATCAAAATAATAAGTGACAAAAACAGTAAAGCAAATCAAAGAAAACACATACATATTCAAAAAAGCCCACACCACATAAAACAAAACAAACAAAAAAATCACCCAAACCCAAGATGGATAAAAACATGCAGAGAGAAAAAAGAGTTAAGGGAAAACAGAGATATAGTGGAACATAGACTGATGATATTGTAACCAGACATAGAAAAGAATAATGGGGCTCAACGCAAAAAAAGAGTAGAAAGAGCAGTTGTTGGAATAGTATAACCACAGACAGTCTACCCATGCAAAAACCACTTGAGGTGGACGCAGTAACTCTTAACTGGCCTGACCTTTGGAGGGGTCAGGGAAGTCCAATACTTACGAGACCATACAGGGCACACTGCTATATGTTGTGTGACTAAACCCCATGGCCTTCAAACCCCCATTCAGGAACACGCTTAACCTTGTATTTTAATTGTGACTCAACTTGGTTAATATTGTTGCTGAATGTTTCTTACTACCTTCCTGAAGATACATGTAGTCCAGCAAACACAGGGATGGAGCCACCGCAAAGGCATGGCACCCGTCTTTCTGTCACTTCCATCCCTCTATAAAGCACGCGGCTCTAATAATACAGGGTTAAACTTGTTAATGTATCTTTCAAAATTTCTGACCATGGAAAATTACACAGTCTTGAAAACACTAAGGCAATACTCCAGCTATGTTAATTATAGTAAAGGCTGAGAAGTGATACAAAAATGGAATTTTTTGAATTAGACTAAAAGGAGAGAGATTCATAGATTCAGCCTACCTGCTACAGTGAGATAACTTGAACAACTACTTTAATTTCCCATATACAGGCAATAAAACTTTTTTTCCAGAAGCTAAATTAACACATGTATTTTAGAATGCAAAATTTGTTTTAAGGACATCAGGCAGTAGTGTAAAGCCTATAAAAGGAAACTATCTATCCTGCAGAAAGAAAGCGTTGATTTTATTGCAGTTCAGTTCATTATTACAGACAGAGAATCCCCTCCAGGACAGACAGGACAGTAACTGCTGACACTGGCTTTCTTACTTATTATTTTTGGAATAAAAGTTATTTTGGTTGTTTTTCAGAACCAGTAAACAGATGACTCAGTAAGTACACATACATACATATACATACACACACACAAACAAGTACACACATATGTTTATAAAAAGACCTTTTGGTGTAACATTTAGAAGGAATTTAGTTGAAGAACTTCACAAATGAGAGCCCTAAGGCACTAGTAGAAATTGGGGAGCTTGTGACCTCTGCTAGATTGAGCTATTAAGAATGTAAAATTCTGTAAAGCAGATGTCCAGTCTCAGAAGTGCCTCAGGTGCATAATGTTTCCTTAAACATACAGCAGAACTTACACCATCTGAAAACTTTTTGAGCTTAGTATTAATTCTCCCTCACAACAACAATTGTCTTATGCAGCTGTCAGAAATTAGAGCAGGACTGAAAGGAAGAGTTTTATTTCTGTTTCCATTTATTTTCTTTTTGGTGGTATGAGGGTAAAGTGATTTTACAGGGCACAGAACCCTATTCACTAAGAACCAGTGCTCACCATTGTTATCTGAGTGTGATGCTCTAGAAGTTAATAAAAAAGCAAGCAGACAGTCTCCTTTGGAAGACTCCTCCAGTGGGTAACAAGGCACCTAGCCGGTCTACTTGAGTTTAATGAGTATTTAAACTGTAAGTAAGGTGCCAACTCAAAGCAAGGTCAAAGACATTCAATAAGGACAAAAATGTCACTTCAAATGTTTGTTTTATCCAAATATAAACACAGGAACTGAAATTCTGCTAATTCTCTTAGGAAACTGTTCAATATGTTGGTTGACGAATCATAGAATCATAGAATCACGGAATCATAGAATGGCCTGGGTTGAAAAGAACCTTAAAGATCATCTGGTTTCACCCCCCCTGCGGTGGGCAGGGTTGCCAACCACTAGAGCAGGCTGCCCAGGTCCCCATCCAGCCTGGTCTTAAATGCCTTCAGGGATGGGGCATCCACAGCTTCTTTGGGCAACCTGTTCCAGTGCCTCACCACCCTCTGCATGAAAAATTTCCACCTAAAAAAAAAATAATTTCCAACATCACTTTGGTATCTTTTCAGAAGATGACTACAGTTCTGTTGCATCACTACCTCCTCCTCTGCTGTGATCTATCTGATGAACCTGTGGTTTCTGTAACTTGTAGTTGCCAAAGTATCATCTTGCAAGGTACCAAAACCACATGGCAATCATTAAAATTACTATTTGTAAGAACACACAATGACTGATGTCCCACACAGGCCCATCCAAAGGCTTTGCTTTCCCCCTGCTCACCTCCCTCACCTCCCTTGTGAACCAGATTGTGGAGGCATCTGAGCTGAACCCTCACCTCTACGCAAAGGTAAGGGCTAGTTGTGTCATCTATGGGGATCAGTCAGCTTTGCAGTGTTGTCCCCTATTCTGAAATTTATGTGGCCGTACTGAAAGGCACATTCATCTTTCTGAACTAATAGCTGGAAGCTGCTGGTACTAAAGAAATCTGTTTTTAAATGCTGGATTGACTTTTAAAAAAGTAAAAAAGTAATTCCAGGTTACTTGCATGAGCAGAGCAGCCTGCTCTAGTGGTTGGCAACCCTGCCCACCGCAGGGGGGGTGAAACCAGATGATCTTTAAGGTCCTTTTCAACCCAGGCCATTCTATGATTCTGTGATTCTATGATTCTATGATTCTATGATTCTATGATTTGTCAACATCATCACAGCACGCAGGTTATTAGATCACTTGAAATATACCACTACAAAGGAAAGTACCTTTAATTTTTAACTGTAAGTATGTAAATTTATATAAGCTGTCCTATACAAACTTCTCAACTTTTTGCCATGATTGTATTTTTACTGTTCCTCTGAAGTAAAAAAAAAAAAAGTCACAAAGGCATCAGGAGAAATTAAAAACCAAAACCCTTGGTTCTGATTATTTTAATATTTGTACTCTGGAGCCAAGGAAACATTTTTTCATATCATGAACACAAGATCGTAGTACACTCTGCCCCAGGAAATGACTGGTAGCATCCCTACTGATAAACTGATCCTTGCCGGTGCTCATTCCTTCTCCCAGAGGCCAGCTGGTGTGCTCTGGTCAAGTCTATGCTATGAATCTTCCTTAGTTTTCAAAACAAAACTACCTGTTGGGAGTGTTCCCTGTCCTTTTAAAACTCTTGAACTTTGCCTAGGAAGATTGCTAATTGGCCTTGATCAAAATTGTGCCAGGAATGTTTTTCAGCAGAATATACTATTGAGTTTGAGGAAGGGCTCCGGCTTCTGTTAGTTCACTAGCATAGACAAAACCAACAAGAATGGAATAAGGATTGATCTTTACATGCATTTATTTCTTTTCCTTTCATGACATAATCAAAGAACAGTATTTTGTAGATTAGACATCACTGCTCACCAGAGTGATCTGAATACAACCCTTTTAGATAACTCATTATAGCCACATATATATATACACATATATTTATCTACATGTGGATACATATATATTAATTTATGCATACATGTTGACAACAATAATTTTGGAAAGGCCATTTAATTTCACACTTGGAAGCCAATCTCAATCTGTTAGACGCCAGGAAAAGATGTAAGATTGGAGCAGAGTCTCTTTATATCTTTATCTGATATTGGCCACTCCTGAAGACAAGGATCCTGGCCTTGATGAACATTAGATCTTATCCCATGCAACAATACTAGTGTTTAAAAAGCCTGTTGAGGTTCTAGGAAATATATTTTTTCAGTCATCCAAGCATACACACACAAACCTATGAGAATATTCCTTTTTATGGTTCCATTTTCCACTTCAATCCACTGTCCTAGATATTCTTTATCGTGCACATTCCAAAAAACTGTCAGTATAATAAGGCAAATGAAGTCTTGTCCCTTAGGCTTGACTGCAACATTCTACTCCTAAATTATTTGTAGTTCACAAGAGTTCAAGATCTGTTCATTAATGAGTATTTAACTTGTTCTGTGTGCTAAGCCGGTGAGATGTGTGTGTGTGTACAATGCTGTTCAATACAGTTAGGTTCCTTCAGATATTACCAGCAAATTATTTGAAGTGATCCAGACATGATGTCTAAGGTAACTCTTCTTTTAAATTGAGCAAGGCATCCTTGTGAATTAGTGTAGTAGCAGCCTCACCCAAATACCAGTGAAACTACTGGGAGCTTTCCATGGACTTTGTGAGGTTTGGTTCAGGCTCTATCTAATCTCATGCAGATATTGTCTGATGAGAAAATATGTGTGTGCTTCAAAATACTCCCACATTTTGCAAAAGGGATGGAAGCAGGATGAAAAAAAATTCAGAAAAAAATAATGGGAACACTTATCTGGACAGGAAATCTTTGAAACTGATCATCACGAATTAAAAGCCAGTATCTCACCAAAAAGGTGAAACCCATCTAAATCTTGATTGAATAATTTTTGATCCAGGTTATCAAGATGCTTCATTCCTTTCATGAATTCATCAGCACTGTCAAGTCTTGCTGAACTCAAGTAATTCAGAAAGCACTCAGTAGAACTGAAGGAGAATGCCTTTTGGGGGAAGACACGATCTCACAAATATGCTCATGCAAAAGCTTAATACTGTTTTCATATATCCAGTCAAAATGGATGCAATTTGTCTCATCTGACTGATGAGACCATCGAGAAGTTAGGCATTATTCATCTTGGTGTTCTCTTTCGTCAAAGGAAAGACGGGCATCTCAGATGATATTTCTCACAGCTGTCTTAGATATCTGTCTCGGTATGAGATGAATTGCCTTCTGGGGATGCCCATCTCTCACCATCAGCTGCTGGGAGATCCAAGAAGATTTGCTTCTAGGAGTACACATTTAAGTGCAGTTAACTGAGACAGATCACAATTTGAGAATATTAGTACTTTTCCGCATGCTATGTAAATTATTGCCCACTTTACTATGCAGATATGATCATTGTAGATGTGGTGCTTAGGGACATGGTTTAGTGAGTTAGGTGGTGTTGGGCTGGACTTGATGATCCTTGAGGTCTTTTCCAACCTTAATGATTCTATGATTCTATGATGTGTGCCCCAGCTTTACACGGCTGGTAGGACTGTCCATGTCCATTCCACTACCATTTGTGATTTTCACATGGGACTTGATCCACCTCTGTAAAATCAATGAAGTTCAATGGGAGCTGAATCAAGTATTGTGTCAAAACCAGAGTTCCGGGAAGATCAAAGAAGTCCTGTCCTGGGGATCTCCCTCTCTGCCAGGGGAATTCCACTGAATTAAAAAAAAAAAACAAACCCAACCCACAACCAAACCACAACCATAAATATCAACTTCCTGCAGAACAAGTGAAAACACAAAATGCTCCAGGACTGCATATCCAAGAAGAAAATTTTAGCAAGTAAAAGCAGTGAATGGTGAGGAAATTTCTGGGGGAAAGATCACAAAGGAGAAGGAAATAAGGAATGTAATAGAGGTTTATCTTTAGAGAATGAAGTTGGATGATTCACCTTACCCCCTTTACAGTGAACATGAACAAACCTTATACCACAATATGCTCCTGAATACACATAGTGTGCAACACAGTTAAAAACTCAGAGATTAAAGGTGAAACCATGGTCCTAACAAATTGAAAACCTGTAATGAAGCTTGATAGGCTAGTTAAAACAAAAATAGCTTCATTTTTTATATAAATAATACTCCATTATATCCATAAACCTGAGACTTATAATATGTGAGAGATTTTTAAATGTTGCTTGTCATTCATTCACTGGGAGGAATTAATTCTACTGGACTTGAGATAGATTGAGGGCAACAGGAGGATGTAAAAGGCAAGGCTCATATTCATTAGAGGTTTGTGGCATTTACAGTGTTTTAAACAATCATGTTCTAAGGTTGATTTTGCAGGCTGTCTTAGTCACTATCTCCAGTCAAGGCTCTTGTGTAAATGGGGTTTGTTCTACCCCAACAGTGTGCCTATTGTAACTTGGGGCCACCTGTTAGAGAGCATGAAGTGTTGCCTAAAAAAATACACAATAAGCAGATTGTTTGTTACAGTTGTGCACAGACAACTGTATTAGTGTTCCTCACACCATATGTCTATATAAACAGAGCTGCAGTAAGCTATTCACCAGAGACTCAAACACTGATGAAGAAGCTTCTCTTGAAAGACCCGGGGCTTACAAGCACTGGTTCACCTGTTAGGCTTACATCAGGATTTCAAATGTTTGGCTTCAAAGAGAAATATTCCTTCAGAAGCTTCTGCAGGCAGTTTTATGCTAGAAGCAAAACAAAACAAAACAAAAACCAAAACCCACAAACAAACAAACAAAAAACCCCACAAACCAACATAAACTCCACATTTCACGGTTTTAGTTCTGTGCAAAGGGAAGAGGATGGAAATTGGCTTCACAGAAGCAGTTTGACTACCTTCCAAAGTAAAAACAATGTTATATCATTTTATAATATATTTAGTAATTGCTGTTGTTGTTGTTATCATAAAATACACCTTCATCCATGTGTCAAGACTAAATCTGAAGGTGAATTTGTGAGCTCAGTCATATGCAGGGTTCTTGCAGTCTTGGTGAGACTACCTTTGATAGTCTCTTATGCATTTCATTTTTTCACAAGGAGAGATTTTGGGGAGGGTAAGGAATGAAGATATTTCTCTTTGGTTTGTGCAAGGAAAAATGTTATAGTAAAATAAGCAACAGATAACACCACTGATAGCCATAGTGAAAGGAGAGGAGAGGAGAGGAGAGGGGAGGGGAGGGGAGGAGAGGAGGAGGG
>WKFP01014176.1:1000519-1011119 GCA_011057875.1 Pterocles orientalis | reverse complement strand
AGGGAAAGGGAAAGGGAAAGGGAAAGGGAAAGGGAAAGGGAAAGGGAAAGGGAAAGGGAAAGGGAAAGGGAAAGGGAAAGGGAAAGGGAAGGCACACGTTTTTAACAGGGTCCATGCAAGGATAATCAATTCTACAAACTCTGGTCTCAGTATTAATTGTGTGATGTGATCATATAAAGCATATCAAGGCCTAACAAGCTCTGTTACACAGCAGCCTGCCAATACTGTAGTATATGTGAGGAGGCATATATTAATCTGTTCTTCCTGTCACTCTAGTAACAGAGAAGAGGCATGGAGCACAAGTCTCTTTGGCTGCCATCCTACCGCATCAGCTTGCCTCCTGGAGCTGGTGCAGGTGTGGGACTTAAACTCTTCCAGCAGAAAAACCCATTGCAGTGAAGTCCTCCTAGAGCAAGGACACAGAAGCAGAATATGAAACAGGGGTCACCATCTGGTGCCTGCTCTGCTCTTCCACTAGCCTTGCTCTGTAGTCTGCTCTCCAAGGCTAAATTATTACATGACTAGCCAGCCTCTACAAAGAACGATTTTTGCAGAGGCTAGCAGCACTCTTCCTATACCACTAAAACTGATCCCCAACATGCAAAACACCTATTAGAGAGGGAAGATAAGAAAAAAAAAAAAGAAAAAAAAAAGGGGGGTATTTTTATCCTCCAGCATCGAAGAAAAGAACTACAGCAATTTATTTTTCTAATGACTGTTATAAAAGTTCATTTTACAGCTGAACTCCTCTAAGCAGCATAGATAAACTCCAAATACATATTGGAATTGTTTTAAGCCTTTTTTTCATGTATGAAGTGTTTACTCTGATACTGTTAAAAAGTAGCTGTGCAGATTTTGGCTCCATTCAAAACAAAACTTTATGAACCCATCTTCTGTCTTTTTTTTCTTTTTTTCTTTTTTTTCTTTTTTTTTTTGTTTTCAGAAAGGAGTGTTTGCTCTAAGAAGCAGTATTAAAGAGAAGATTTTTAAAAGGTTCTGCTTCAGGGTTAGTTAACCCACATTTTTTCACAAATGACCATGAAAGCTTTTTCCCTGTGCTGGTTTCTTTCTATTATCACAAAGAATACAATGACTCCTAGTTTTACACATTATATTGGTCTCTGTTTGGAACAATATTTTATTTCATAACACAGGCATCATTTTTTAAAAAAAATCAAGTTATTGTGTTTTCTCAGCAGCATTCTGTGTAGTATTTCTGAACTTCTTTTTACTTCATTATCAAAGCACTTTTTATATCCAAATGCACATTAAAGTCTGAAGCTGTGCATGCTTCACATCCTTCTTTCCTAAATTAAATATCCAAAGTAGTTCATGGCTAAATAAGTCCAGTTTAGAAACAGTTTTCCCTTAGTTGAGATGTTATTGTGCATTCAAGAGTCTACAGCATGGAAAGCTATAGCATGAAGGATAAGGCTGCATAATAAATGGAGGAAGCATGACTATATCTCATGTACAGTTTTTGGCCTACCTTCTACAGTTAAGAGTAGCAACAAATATACCATGGCCTAATTTCTACTTTGATGCTAGCAACCAGAGAGAGGGTTGTTATTCTAAGTTTTACAGCAGGAAACACTGCTTTGAAACAAAGGAGCTCAGGCTCCTGACTAGGAAAATGGCAGAAGGATGGGAGTGAAGGCTGCTAACAGGCTAGAGAGAGAAATTCCTGTTTTCTTTCCTCTCCCATGATCCACTCCAGCTATGCTAACTGATGTCCACAGAAACAACTTATGTTTCATATTCTCATTGATAAGATATGCCACAGCCCATACTGCCACTCTCCATTTCACAACTAGAGATTAAGACCATCATGGCTATGAAAGCATGCACCAAAATCCCTCATACTGCATCGTTGCTGCACAGCCCTCTCCAGAGAGACAAAAAGTGGACAGGAGAAGTTTCGCTAACCTTATTTTACAGTACAATCTAAAACACTGTGATCATGTCTGTACCAAATCCCAGCTGGTCCCACAAATAGCAGGAAGCATGGGCAGGAGGAAGGGATGCAA
The DNA here is from genome assembly GCA_011057875.1 of Pterocles orientalis. Classification (NCBI taxonomy): domain Eukaryota; kingdom Metazoa; phylum Chordata; class Aves; order Pterocliformes; family Pteroclidae; genus Pterocles; species Pterocles orientalis. The sequence continues at coordinate 1,009,092 of WKFP01014176.1, read as the reverse complement.
AGTGTTGGGAGTCCACCAGCCCACCATGAATGTTACCTGGACTGTTCCAAAACTGAACTGAAGGAGTTTATGCAAACAGGTGATGCAGATGGATGACAAATTTGGCCTCAAACCCCACTCCAGGACTGATACTTCCACAAAGTCACTTGGACAGTTCATAGAAGTTGCAGTGAATCCAAGCCTCTAGTTAAGAGATCATTCCAAGCACAAAATCCTAACGAAAAAAGAAAAAAGGGCAAGATGAGCTTCTGTACAGTGGCCAGACTTATGAATGGAGGGAAATGTGTTCATTTTTCTGGCAGAAAAAAACAAAAGAGGATCCCCTTCCCTCCCAAATTCTGTATTGACTGATATGAAATCTTTCATTTTGTTATCAAAACTGTTTTCTTATATACTTGTCTTTGCTTTATTTTCTCACTTTTTAAAATCTAACCACATTTAGCACAGAAACTTTGAAAGTTTGAGATGTTTATTAACAATATTTAAGCAAATACTTGGTATTTTCAATATTTTGCTTTTGATGGATGAGAATAAATTAAGGGGGAGGAAACACAAGATTTTCACAGTTTAATCTAACAATGAGATTAACTTTTTTACTCCAAAACCATATTTCTTGGAAATTTTAAAAGAGGTGCTACATGTGGGATTCCTCTTTCATCACAATCATTGCTAATACCATGAAACTGTAGGTTTTAGCTGCTGAAGAAATTGAATTTTTCCAATAGCAGTTTTTAAGTTTTAATGCAATTAAATGTTTTCTTGAAAATAAAGGAGCAACATCAAAGTGTATAGTGGAACTATAAAACCTGTTTTTATTCAATGCTAAATACGACTGCAGGCATATCTAATTCTATCCGGAAATCTTTATACAAAATCACCAACATGAAAGTTGCAAGGCTGTGCAAGTACATGTGGTCATGCCCCTCTTTGCTTCATGGGGAACTTTAGGCTACTTTGGCCTCCAGTTCTCCAAGCAGTTTTGTTCTGGGAGAGATGAGGACAGGAAATAATAAGAAAGCAAGGAACAGTGACAAGGCAAAATATGAAAGGGTCTGGCAAAGGCAGCACAGCTTCTATGGCACTGGGATAGCTGAGATGTCAAGAGTATGCGTCAGAAATGAGGAAACCAATATGCTAGAATTAGAGACATTATGTGTTAGCAGCAACCAGCCTGGCTTCATATTTGGCTAATGAATATATACACAGGTTTCAGGCCTGCTGGTGACATTCACACAAGACGATGAGTAGGAAAATAGGAATTGTTTTTACTGAAAACAAAGATTTTTATTGAAAATGTCAATGTTCAATTAAAAAAAAAAAACAAAACACAAGTCAAAATATGGAAATTTTTCTCCTTTATTTTGCTTAAATCTTTTAATTTGAGCATTTAAAGGTTTTGACTAAAAAGAAAAGAAAGAAAAGCATAAACTAAAAAAACAAACACAACAATACTTTTCTAGAAAGGCAGAGGTTTTCTGTGATCTGGCAGAGGTTTTCTGGGATTTGTCATTGTCCAACTGAAATTTTATCAGCTTTTTCATTTGCATGTATGTTACCAGTTCAACACCAATCCGTTCAAGTTGCTAAATGACACAGGTTTTCTGTTATTTAGGTTGTAAATGCCCTGAATCAAAGCCTGTGTCAACGAGGGCTTGACAATATTCCTGGCATGTACGTTATATTGAGAGCTTTCTGGCTGCTCCTTTAACATATACGTCCATCATTATTTGTTCAGCTCCTTCTGGGATCAGAGTTTATTAAACAACAGAACCAAAAGGAAGCAAAACAAAACAAGAAAATCTCAGACTAAGGCTGTATTTCCTTAAAATTTTCTGCTTTCTTCTGTGTCATCAGGAATTAGTTTCTCAGAGATACCGGAGCACTGCTGGTAACCTGTGTCTAACATCTCCCCTGCATTCAGCAATAGTCCTGTTGTTGCAATAACTGAAATATTACAAGACTGTGGACTCTTTTGGGCATGCAGCTGGTTGCTTTCTTTTGTTTTATTTTTTGCTTTATTTTTTATCTGCTGAGTGCCTAAACATACACTGGAGATGCAAAAATGCAGATCTGAATGATGCTAATGACACCTAAATGGTTTTCTGCAATCTGGGTTTAGATGTATATGCCTATATAGCACTACCCTGTGCTGGCTGGTGTACTGGCTCACCAGGGGACGGTTAGGGTATTTCTGTACAGTGTTGTAGTTAAGCAATTATTTTATTTTACTACAGTGTGATTTAGGAGAAATCACAGAAAATTAACCTTCTGCTAAAACTGAAGTAATTTACCTCTTAAGGATTTAGGACCCCACCTGCAAAGTGTACAAACATTTCTTTATTCCACTGTATTGCAAAAAGAGACTCAATTTGCATTTTTAGTGGGATCTTGAAACCTTGGACAGTAACATAAAAATTCTCCTACATTTGGTCAAAATGTGAATCATCCTGTCTAATGGCCTGTGTACCACCAGGCTGAGGTGATAAATGAGGGACTCTACATTCAAAATATCATATAAATTCACATCCACAACTAAACCAAAACATGTTTCCCCCAACGAGAGAGAGAGAGGAAGTGGGGTGGGGATGCAGAACAGACAGTGGAAATTAATCCAGGTTTTCAGTTTTCCAACTGTCTCCTATTGTTCTTGTTGTGTTTCAAAATTTTTTAATAACTCCATAGTAGAAATCCTAAAACTTCAAAAAAATGTTATTGTAACTTCTTGATTTCTTCTTGGAATGTTTCTTCCCTAACTATAATAATTATACTATATAATCAGTTACTATGATTCTCTCAGTTTAGGGATAAAGAGATAGGATGAGTAACATGAATATGAATTTTTCATGAGATTTACTGAAGACTGAAATTTAACAATATCTGTATTTAACTCTAAGATTTCTTATTTTACATTTTTGACCCATTTGCAACACACTATTTCTGAGAAGTAGGCTTTCTAGGAACAAACTCCATGACATACTACTGATAATTAGGTGATACCACTCTTTTCCATGGTTTTGCATTAATATATCCGTTTTACACTAGGAGGGCTTATATTCCTAGAGCTGGCCATTCAGACCGTGAAGGTATATACAGAACAAGAATAAGGAACATATTGAACCTAAAGTGGTTATATATATGTAAGGTTTCCAAGGCATTTTTACTGACATCCCTGCATTTAGCATATTTTAATTTAAGTGACTATGTTCTCCCTATCAGGAAACTTCCCTGCCATTTTGCTCTACTTTAAACAACTCCTCGTTATTGCTGGACGGTTCTAATCTCCATTTAAGAAGCAAGAGACAGCTCCTGGGCCAGTGTTTGCCACCATTGCTCTATGAGATTATATTGATTTACACTAGTTCAGGATCTGATCCATATTTTCTATCAGTGTGACATGATTTAGGCTAAGTTACACCCTATAAATCTATTCTCAGCTGTTATTTTCTGCCTCTCAAGCTTCCAATAGGAGAGCTTGTATTCAGGTTTCACAGCCAGGCAACAAAAGGCTTCCCCTGGGTACTGTGCTTCTCTTTCAAAAACTAAAGCACACGGGCTGTGGAGGCAGAGCATTGAAATAGCAACATTCATTACCCCGGCTGAAGGAAAAAAGGTCAGCTCCAGCAGTAATCTCCTGCTGTAAATTTGCTAGAGAAACAACCTGCCAGTAAAAGTACACATTAAACAATATTGTTGGCACTGGGACGCTCACCGCCTCCGGCTCCACCGGCGATATCGACAGCGTTAAACCCAACATGCGGGGAGAATCCCTTGTGCCAGGAGGGACCCCGCAGCACACCCCGCAAGGTCAGCCAAAAACGGGGCTCAGCCACCCTAAACATGCACACCTATGCATAGATGTGTGTGTCTATAGTCACACATATGCGGTGGCCCGTGGGGAGGGTGTGCGGAGCAGCACACACCGGCTGCCCTCCCCTCCCATGAGGAAGCATCCCCGGTGGGATGGCGGGCGGCGGCCCCCGCTGACAGATTTTTCGGCATGGTGCAGGCAGGTTGGCCGGCTGCCTGGCAATCCACTTGGACTGACACATTTTGGGCAGAGCAGCAGTGCGCAGGGGAGCCATGTGGCCGATGTTAGTAAACATTATCCCGCACAGTCTGGCGTGCCACTGCCGGCAGCGGGAGGGTGAGCGGCTGGCGTGGCGCAGGGCCCAGCCGGGGCGCCGAGCTGCCCGCCAACGCCAGCCAAGGCCTGTCATCCAGCAGCTGCTCCCGTCTCCTCAGCAACGGCGAGGAACAATGGGCTGGAAATCCAGCCGTCGGCCTGTATGGAGAGGGCCCTACGAAGGGAGAGGGCCTGCTGCCCAGCCTGGGGTCTGTCTGCCCACTCCCCGAAAAAGAGTACACCCTAAAATACACAAAAAGGCATCAGGCCATGTTATCTCCCACAGTGCCCCTTCAGCCACATCCCCCCTCAGCCATGTCCGCCCTCGCCATCCAGGTGCTGAGGCTCCATTTTGACTGTGCCTCCCCGGTGACCCAGGCAGAGGGGTAGGTTTAACAGTAAAGGCTGGATGGCACAGCGTTAAAATAATGGGGGTTCGATTTCAACAGAAATTTGTTGTGCTTTCCCTCTCCTGTCGCGATTTTTGACCTGGGTCTGTGTGGCAGAGATTAGACTTCAGTCCGTACCTCATCACCCTGGGAGATGGAGGGGCTTCTGTCCCCACCTGGGAACAGTCCTCTCAGTTTTACACCCAAATTTCCAGCTTTGATTCTGCTTTCAAATGTAACGCTTCTCCCTACAGGCAACAACAACAACAAAAAAAAAAAAAAGCATGGCTTTAACGCATCTCTAAACCCTTTTGACAAGTAAAGGAGCTCTCCTGAGGTTGCCACTCAGAAACCTGGGGAAAACAAAGGCAGCCTCCCTCGCGCACTTAGAGCAGGAAGAGTTTCTCCCACTTCAAAGACCTCTACAGCTGTGCACAAACAAGGAAATTTTTATGAGAGGAGTGGACACAGTCATAAACTTGGAAAAATACAGCAGCAGTCTCTATATGCAAATAAAACCCCCCATCCTCTCCTAGTAAGTCCAATATAAATTTAATGAAGTATTTTCCTACCAAACTCTTTCACCTACATCATTGCATCCAGACAACAAGCCCCACCTGCCATTCAGACAGCAAGTCCAGACTTTGGGGAAGCTTTATAGAGACAAGCAGCACTTCCCTGGAATACTGCCCCCATCAGCTACAAAATCTTCATAAAGTACAGTTTCTTAGAACACAGTCCTTTCTCCATACAAAATTCAGACTTTGGGATCAATGTCAATTGTTATACAAGTCTTACATGGAATATCTTACAACTTTTAGGAGCAATTGGTTCTTATTACAGAAATAAGAAACATTCATGATGTCCTCAAAACCTCTTGGGAATCTGTCCCCCCAGCAAAAATTTGAATCTCTGTATAATTATGTTGACTTACCAAGTGCCACTAAAGGAACTGTGTACCATAAAGGACAAATGTCCTTGTGTGATGATAAAGGACTGTATGGAATTGTCTATGCCTTTTCTGCATGAGTGTGTGTGTGTGTGTGTGTGTGTGTGTGTGTGTGTGCAAGATGACAAGAGCCTAACCTAAGGCATGGATGGAAGTAATTAAAAATGTCTCCAAATGCCAGGTATGTCATCTCTATTGGTAATGTGTCGTATGTAGTCCTATGAAGATCCAAATGAGAGGTAGAGCTTTTGAGTTTGATGTACTGTATGTGCAATGAATATTTATTATGATCTTGATTTTTAAAATGTAGTAATGCTCTTAGGAATGTTCTGAACTGAAGAAAGTTCACTGTGTGCAGAAAGAGTGTGCTAATTAAGAGATCACATGCACATGTCACCACAGGGAAGCTTCCAATTGGGAAAGTAATCCATATGTGCATTTTGCATCCAAGACCCAATTTTGAAAAAAAGTGAAGAAAGAAGGTAAGATGCTACAGCCTTGTCTGGCTGCATTCCTGTTGCATAAAAGAACCAAAAAGAATGCAGAAGAGAGTCCTAGAGCAAGGCAGGCACAAGAGACAGAGCTAAGAAGCAAAACTGGAGGCAAGATTTTGTACCTGGCTCTGTACGCCAGCTGGGACCTGTAGATGTCCAAATGCCAGGACAGCAGGAGAGATTCTGTGACCTTGGAAAAACTCCTCTTGGCATCAGACATGAATATGAGCTGCAATTAAGTTACTTGGTTTAAAAAAAAAAACAACAAAAAAAAAACCACCCAACAACAACAAAAAAAAACCTCTGTTAGAAAACATCTGAATTTGGGTGGGTCTGGTTGTTGTAAAAGTAACCAATAGACAGAAATTGAAAGACCCTTTGTCCATTAGAGCATGAAAATTTGTTGGTTATATTTATTACAACAGTTTCAGTGGCCTGCCTCTGGACCTATGTTGAACTAGCATGGCATGGTGCATCATAGACAGTTGTGCATACCTGTTTGCATTGACACAGCTAAATCCCCGTACCTCCCAGTGCAGGGTGGCCACATCCAGCCATCTTACTGGGAGACCTCCCTGGCCCCTGCTAACCATCAGTTAGTTGTTCCTGGCTGCTGGTTGTGTCAAAGCCCTGCCAGGATGCGTGCTGACCATGTAACAGTGGGAACAATCACAGGCCACTGCCAGTGCTTGTGCCCTGGGCCTCTTTCACTTGCTAGCTCATAGATAATCCAACAGATCCAAGCGCTAAATCAATAGGCTTCAGAAGGAACTGGGACAGGCTCAGTTGGCCTTTCTCTGTTTAATTTTTCTAATTACATTCCTAATTTCCACAGGTCTAATTGTTTATAGTGCAATAACAACATTACCAAGAGAAAGAAAAAAGAAATGGGATTAAGTTCAAAAGAAACAAAAAAATCTTGTATTTCTGAAAATGTATACAATAGACCTTTCTGCCAGGGTCCAATCCTGCTCTATGCACCCAGACAACAAGACTATTGTTTCCAGGGCTGAGTCCACATCTGGGCTTCACATCTCAGCTGAGCAACTGAAGACTGCTGATAAACTAACAGCCTTAGTACAGAAAATTGAGGATGGGTCACAGTCTGAAGAAGCTTTTTAAAAGCAGTTTTGTTTCTTTGAAAGAAAATTGAGGAAGAGAAACAACAAAAGAGGTGGAGGGAGGGTTTGGGCACAGGACTGGGAACCAACCACTTCTACTTTGAAGCCACAATACCTTATTCTTCAATAGCTCTGCACGAGTCATTTCGTCCTTCTGCCTTACCTGCCCACCTCAGCATAGTAGGGGGCAGAAAGCTTTGTGGAGCATTTAGCAGTCTGAAGTACCAAGGAAGCTTGTCCATGGAAGAGTACTCATACCTCCAATGCAGTCAGTGGAGCATCACAGATTTACTAGAGGCCTAAAGCCTACTGTGAAAAGCTCTAAAATCATTGTTCTGTTTGGTACGGGGATGTACATGTGAAAATTTTTTCTAGACTTTCCACTACATTGCATATTTAGGCAGAGAAAAATAATAAAACTGCCTTCCTCAAAGAAACTGTGGTTTAGGTCCTGATTCATAATCCAATGAAGTAAAAAATATTCCTGCTGTTTCATCAGTTGGTTCACAGGTACTTGATATTATTCTTGCTATTGTCCAAATGTTATTCCTTCTTTTACAGTCTTTCTACTCTCTTACTCTGGCTCATTTGTTGTTACACGTAATGTTCCTACTAACAAAGCACAATAAAAATAAGAATATACTGAATTGGCTCTAGTTAGAATAGAAAACAGATGGGATATTTTTCAGTATGTTTGAAAAATCAATGCATTTCCCTTGCAATATCTAAAAACTAGGATTATTCTCATTTTATAGTTTATACCAGAAATAGACATTAACTCACTAGCCTTAATGAAGCAGCTGTAGCTCTGTGAGGTGAGTCTTTCTTTACAAATTCTCAGTTGCACACCCTGCACTGAGGGAAGTGAATCTAGATTTTTTCAAGGTTGCTGTAAAGACTGCAATATCACTACTGAGTTTAAGTCAAGCAATTTGGAATGACATTTCCAGCTTTTGTTTTCTTACTTAGTTTCATTTTACTTTCTTCCCCTAGAAAACTATGCCCAATATAACATGAGGATAAAAACGTAAGGCTTACCTAACCACTACTGCATTACACTTGTAGGAACAGTACAGATACTCAACATTAGACAAATTACTAATACAACAGTGCAGCAGTTCTTTCTGTGGCACAAGACTTCTCTGGGAATGTTATTTTATTGTATTTCATTTAGTGCTTGTTTGTTTAAGGAGGAAGAACAGACATTGCTGTATTTCAGTTTGATTCAGCAAGCATTCTGGCTTCAGTCCAGCAAATCATTTAAGCATGTGCTTAAATGAAATGAAATTAAATTTAAGTTCATAGGACTGCCTATGTATTTAACATACAGCCTGGGCTTAAGTGCTTTATACAAAGCAGGACCAGAATGATGAAAAACCTTGAAAATAAGACCCATGCATTTTTACACACACAATTTTTAAAACCCTAATATTGTTAAAGGGACATTTTCCACTGCCTATGCTATGAAAACACTACGTAGTTCCTCCTCCACTTCCC
>WKFP01014176.1:981152-1000499 GCA_011057875.1 Pterocles orientalis | reverse complement strand
GTTCCCCCCCCCCCTCCCCCCCCCCCCCCCTCCAGCCCAAGCCAACTAACTTTTCTTGATCTGACAATCCGACAGCTATATCCTGTGTAACTGCTAGTCTGGCCCTTTTTAAAAATATCCTATTAAGTTAAGTGGAAGCTTTGGTGAGCAAGGTATGCAGAAATGAGTCACAGGGAGTATATGGAATTTTCTCAGGACTTAGGGCTGTGACTGTTGTAGCCAAAGGCTAAATCTCCAGTGGAACTCAGTAGTGTTCCTCTGAGTACATTCACCTTCCATACCAGTCTCTGTTTTAGTAGGAAACATAAAACCTACATGAAAGTCATGCTGAAACACAGCACAAAGAAAGGTGTATTCTTAACTTGGGTTACCTAACCCAGGTTAGATAATTTAAGCTGCGGTTGCACAGCAATTCAAACCAATCTAACTACTGGCTGCCAGGGAGGGTGGAACCACGTCAGCCAACAGTTAGATGTGCAAGAGCTGCCGCCGCGCCGCAGCCCCAGCTTTGACCAGCAACCAGGATAAAAAAGGTAACTGGAGGTAGCTAATACAGAACATGAAATGCTAACTGTGCTTAAAGCTACCGCTGCTTTAAGATACCCATGTAAAGATACTGTTGAATCTTTTTTAGTTTTTGCAATATAAGCAGACCTGAAAAACCTTTTCAGAGACACAGAAATTCAGTAGAGCTGACGGTTGTCCACAATAAAGGAACACGTAGTTCCTTCATCAGAGGGTTTACAATCCAGCAATCCAGCAAAAGCTGGCTTTACCATTCATGAGAAGCACACAGTGTTAAAAAAAACAAAAACAAAAACAAAAACAAAACCAGAAACAAAACCAAAACCAAAACAAAAACAAAAACAAACAAACAAAAAAACAACTGTTTTGTTTTGCAGGTTATATGCCTAGGGATTTATTTGTTTGTATGGTTGGTTGTCTGCTTCCGCCAAGAGCAGAAACAACCTTCTTGAATTACTCTGCAGTGAATCAATCTCTTTTCAACAGAAACATTAGAAACCTCTAGGTTTCCTTCATTAACAAAATAATACATATGTTTTGCTCAGTAGTGTTTGTTTGAATTACAACTGCACAGAATTCAGAAAAAAGCTAGTGTGGCTGCATGGACCTGCTCAAAATTCTCAAAATTCCATTTTCGATGGTTTCTGCTGCAAGATCTGATTAAGCATACCAGTTTAAAATATAGTAGTTTTTCTGTTGCTCCATTTTTCTTGCCATCCCCAGTCACTGCTTGCCAAAAAAGTGAGGAAACAATTATGCTTTTGGTCAAAGAACAGAGCATGAGCTAATCATACATATTCCTATGCCTTCTTGCTAGAGAAAATGTCTTTCTCAAACTTACTACTTAGTATAGACCTAAAGAACATTCTCATGCATTGTATGCAATATAGGAGTTGAGTGCCTTAGGCCCAGTTTCTGTAGCTTTTACTCACAAAGAAAGAGGTGGGAAGAAAGAAAACAGAGACATGCATAGGTACGTATGAACAGATGTTGGCCTTGATTTTTAAAATAATGTTATATTACCCCATTTACCTGAAGGTTTATTAATATTTTGAATGATAAAGGTTCACACGGATTCACTTCTATTGCATTTTCTTGTGTTTAAATTTCATTTTGAAGGCTGACTTCAGCACCAGGTTTCTCTGCACACCAGAGGTGTGGTCTCTGGGGACACAGGGAAGTGCAAAGTGTTATAAGATGTGGATCTTATACATGGTCATATAAAATGCCCCAAGGAGTCTGTTTCTATCCAGTCTGCCGTACAGAAGAAAACAGGCATTATAAGCCCCAAAGGACTCCTCTGTGCCTCCTTGTGCAAAATGTCTATCCCTGGGGCTTATCGGAACACTTACATCCAGAAGAAAGGATTTAGCCCAGCATTGAAAGCCTGTAGTGCTAGCAAATGGAAAAAACATTAGAAATGTGTGTTAAACCCAACTGGAAAACATACACATCTCATTTTACTTCCAGCCAACAGAACCTTCAAGAGAACTCATGCTGATTTATGTTCAGGTATCTACATTTGGATCTCCACCTTATCTCTCTAGATAAGGCTTCAGGTTTGATTCAGCATAAGGGTGAAGTGAGGGTATGTTCTAGGTGTTTGTATATTGGATTTTGTCTTGTTTTGTAAGAGCTATGGAATTTCCTGTTTGAAGATTGTTGGTTCACTTTCATCTTCTCATCTCTAATTACATTTATTGTGTTCCAGAAGACTAGAAATAAACTAAATTCTATGCTAGCCTGAAACTTAAGAGCAGAGGATGAGGCTTAGGGCAGAGAATTTGTTTAGTTTTGATCTAAGGTAGATCAAAACCAAACAAAATCTTTGGGGCCTGAGAAATGAATCTACGGACTCTCAAAATTCCCTCGTGCACTCCAGATCTTCTCCCTTGAACTAGTGCTAAAATATCTTAGCACTGAGCTAGAAGAAATTGGCTGGGTTTATATTTTTCTTTTGCTCCCTAGCAGTTTCCTGCAGGTCAGTGAGCTGTACACCAACCGTTCCAGTCCGATGTGGCCCAGGAAATTACAAATATTTTCAGCTGTGTCAGGTTCTGCATATGCAAGTGAGGAGGTTCAAAGGGAAGTTTAATTGACACTAATCCTCATCTTGACTTTTGCTCACCTCCTCCTCTTTTCTCACTAAGCCTTCCCACCTTCCCACCTCAAAGCCACAGAAGCTTTACAATTTTTCTTAGAAAAATATACATATTTAACCCTTTGGCAATCTCTTAATGCCCTTTTATTAAATCCCTTAACTCCTTTTATTAAGTCCAGGGTAATTAAAATGATTATAAACCTCTCTTGAGAGATTATACCCTTTAATCACAGTGCATATTTGCTGAGATGTAAGCAACATTTGTGGTATATCAAATATAAAAATACTTTGGACAAAGATGTTTAATAACAATTTTTAAAACTAAGATCTTGATTAAGGAGGTTTAGGGCATTAAAAATCATATCTACATGTGGTCACAATGAAACACTGAAGAGCTTCAAATACCTTTCCACATATACAATGGCACAGTTACAATCAGTTTTCTCAAGTTATTTCAACTCCCACTCCTCAGCTGGCATAATCTATCCTAACGCCATTGACTTCCAAGGTGCTACACTACTTTATACCAGCTCAGTTTTCTGGGCAACCAGAACAAGTGCACAAGTAAAATCCCTTCTTGGGTCATTATTCCCCAGCCAATGAAAGAAAAATCAAGGACTTCTCTTCTGGAGTGAGCTTGGATCTCCTGTCTGGGACTCCCAAACTGTGCACTCATCCCATCAGCAGCAGTAGTAAGGTGAATGCATCTCCCTGAAAATACGTATGGTCGGATGCTGTTTGTGCACACAGTAAGTAAGTTTAGGAATCCCTGTTCCAGTGTAAAATATAAATACATGCTGAACTTTTATCCTCAGGGTTTGGGGTTTAATTATAGAATCATAGAATGGTTTAGGTTGGAAGGGACCTTAAAGATGAGTGAGTTCTAAGCCCCCTGCCATGGGCAGGGTCACCTCCCACTAGACCAGGTTGCTCAAAGCCTCATCCAGCCTGGCCTTGAACATCTCCAGGGATGGGGCATCCACAACCTCCCTGGGCAACCCTCACAGTGAAAAATTTCTTCCTAATATCTAATCTAAATCTGCCCTCTTTCTTTATAACCGTTACCCCTTGTCCTATCACTACATTCCCTGATAAAGAGTGTTTTCCCATCCCTCCTGTAGGCCCCTTTAATCAGGACATTATTAGAACTCAGTCACAAAAGTGTGCTTCATTGTCACATGCATAGATCATCAAATAGGACCAAGTGACATGAAGTCAGCCCTCAACAGTTACTAATCTTTTCTTTAGCTATGGGTAAATCATTTAATCTCTGTGCTCCTTCTGTTTCTTCATGCCTGTTAATATCCAGCTTGAATTTCAGTTGACAGTTTTAAGACCAAGCTCTCAAGAGTTCAAAAAGCTGAGTCTTTTTTGAGGGGAACACATAACTGATAGTACACACATTATAGGCCAAAAGCATTCTTATAAAGTTGTAGAATTACATGGATCAGTATAGAAAGTATTTATTTACTCTGCCAATTGCTACTAGACTGATTCCTGAAATTTCAAAGTTAAAGAGTCCTGATAAATAAACTAGGCATGCAAGATTTGTTTCGTTTTATTGCCATTCTTTATTAACAACAAGGAAAAACACTAATTGAAAACATTTTCAGTAGTATAGATGGCCAAATGCCTTACTCTTGACCACTTCTGATTACTATTTATTTTCACTGGTGCTTACATAACTAAAGCATGCAAGTGCAGCATATTGTCAAGACCAACAGCAGAAAAGAAAGATATAATTTTCTTTGTCAAAAGAGTTAATGATAACTTAACTGCTCCTAGGCTATTAGTGAATGCAAATGGTTAAATTACTTCAGAAAACAGCATTCAGTCTTTAAAGCGTACTACTGATAAAAGTGAAACAATATTAATTAATATGCACTATTCTATTTTATTCTAACTGATGCTTTTTCAGAAAAAAATATGTCAATAAGAAATTCAGAACTCAAAAAATGGGAAAGAATATAAAATACGGCATAGTTTAATTTGGCATACCTACAATTTTAATTTAGAAGTCTTGAAAAGTCTTGAGTTCTTACTTTATAAACTCCTACTGAAGTCAACAGACCTGTAGCCACTCAGCAAGTGTTCAGCAGAACATAAAGAATACGGAATGGGACCCTATACTTTAGACTTAAATAAAAAAAAATTACATTGAGACCTAATTAACTAGTAGGAAAGGTGAGACTGCAAAGCAAAAAAAAAGATATGTCTCATTTAAGTAGTTGAATGAAGGGAGGAATTGACATAGGGTGAAATGGAACAGTTAGTGAAGACCACAGGAGCTGTGAAAATAAATATTTTTTAAAGTAACAGAGAAATAAAATTATAAGGACTGAGTGAGGTTATTGTAATAGTTAGAACTATGAAAGGTCCAATAACAGATCTAGATGTAAAAGTTGATAGTGATTTTTCTAAATGTTTGTCTACTTTCTGTTTTTCTTCTGTGATTTTTTTTTACATTGAAAAGAATATGATATGTGCTATCATTTAATTTAATTTAAAACATTGTCAGTATATCCACATCTGAAATGTATCAACGTGCCCTGTAAATGAGCTTCATGTAGGTGTGAGAAGGAGAAAATAAGGCCCTTCCCACCATGTAATATGGTAACAAGAGAGATGTTTTAGGAAATTTTATCAGTCATGTAAGAACTTTTCTGGCAATTATGAGTATTGCTATACATTGATGATAAGCAGGACATGTGAGAGCATGAAAGAAATCCAAAGCTGGTAAAGTTATAGAGATGCTATTACAGATGACCAAAGCAAAAAGGATATGACTGTTGTAGAAAAGATGGACTAGATGGAGCTGGGTTTAAGATTACTTGACTAGTTCAAGATAAACCTTTAAGATGCATAAGTGAAATAAAATGAGTGGAAGACAAGAGTAGTAGGACTCAACTTGTAATTTAAGGCACTGAAATTAGGTGTTAATGCATAGGTGTTTGCATGTTCACTATACACCTTTTATAGCCACTGGAGAGATAATTAATAGAGTGAACCGAACCTAGAGAACTAATTCAGTTCATACTAAAATAGACACCTACACTGAACCACTCTCCAGACTCCATTGACTATAACAGCACCTAGATATCAAGCTTTCCGTTAGATATCTACAAACAGGCATCCAAATTTAGGTGTCCTAAGCTGAACCCCACATTAGACATGTGCAATATTGGTATATGTATCTGGTCATGGAAGGCTTCTCTTTAATCAACACAGAAAATTGAGTACTTCTAAAGTGACATTAATTTGTGTTATTTTAAATATTTATTTAAGGATTAAATTAATTGTGCCCTAAAAATATCTCTTTCCTTTATTGACTAAAAAGAGTTTGTATCTGTTCAGATGATTCCCCCTTGCCTCCTGCATGGCTACTTAGGTGAGGGAGGCAGAAGGAAAGACAAGAAGTAATAAATCAGACCAGCATGTTCAAAGGCTGAAGTTAATGGAAATTGTTGAAGTACATTACACAGGTTCATTAGCAGCATTCATGTATGTTTGAAAGATTTGTTCATAAATATATGGGTTCGCAACACTATGATATGTCCAATGTTATTTTGTACACCTATCTTCCTATTCCACTCATGCAGGAAATAAAACACTGGAGTTGAAGCACACTGTGGTTTACAGAGGCTTGTCCGGCTTCAAGTAGAGCTTTTTGAGAAATGTTTCTAATCATAATTACTGAGGATGTGACTCAGGAATGGTGCCTGGGAACCCTGACCAAAACTAATGATTGTAGGAAGAAATGAGAAACAAAAAGCCCTCCGAAACACAGTTTTGAGTACATTTTTGATGACCAGGTTTCTAGATAAAACTGAATATGTTTGCATCCCTGTTAGATTTTTACACTAAGAATTTTCTAAGTCTTACTTAAAATTACATGCAATTCTAAAGGGATCAGTCAAAAATGTTCCTAATTTCTTAGAGTGGAGGAATATGAAGCATGGGCTGCTAAACACCACTTTAAAAATAAAAGAAAAACATTGCCACTTTCAGGAAGAGGCTGTTAGATATCACCATTCTCATTTTAGCACCTGATTTAGGAATCTAAGTATTATTTTCTAGCTCTTTAGGACCAAATTCACAGGCATCGCACAGATGTCTAAACTACTTTTAGTTTCATAGGACAAACATTTATGCAAAACATTTGGTTTTAGGAAACTTTGTAGATTTGAGTGTCACATTTATGTTTAAATAATTGTGACTTTCTTGATCATACCAACTGCTACTAACTAGAGAGTCAAGAGACTTTTCACTGATCACATTTGTAAAGTGGCCAAAATACTGCTGAAGCTCTGAACATGATGAACTACCCAGAGACTTAGTGGAAGCCAAAGCTTTACGATATTCTTGAACCAAGAGACAGAACTCCCGTCTCACCAATAGAGCAAAATCCTGGAGACACGCATCTGAGACATTAACACCTTACTGATCTCTCCACACTACAGCAGCAAATAGCCGATGGTCAGAAAGACTGCATGATACCCCCTACAAAAAAAGATGGAAATCGAATGTGCTGGTTGTTAGGGCAGTCATTTTGGAGAAAAAATATCCAGTTTAATTCCTGCTGTGGAACACCCGCAAGACTACACTCAAGCATCACCACTGGCTATTAGGTCTGGTTTTATCGCCTCGTTTGCACGATTGGTTACTTTACATTTGTAGGGAAAATAATGAAGTCTTTCTCAGTGCACATGGGATGGGTTGTTGGGGTTTTTTAATTTATTTTTTTCCTTCACATTCCTCACACCAAATCAACATTTATCTCACTATCCCGCACAGTCTACAGACTAATTTCTACTTTAAAAACACTGGCACGTAACTCCAAGGATGTAACTATTAAAGACAGCACAGTTTTCTTTATTTTACATTGTTCTGTTCCAAACATTTGCTAAAAAAAAAAAAAAAAAGAAAAATTAATGAAGTGACCAATATAATGACAATTTAAAAAGACAGAGACAATTTCTAGACAAAAGCAAATTCATAAGAATAATTCAAGCATATTCTTACAAATTTAAAAGAAAGGAACTATCCACATGGTTTTTTTATGAGGATTCCCAGCTTCTAGCCACCAATGAACTCTGTATATATTGGACAGTTATCTCATGTCCTACATAATGAATTACAATATTAATTACATTTTAAAAATTTAATTAATTACAGTATTAATTACAATGTAGTTACTATTAAGTCTATGTCATTCTGAAGAGACAAGGTTATGCCTAAATGTAATTGGCATGTATTGCACAAGAAAAACAGCATTTGTATACAGACACTAAAAATATCAGTCCAAATAATATTCTAATTTGTTGCACAAATACACTGCTTTGTTCTCTGAGGAAGTGAAATTTTTGAATGTTGAAACACTACATATTTATTTTTGGTGGTGTTAGGAAGCAAAATGGAGGTAAGTACCACTGAAATACTTTATTTCATAGAATCATAGAATGGTTTGGGTTGGAAGGGAGCTTACCGGTCATCTAGTTCCAACCCCCCTGCCATAGGCAGGGACACCTCCCACTAGCCCAGGTTGCTCAAAGCCTCATCCAGCCTGGCCTTGAACACCTCCAGGGATGGGGCATCCACAGCTTCTCTGGACAATCTCGGTCAGTGTCTCACCACCCGCACAGTAAAAATTTAATTGCAACTAAAACAACTATGTCAATTCAATTGACTATATATTCTACATTCATCTACTGTTCTATCGCAAGAAATAAATCTATTAACCTGGAGTTTTCTCCAAATCATTGCTGTAAATTTCATCTGGTAAGTAAGATCAGCTATGGATCAAGCAACATGTTGATGGTACACAGCAGCAATAAACAAGCCCTAAACATAGTTCATACAATCACCCCTTTCACATTGTAATCACACTTTCTCCACAGTACAGAGCAGTGTTTGGGCCCCTTCCTCTAAGAGCCCAGTGTAGATGGTTTGAACCGTCCTCTGGGAAGAGTCTGTGTCTCTGGTGACTACAGAAGGAGAATTAGGAAGCTGAACAGCTAGGTGCTTGAAACTGTGTAATGCTTGTAGTGCTTGTAGATTAAAAGGTATAACTAAACAGATGTAGAAAACATCATTCACCCTACCTCTAATACAAAACTGCACTATATTCAGCTGTTAGACACTCTTCTTCTGCAGAACAGGACTCCTGTCATAATTTTGTAATGATTGATATAGCAACTCGCAGGAACACAATCTAACCTCAGCTTCAGACGCATATCACAGAAGACAGTTCTTCTCCCTAAATGCATGCAGTATAGAAGATAGAAAGTGGACAAAAAGCAGTAAATACTTAAAGCAGACAAATGAGGTTGGGAAACTGGGAGCATAGAATAAGAAAAAAAGAAATAATCCTATTTTACCATAAAATGAAAATGTCTCAACTAATTTAAATGCTGTCAAATGGAAAACTGTATCATGGCAAATAATATACCTCACAAATAGAGCAGCTATAATAGCATATATGGAGCCTAACAACGATCACGCATACGAAATGTAACTCAACAGGTCAGAGATCATTAACAAATAGCTCATCATTCAGTTATATGTCCAATAATTTTTAAGTCTGATAAGTCTAAACACCCATCCATTTCATCATGGACTTAAAAATACTTCCCGTTAACTGTGCTTACTTTGTAGGTACCTTTTGTAAAATTTCTGCATTATTTAGGTGATTCATATTTTGATCATAAATACAGGAAACAAAATACCTGTGTTTGTTTGTGTTGTTTTCAAAGGACCAAGTGGACAGTCTTGTTACTTCCTCTGTTAAAATACATATTTGTCTTTATTTAGCAGGTTCATGAATCAACACATACAGAATCCCTTGTGTACATGCAGCATGTATGTTAATCTATACATACAGCATACATACAAAGAATCTTCACAGCTCTAAGATCCATTTATCTCCTCTGAGTCAGCTATTGATCAAACATACGTCTAACTAATCTCATTGAAAGAAGAATCTGGCTGGTAGGGGCACAAGCTGGATGAGAATCCCAGATCTGGACGCAGGGTGTGAAATATGTTCACATGATTCATGTCAATGAGTGAGGGTGGCCTTTGAGTATTTAGATTTTCCTTGTATAATCTGGATAGTGGAATGGTATGTATATAGTTCTTATCCTGTTGCCAATTTTATGTTAATCACACAGTATTAAGTGTGAAAAGCTTGGGTGGAGGGTCTGGACAGTTACTGGAAACCTAATTATACAGTGTTAAGAAGGTGTGAAAGGCTTGTGGGGAGGGTCTGGAAAGTTACAGGAATATTAGTTGCACAATGTTACTGGAATCTGTTTACATAGACCCACCTGCTGTTATGAATATGTAACGGAGGGGGGCAGAACCACGGAGGGACCCCCAGAAACTTCTAGAAAGTAAAGAGAGCATAGACCCACCTCTTCATGAATATGTATGGACATGAAGGATAAAAACTGGAAAAAGGAAATGTAGGGGGCTCATGCTTTGGTAGAGCATATTCTCTATTCTCTGCCATATGAGCCTAGCGCGCTGTTTGCTTGCCTTTTATTTGCTAAATAAATTGGAAATTTATTTGGAATCCCGTTTGGGACTAAATCATTTATCACAAGGGGAAGTTATCACCTCGTGCAACCTAACAGCAAAATGCCTGTTTTACTGTGGCTAAGCTTCCTTGCAGGGTGAGCCCAAGCAGACAAAAAAAAAAAAAAAAAAAAAAACCAGCATCTGGTAGCAGATCGGAAAAGCTAGCCCAATAGAAGTGAAAGGGTGTCTGGGCACAGACCAAAGGCTCTGGATTCAGGCAATTGCTGGGGCAAGCTGGTGCTCTGCTTACCAGTGCTCCAGTAGTAGCCAGAAGTGCTGGGGCAAAAAATGTTGTGCTGGCCCCTACAACCACGTTCTGCACCATTACTTTCCTGTGAGGTTTCTGGAAGTGCTGCGTATCTCCTGTTTCTACTGAAAACCCTGCTTATGTTAAAGGGGTCATTGTAACACCTCAAATCCTTTAAGTTTGATGGCTTTGGGCTCCTGAGAGAAGACACACATCATGTAGTTTAGGTATAGAGGGGAAGAAAAAGGGGAAGGGGAAGAAGGAAAGGAAGGGGGAAATAGATATAAGGAGAAGAAAGGAACCCAGGTATAAAACATGAAGCATTTGCCAAGAGTATGATAACATGGTACTTTAAAAAGTCATTAAATTCATGATCTCAAACGTAAAACTTTAAACAAAATTAAATCTTATGATTCAAACCAGCCACAAGCCAGGAAATTCAGGCTTAAGAATGGGATCATTTCGAAGTAATTTTATTCTAGCTTGGTTTATCAGTGTACTTACCAGGAGCAAATGTGCCCTCTGCAAATTATACACATTGTGAAATCTCAAGCAGTCCTGCCAAGACCTGGTGATAAGTTGCTATAACAGCAGCTTGGGGTGTGAGAAATGCACTTTCCTTCGCACTCATGGCAACAGGTGACCTGGTGGTAATGACACCATTAACACATTTCACCTTTTTAAGCTCTCCCACTGGTGTTTTACTTATACGGGTTTATGGAGGAATAATTTCATTTTGGTGTTTCAAGTCCCTTGTGTTTTTAGTATTTTTAAGAAAATAAACAGAAAAGTGGAAGGAGACGGTCCTCTGGGATATGTGATTTGGGAGGAAACCATCTGATTCCATGAGCAGATTCTGTCTTGTATGAAAAAGAACTTGGGAATTTTTATAGCAGATCAGATAAAGCTGCAGTCAATCTAATTCAGTTCTCCCTTCAGGAACTGGCAATACCCGCTTTTTAACAAGCAGTTATTAGGTACCTGCTGCATTTTCTAACAGATTTTCCAGACAGATATATTTACATTTGTTATGCAAATATACGTATGTATATTTAAAAAAAAGAAATAGTGTCTTAATTCATTATTTGACTGAGTCCTTAGGGACTCTTCACTCTAGATAAGCATGCAGAAGGATCTTTAGTTACTGTTGTTGCCATGTCTCTATGTCCTTCTCTGTGTCCCTTTCTGGGTACTGATTCTTCAGAAAATATTACTAAATTAATTGCTTAGCTCTTCAAAAGCTATCTTTCCTACAACTCTCAATTCTTTTTATCGTGTAAATACAAAAAAAAATTGAAAACCACTATCTTCTATTTAACAATTCTAACTTAATAATGTCCTATAACTGAGATTTTTATTTACAGAAACATTTGTCCTTGACAACTTGCTCCCTACATCAACAAAACAAAAACAAACCGATTAACTCCTGAAAGTTATTTAAAAGAAAAAAAAAAAAAAAAGACAAACCCAAAGTACTGGTAGTACAGTATACAGCAGCAAACAGTACGGTATACGGCCAGATTCTATCTCCACTGATAACAGTTGGACTTTTATCACTGAATTCAAAAGCATCAGGACAAGACTCCCACACTTAAAAAGAGGCTTTCAAACGGGATTTGTGTTGAATATCCAAACAAATCTGAGTATTTGACACCTTCATTATACTCTAAATGCTTGGATACCACAACAATACAAGACGGAACTGGGCTGTCTCAAGAACAGAAAGGAGAAGTAATTGCTGTCATCAGCTACCTAATGGGAGGTTACAGAGAAGGTGGAGCCAGACTCTTCTGGGAGGCTAAACCCAAAAAGACAGGAGGCAATGGACAGGGGTTGCAGCAGGCAATGGACAGGGGTTGGTAGGAAAATTTGTATCAGTCATGGTAGTCAAAAATTGAAATGCGCTGTCCGAGAGGCTGTGCAATCGCCATCCTTTAAGACATTCAAACCTTGGCTGAGCATGACCCTGAGCAACCTGACCTGACCTAGAATTTGGCCCTGCTCTGAGTGGAGGATACAGACCAGATGTTCTCCTGAAATGGAAGGGAAATCTGTTCAATTTTGCATGCTCAATCCTTAGACAGTACATTCCTAGACTGTAGAAACAGTGACAGATCACTTCTGCGATTTATTTTTGTTCAGAGTAGGATTTGTATCTTCTAGGAAAGTACAGGGCCAGTATACAGCTATATATGTATTTTTTTTAATGTTATAGTAAGTTTAACTGTAAACTCACATAAAGAAGCCCCTGTTGGAAGTCAAGCAGGCACAGAAAGACAATACAATGAATGCTGGAAAAGCTTTCCTTCTCCTTCAAGAAGATTCATGTGGCTTGTACCTTGTTTGATAACACTACAGCACACACAGCAGTTCAACAAAAATTGCTAATAAAATGGCATTTGAAAATAGTTTGTTGTAGCTAGTAAAATTAAATATACCCTATGATTGTCTACACCAATTGTTTCTTAGAGTTTGCCTTTTACTGTTCTTTTACTGCACTGGGAAAGTGGAAGCATGATCAAGTCCACATCAAAGGAATGAAAACAAGGATTCTGTTTATGGAATGATTGTAGTCCTTTGTCTATTTGGGCCAAATTTTCAAACAGCATTAAGTTGTGTAGGCCTAGCTACCTATTTATGCCTGTCTAGGATCTGGATTTACTGCACTGAACAATTTAAGTACAGTTCCCAATGTTATCGGTACAGAAGCTGGCTGGGGCCCACGAATGCACAGGTTATGGGTACACCAGCAAGCTACCGTAAGGCATGGACATATGGCACATCCATCACTATGGTAATTTTGTCCCCAGACTGCTCTTACTGTCTGTTACCTCATGGCAAACATGAGATGTTCTGTACCTCTATCACCAAGCAAGTTACTCCTTTCACAGCTAAAGTAGGGGCAGATGTCCCAGACCAGCTCCTTGCAAGTTGATCCTTAAACTACTTACTGGCCATTTGGTCACTAATCCATACCTTATTTTCCAGATTCAATGTGGGGGAAGACAACTTCAGAAATACTTGAGCTTACCAAAATGAACAAACATATTTCACAGACTTACACTTCTGCTCCTGTTTGTCACGCCACGTGCCATCACACCTCTTGAGACAACCACCTGCCAAGTTCCACTGTTCATCTGACACATGCTTCATGGCTCTGTACCTTCCTTGGGGTTTTTGGTTTTACTGACTTAGCACAAGTAGTAACAAACAGGATCTTCAGCTACAAACAAGAACATTAATTCTCCTCTGCAATGATGGATCACTCTAAGGATAAGCCTTCTGCAATGCACATAAGAACAGCAGTCAAGTGAGATCTCCGTTTACTACAAATATTTCATTTTCTGTGCTGTAGCAAGTATACCTCCATCACCTACTTCTCCATCTAGCACACTGAGGCCAGTTCCTTAGCAGAAGCATGCTAGCCATGTTCCTGATCCCTCACAATTCTCTGTGTACAGTGAATACCCCCGAAGTCTTCACAAAACACAGGCATCTTTCCACTAACTGTGGTACGTTCACTCCCCTGGGACGATCCTGACAGCACAAGAGACATCTGAAGTATGAAAGAATAGGAAAGTTGACCTCAGTACAATCACTTTTTAACCAGAAATGGAAATGTCCTCACCAGCTGACTTTTCGCAGAGTGTCACCTATATAGTGCCTAGGATATGGGATCATGTTTTTGTATTTCATGAATGTTACAAAGTTAAAGATTTTATTTGAAAGAACTTAATTTAAAAGAAAAATAGTAAATGGCACATCATGTAATTGCTATTTATTTTCATAAACATGAGGTATTTCAAAGTGCTATAAGACGCAGCACTAAATGTACATTGTTGGAAGAAATTAAACACAGAACTTTGCAGTTACCCAGTTCTATGCACCAAACATTAACAAATACATTAACTGGAAGAAACAGGCTAGGAAAAGGCATATATAGTAAATTTCTTTACAAAAGTTTCTTAGTTCAAAAAAGTGATAAAGTAATATCTACTCAAAACTTTCACAACTCATTTTCATACGAAAATATAAGTATCAAATTTAGTTATGTATCAGCATCATACTAAAGTATACAGGCAATGTAAGAATTAGTACAGTACATAACAGAGATTAACAATATATTTGTATACAAAAACATGCTCCTCAAACATTGAGGTATTACAGTACTTAGGTATGAACTTCCAGTCTAATACTGGTAGCAAAAGCCACCTCTCATAACCCAAGACATGTACGAAAGGCAAGTGTGTAGATGGTATTTACAGAAAATTCCCACGGGGTACAAAATGCCAACCCCTAAAGTAACATCTGTTAGAACATAAGCACCATAAAACTTAGGAATGAACGTTTTACAACTCAACTAGATGTCATCAGCAGCTCCAAAATGCTCACAAAAATTTCCCCCCCCAAAAAAATCCCCACCATCTACAGTTCTTAAGAAGAAAAACAAAGGCAGTCCATTGTTGTTTGGTAGTCTTGCAATAAACTCCTTGCAAGAACATCCATTTGCTCCGTACCCGGGTAATATAGTTTGTTGATTACTTCAGGGACTGGATTGAAAGTAAAACCAACATTCTTAACGTCAAAAAACACAATTTTTTTTTAAAGAATCAAAAATGTGCAAAGTGGCAATGACTGTCCTGGTCAGCCAAAACAAAACAAAACAAAAACCAAAGTTTAGCAAGTCCGCTTGTATTCTATTTTCTTTAGCAATTGCTGTTGTCTGGCTTGCAATTTCTCCTTTTCTAGCAGTAACTTCTGCTCCTCTGCCTGAAGGGAATTAACATATTCAGTGGCTTTTTTCAAGATCACAACTTTTGCAGCTTTCTCATTTTTAACCAGTTCTGGAACATGGTCCCTTAATGTGAGGAAACTTGACCGTAGATCATTACGCCGCTGACGCTCCAGGATATTATGGTTGCGTCGACGTTCACTATCCTCTGAATCAGAGTTTCGAGGACTTGAACTCTTAGACTTTGGTTGGATCATGGGTTTTACTGGACGGGGCACCTCGGTTTTTAACTTTTTCTGTGGTGGAGCATCTTCACTCTCCATGTATGGAGAAGGAGCGGCATAATTATGCTGCTGGTGAATTGGTGCACAACGCTTTAAAATCAGCTCATTCTGCTGTGTCCTGACTGATGGAAAAGTGGTATTTTTAGGACGCACTGTAATAGTAAGGGTGGTAACAGACTTGTTGGAGGAGGAGCGTCTTTTCTCCACTGTCACAACATCTATTTCTTCTTCTTCGTCCTCTTCCTCTTCATCTTCATCATCTTTTGGTAATAGAAAATGGAAAATAAAATAGACGTTATTCTCACAGAAAATTATCTGAACCCAGATGTATTTATTGACAAAA
The DNA here is from genome assembly GCA_011057875.1 of Pterocles orientalis. Classification (NCBI taxonomy): domain Eukaryota; kingdom Metazoa; phylum Chordata; class Aves; order Pterocliformes; family Pteroclidae; genus Pterocles; species Pterocles orientalis. The sequence goes on along the minus strand of WKFP01014176.1, from coordinate 984,689 downwards.
TATGTACAGTAAAAGCAGCAAGGAAGTAACTGATGGCAAAACCAGGGTGTGCCCACCATCTGTAGCGAGATATAGATCTGGAAAAGTATGTAATATACATTAAATGACTGAAGAATAGTGACTTCTGAAAGTTTAATAAGTTTAACGAGGTGGGGGTTTTTTAAACACCTAATTTTCAGTCTAAGCAGGGCTACCACCCACATAAACTCAGCAACAGAAAAGATTTTTTCAACCTAATGTATGTATTTTGAACGAAATCGCAGAGCTGGGGTACAAAAGGCACGCTCAGTGCCACAACACAGCCCTTGCTTGGTAGAAAAGCAGCCGGAAAATGAAACAATCGCTGGGTTTGTTCTGAGGCAGAAGGTGAAGCTGCTCCAGCCGGGGACCCTTTAAGCCGGCGCTTGGGGCACTGCCAAGAAGACAGCTGTTGGAAGTGCTTCCTCACCCGAAGCTGTCAAACCAGACATTAAAGGGACAGCAGGCTTTGAAACCCGGGACGGATCACCGGGTTTATGGTGATGGTCGCACCGACCCTCTCACCTACACACCCAAAACCACATTTCAGCCCCAGGGGACTTCCCTGCAGGCAGGGACAGGAGATGCTTCTGGGCACTTCAGGTTGTCAGTGCAAGGGCAAGAGCTGCTCCGAGGGGTCACTAGCCCCCCTCCAGCCTTCCCAAATCACGCACACACGGCCATCCCCCACAAACCCCGTCCCCATGGTGACAGCGACAGCCCGCTGCCCTCCAGCCCCCCCAGCACGGCCGCTGGGAGGGGGCACGCGGGCCGCGGGGGGCAGAAGGAGGTAGGGAAGCTCCAGGGGGTCCACAGACCGGGCCTGTCGCCTGCTGCGGCTCCTGCCCCTCCGCTCCCCCGGGCCTGCTGCTGCCCCCGTGGGGCCCCGGCCCGCGGGCCCCGCCGCTACCGCTGCGCCTGCTGCCGCCTGTCGGCCGGCCCGCGCCCCGCCCCGGCCCTGCACCTCTATGCCACTGACGGGGACAGAACCGGGGCGCAGTCCACGGAGCCGTCGGCGCCCAGAGCCACAGCCGCCACCCCCCCTCCACCCCACCGCGGGGACAGAGTACGGCGAGCGCTTACCCGAGTCGCTGAGGGTGTCGTCCCCGGAGCTGCTGCTGGCCCGACTCTCCCCGGCGGGGCGCGGCGGGCGGACGCTCCTCGGAGCTCCGCCGCCCGGTGCTGCTGCCACCGCCACGGACCCGGCGCGGCCCCCCGCCACCGCGGCCTCCCGCTTGTTGACGGGGAAGGGGAAGACCACGGCCGGGTCCACGCACTCGGGCACGGCGCCGCCCAGCTCCGCGCGGCCGCTGGGAGCGGTGGGGCTGCCCGCGGCGGGCCCCGGGGGAGGCGGCGGGGCGGCGGCAGCGGCGGCGGCGGGAGCCTTGCCCTGCAGCTTCTCGCTGACCGCCCGCTCCAGCTTCTCGCGGGCGGAGAAGCCGCTCCACATGCAGTCCTGGATGATGATGGAGTTGAGGTTGTTGGTCACGCCGAGGCCCGTCTCGAAGAAGTCTCCTCCGTCCGAGCCCCCCCACAGGTCGGCTTCGGGGGGCAGCAGGAGCAGCTCGGACGCCCAGTCCAGGGGGTCGGTGGCGCGGCAGCCCCCCAGGGCCGCCCCTCCCCACGGCACCGAGGCCCCCCCCGGGGGGTTCTCCTGGAGCCCGGCTCGGCTGGGAGACAGGGGAGGGGTGGGCAGCAGCTCAAACTTTTTCCAGATGTCCTCCCCGGGGGGAGCGGAGTCCGGCCCGCACAAATAAAAATCATCTTCGTCCGGGTAGAAACAGGGCTGCAAAGAGTCGAACTCGAGGTCTGGGTTTTTGCTGACCATTCCTGGCATTACGGGTCTCTTCTTGCTGATCCCTGGGGTCGGGCAGTGGTTTTAGAGACAGGTTTTATGGGTATTTCCACCAAGGGGAAGAAGAGAGGTTCTCCCAAGACCTGAAACTAAACCAAAAATAAAAAAACAACCACAATTAAAACACGAAGAAACAAATAGACACGAATGTGACACCCTTCCTCTTAACCGAGGGGAAAAAAATAATCCCATCATCAATAGCAAGAAAGAGAAAGCCTTCTGCAAACTGAGAAAAAATACATCTCACACACCTTTTCTCCCGACTCAAGACATTCAAAGAAAAGCGATCAAGTCGTGCTCCCCCATGCAAAGCTTTCCGCCTTCCCCGGCGCTCCGGGAGGACACAAAACCAGCCGGCAAGGTACAGCGAGGATGCAAAGCACCTCTGTGCTTTTGCACATAGCACTCGCCTGCTCGCCCCGAACTGCTTCAAACGCTCAAAACAGCAGAGTAACTGTAGACAGATGCAAAGCTTTGATACCGTAATCTCTCCAGAAAGCCCTCTTAATATGCCAGCAAAAGTAGAGGAAGTTTACTCCTTTTGTCATCTGCGGAGCAGTGCAAAGGGGAGAGAGAAGGATGCAAAAAAGGGGGCGGAGGGGCTCTTTGCAACTTCGCAAATCGCCAGTTCATTCACTCAAAGCGAGCCAAAGAAATCCGCACAAAACACAAGGGGGGGTGGGGGGGAGGAGAGGAGGAGGGGAAATGCAGCAGCAACAGAAATTATCAACCTTATGTAATAATCTCACGCACAAAAATGCATTAAAGCCACCCCGGTGCCCACCAGCAAAGCCTCCTGATTTGCCAAGAAGGTACGGGAAGTTTTTTCTCCCTCCTTTTTTCCAGTTTAAGACAAGAGCAACGGAGAGGTTGCAAGGACAACAACTTCGCGCATTTTTGCCGCTTCATGCAATCAAACCTCCTGCAAACACAGCAGCTTTCCAGCAAACGCACGCTGCTGCCCTTACCTCGGCCGGACCCCCCACCCACTAGCCACGACCAGTCAACCACAGCCCCATTCCTCTTTCGAGACCTCAGTTGCATCAGACATTAAAAAAAACTAAAAATGACTTGGAAGTCCAAAAGAGACATTCAGCGTCTCCTTTTAGCTCGGTTAAGGTAACGCGAAGGGAAATCCTTCTGCTGGGTTCACAACAGCTGATGCTGAAACGGAGACCAAAAGCGGGGAAAAAAAAATCCATTGAAAGCCTTATGATGAAATGCAAAGAAACGAGCCCGGCTCAGCTGCTCTCCCCCTGCCCCGCCCCCTGATCACTTCCAGTATTGTACATTTTTCTGCTCGTGAAATACATTCAACCATTAAAAATGCAAAGCAGTAAAGAGGCACCTACAAAACACAGGCGATCTCAAGGCGACAGCTCCAAAACAAAACCAAAATATCCTCCAGGATTTTTCTTCTGCTCAATGAAAAACCCATTCACGCACTGCAATGCCCCTGCGCTTCCTCTCCCTTCCCATCCACCCTAGTTTAGCAACTCGAATGCGATATGGAATTGTATTTATTTGATTGGGTTTTTGTCCTCCTGCTTCTTAACAGCCCAGACACTGCAGCTTCCTCTTCTTACCTCCTTGGTGATGGTGGTGGGTGTTGCAAGGGGGAGGAGTGGCGGGGGGGAAGGGGAAAGGAAAAAAAAAAAAAGAAA
>WKFP01014176.1:777276-976264 GCA_011057875.1 Pterocles orientalis | reverse complement strand
GCTAGAAGCCAGACTGTCTCTTCCCCCCCAAAAGGCTGAATGTATGTCCTTGAGAACAAATAGCAACATCCTAGCAATAACTATAAACGTTCTTCTCTTATCAATTCTCTCCTGAGCAGGAATCCAAAACATAGCTTCTTGCTAGCTGTTTATGAAGAGAAGGGAAAAGGAAAAAAAAATTAACTCTGCTCTGCTTAACCCACGACACTTTTGCAAAAGTTGACAAAAGTAGATCAGTACAGTTGCCTCTGTCACTTTTTTTTTTTTAAATTATGGCGAATGTAATTCACGTTCAGCACACTGAAACACTAATCTAACAGCAACTGTCATCCACCAGTAATTCTGAAGATATCAATGATGCAAATTTATGCTGTGTCCTGGAAATTTATGCTCTGTCCTTCAGCCACAGCAGATATCGTAGACCTCTGGCAGAAGTAGACCTTTTATAAAATAATCTCATCATAGGTCTTCAGTTTTTCTTTGAAAGTCAAGGGTTTGAGCCTATTCAGTCAATACCCTTGCCACTGGCTGTTAAAGCTAGGGAAAAATTATTTGGAAAATTAATTTAGTGAAGCCCAGGAGAGTCATCCTTATATTTTGCAGTTCATAAGCACGGAGAGAAGGGAATGACACTGAAGGGCAGCTTCCGGCTTCTCTTGACCTGCCTCAGGTAACAGGCAGGTGAGAAGAGGCCTGGTGAGGTCTGGCAGCTTCATTGGGTAAGTTTTTCTCCTCACATGGTCTATGGCAGTGCTGCAATGCTATTTCATCAGGAAGACTTGTTGATCTCAATTAGTTTAGTTCTCTGAAAAGCCTGGTTTAGTTAAAATTGTCTTAACGCCACAGTAAGAAAGATTGGGCAGTGAACACTGGAAGATCTTCGGAGTTTTTGACACAGCTTGTAAAATGGGCTACTTACATAGATTGTCCCTGGTTCTTACCCAGTTCCTCTTCTGCCTGTCCCCACCCTTTTTTGTCATCATATATTAGCGGTTTGAAGCATTACAACATTGTATGTGTATATGTGCTTAAATGTTTTAACTTGTTTTGAGCAATTAGCCATTTGTTCATTTTTATGCAAGCTCACTTTACGGACTGTTTTTGAAACTTTAGCTGTAAATATTTCACTGGTTGCAAAGCCTTTTAAATAATTCATTATCATGAAATATTTTACCAGATAATTCACTGAGACAAATGTGAAATGTGCAGTTGGGAAGGTAAAATCATAACCAGTCACATAAACCTGTCTTCATTAGCTCCCTTTCAAACATCTCCAAGTGTTACCAATAGAGAAAGACATGCTTGGAGAGTGGTTTGAAGCGTGAATTCTTTGGTTTTCAATTAGAATCTGCTTTATGTTTGAGAGGAAGGCTTTCATTTCCTGCATCTGAGATTCATTTTTAAATGCAAGCTAACAGGAAGATTAGCCTTTAAGGACTGTTAGTGACTGGCCAGAATGGTGTTGGTGACTAGAACATAAAAGGGAAAAAAAAAAGAAAAAATATAGACTTATGTGAGTGAATAAGGGGACGCATCAAACTATATTCTCAGCTGGTGTCAATTGATATGGCTTCCTTCCATTGGGGCTCTGCCAGATGAGACCAGCAACAGATCTGTCCTGTCGTGATTCCAACTTCAGTCCTGGGCCACAACTTGAAAGTAGTTTTCTGGATTGTTTAGTTTGTTTGTATTTTATATGCAACAGATAGAGCCTTTACTGATAACCTGTGGGACATTCTTCAAAGCTTTGCCGTAAAATCTGTTAACAGCCAAGGAAACGCTTAACACTTATTGCAGTAATGAAAATATCTTCAGACACATTAAAGGCCTTTATAGCATTTTGCTGGTTTTATTATTATTACCATTCCTGCTTTAGGAAATCAGTGTGTCAAATTTTGTTTATTTATGTGTCACAGAAATTATTGATGTATTTCTGGCTGTAAGCAGAAATGTGTGAAGGGCTATGCCACAATCTTTGGATGTCTTACCATACTCTCCTTCTGCATGCCCTTCATAGTCTCCCAGAGAGAGCTGGCTGTGTCCCTTCTGTCACTGGGGCTAATTCACTGGGTTTCTGTGAAACTCTTACCAAATCATGGATACCTGAGCCTTGAAGAAGGTGTTCACAAAACAAATGATTGCTAGAGATGAGAAACCAGACTCAACAGACCCAGGTTTGCATCTGTTTTGGCAGCTCCTACAATCTAATCATATGTTTAAAATATTCATATGTTTCTGCAGGCAAATGAAAGAGGGTTTTGTATGAACCATGGTCTGTTAAGTCAGAAAAATGCTTTGAAGTGAGCCATGATCAATAGGAGGCTGAAAGAGGTGTCCCGTTCTGATTATTGTACGTAATTATTATAAAATTGTCTGACAGATTAGAGACTTTCAGAAGTAGAGAGTTTTAGAAGCAAGTGCCACAACAAATGTGGTTTATGAATTTATTTTTTTTCTCTTCAATGAATAATGAATCAATTATTGTACTGATCATATTTAACATTGTATTCCTGTTGCTTGCAGTGTTCTGCTTTGAATGTTTTAGGGCTCATCAGCATTGTAACTTTGGCCTTGGTTGTCCATGTGTCATAAAGATTTTGTGTTGCCACAAGTTGCTGAAGTACCTGAACAAATACTGTAAGATCTAGACCTGCCAACTTCCCTCTAAACATGTCCCTCATGGTGTCATAAAGGCAGTTTTGCTGCCTCGTTCCCCAGTACTTAAAGTGACAGGGAAAAAAGAGAGAAAAGTTGAACAAGAATCATCCACTATGTAACAAGCCAAGATGCAGTCAGAAAAAAGACAGCACAAGACAGGAGATAGGACTGCATGTTAGTTTTGTAGCTACCCAGTAGAAGGTATGAATGAGAGAAGAAAAAGTTGCATGCAGTTTTGACTGAATTATATTGTAAAGAATAATAAAAAAAATTTCCTTTAAAACTTCTTGCTTATTTTGGGTTTGCTTTTATCAAAATGAATTATTTGGCACTCTTTAAGGACTTTTGATTTGTGTAACTTGAAATGTCAAGGCAGAGGAAGCAGTTAAAGACAGAACATCCTTGCACCCCTTAATTAAGAGTTTAAAAATGTTGCTATTTAACTTTGAGCCGAGGAAAGTGAAAAACATATATTTAATGTTGTTTCTGCTATTATACAAGCATATCCTTGATTTTTGACTGTTTGTTAGTTTCTCTTTTGATCATTGTATAGGAGGGTGAAGTATCCAAAACTAATCCTGGCTTGGTAGTGCAGGGCTCTGTTCATGGGATCACACTTCACATGTTAAATGTTTTTTCGTCAGTAATGTTTATGAGCCATTACAGTATGAAGGTTTAGCTAGAGGTTTTCTGTACAGATTATGCATATTTTTTTCCAGTGACATAATTTAATTTCTAAGAACAATTTCTGTTTAACAGAACTGAAACGTTCCTGATACACACAAGTGTAATTGTGTATAGTATTGAAGTTCACAATAGATGGGCCACATTAGCAAAGGAATACAGAAATGTACATTATTTCAAAAGAGCTGAAATCTATATTAAAGGAAGAAAATAACAGTGAAAATTTATTATGTTTTGCTTCTATCCTGACACTACCCAAGTCTTCTAACAACAGTTTTCATTTCGTCAGTTCCAGAGTGCTAAATATGTAGCATTTTGGCAAGAGCATTGCCTTAAACATACTAGTACTGTGCTGGCATTCCCACTCCTTTGATTTGTATTCTGGGTGCAGGCAGTTAGATCAGCATTAATCAGTGCAGAAAATCACATTTGTGTGCCAGGGTTTAGGACTACTGGTAAAGACTTGTTCTTGGCAGGATAGCAGTACAGATACAAGGTTGGAAGGCATTCTCCTTCCAGTGCATCTTGGTGTTGAGGACTAGTTTTCTGCCTACTCTGGAAAAAATATTACTGAAATTATTATTTATCAGCAATTAAGAAAAGACCATGCTTTGGTAGTTTAATGTACTTACAAGAAATAGCAACAAGGTGAATGTAAGTATATGTATCGGTGGGAGAAGAGTGTTGTTATTTATATAGAAGCAAGTGTCTGTGCATATGTTGGTGTACACGTGTGTGTGTGTGTGTGTGTGTGTGTGTGTACGGACTTGTTTTTATACCCCAACTTACCCTACAATAAATGTTTAAAACTGTTTCTCTGTTTCAGAAACGTAAAAAAAAATAAAATACACTGAATTCTTGTCTATACTGTTGGTTTTTTTTTTAATAGGATGATCTGCAGTATTATCTTACTTAGCTGCGCTTACAGAGAATTTAGAATATGTCTGCGTGGGGCAGTAGGCCATGAAGACCATCCCCAGCTCCCCTAGGCTGGGCTGATGAATCTACGAAGCACATTGCGCTGTTGATAGCTCATGTAATAAAAGATATATAAACTGTGTTTGCCTGGCCCACTGCTCAAGGTCCCTTCACAAGGCTGATGACTTGGGCTCAGCATCATTTTGAAGCTGCTGTAGTGTGTTTCATTCTGGCGCTAGCCTAACCAATGCCAGCCAGGCAACAGCATCATGCTCTAGTGTGCTGTCTGGATGCACCGTGTGATAAAAAGGGATACTGTTTGTCTTAAGCTGTTAAAAGCAAATAAATATTTCATTTTGTTCACTTTATATTTTACTTTTTCTTATTAATCTTTGTACTCACCTTTCAGACCTATGAATTTGTCATAGTGTGCAGCAGGGTTGGACTGATGGTAGATTATGGTAATTCTAAGGTAGGATGATATGTTGTATGAAAGAGTATGTTCTAGGGTTTTGATTCTAGTTTTAGTTTAACCTTTTGACCTGTATCAGATCATGGGCAAGGTTGTGTTAACTTCCATGTTAACTTTCTGTTTTCTTCACTTGTAAAACGGGGGTATGATGGTTAGCACCTCTGTGAAGTGTTTTGAGAACTTCAGGAAAATTGAATGTTGCTAATTAAGGTAGTACAAACCTACCAGATTTTTGGTTTGTAATATGTTTCTACTAATGTGTAGTAGAAACTCTACTATGTAGAAAGTAAGGCTAAATGCTGTAATGAAACAGGAATTAATTTCACCTTAAGGGATGACAACAGTGCAAACGTGTTCATCTGAAGCAGTCATTACAGACTGCCTTTATAGTCAATGGAGAACACTTGCCACAATCCATTTGACTTTAGATGTCAGAATTAAGGTGAGATGAATAATGCTTTATGAAAAATGCTTATTATATAATTTATCTCCTGCCATAGAGGTACCTCCAGCTGTTCTGTGTTGGTTGTGGTTGCTTTTGTTTCACTAAAGCACTACTTTCATAATGTCTTTTTTTAAGAGTAATTTGGACATGCAATCCAATACTTCCAGTGGTGATACTATTTTTTTTCCTTTCCTTCCCACCCATATCTTATGTTAACCTTCAAAAATAGTTAATGAAGCATATAAATAGCAGTTGAAACCACTTCTCATAGAGTATCATCATGTTTGAAAATAAGTGCTGAGTGTTGGTCAGCAACTGCTATAAAAAAATGAAAGGTAGATTTGGCATGCAGCAGCAAAATGCTGGAGTGGTGATTACTCTTTTGACAAATAGATGAGTCTGGCTTGGCCAGCTGTCAGGATGGTTGTATACACAATTTGCTGTATTATTCTCATTGCGTTACTTTTGAATTTGAACTGAAGTCAGGGTAATTACATAGAAAGATGTGTCACTGTTTAACAAGGTTATAAAAATGTATGCTCTGTTTCTACACCTCTCTCTGAGATGCAGTGGCATTTCTGCCTGGTCTGTGAATTGCACCATTGCAGTCATTTACTTGTTAGTTGTAATGTGAATACAAGGTTTTTCAATATATTTATAAAAATAGGTTTCAACCTGTTTGGAACTGGGATATTATTATATACAGAGAATAACTGCATGTTAAGGTTTTGTTATTTGTGCAAGCTTGTTCTCATGAAATTATCATTGAGAGAGTTCCCATATACACGCAAATGCTGGCGTTTTTTCTTGGAGCTGGCTTGGGAATCTGTTAAAAATAAAGGTGGATAGTGAAACATGACGTAGGTGTACGTTCCTTGTCCCATTATGCTAATATTCCTGTATCTGGCATTTTGGGGAAAATATGAAAAGATAATGAGTAAGCCTTTTTGCATATCCCATGGCTCAGAGAAGAAAGGAGGCTCTTCTGAGTCTGGCATGTCGTTAGCGGCGCATATTGGAAAACCCCCCTCTGCTTGTCCTGCCTTGTGAGAAGTGAGACTTGAAAGAACTTTCACTTCTTTTACTGGTTTGAAAACATTTGACCTCTGAGAAAGGAAGCCAGGGAGAGCGCTGAATAAGTTGATTTACCATCTCTTGAAATACCTCCTTTACTGGTTCTGTGCCAGAATCTGAAGTGCTCTAGTGACAGCAGCCAAAAGGGAGTGGGGAGTTGGATGGAGATAAAGGGAAAGATTAAAAAAAGAGGTCTAAACCTATATTTAATCCAATGGTCTCGTTATCTGAAGCTGGCCACTTCCAGGAGCTCTGCAAACTTTTCCTTTAGTGAATGAATTGAGCCCTGTGTTATAGTGACAATACTTCTGGGAAATACTTCTGTTGTGTTACATTAATGCTACAGTGAAAAATTACAAACTGAATTAGAAATAAAAGATATGACTTCTTACATCTGTGACACATGTGGATTATAGAGGGAAAGATGACCCAAGAAAGTGGAAGCTATGTGTCTGAGTTGTAATGACATCCCAGGAACTAGGCGTACACAGGATTGGCAGGGGTGCAGTGTGATTTTCAGTGAAATGGCCAATTTTTCTTCATGAAAACATTTCTCTAGTCCGAGGAAAAAGGGGGATTTACTAGTGTTTCTGATAGATTTACTAAAACATTGATACTTGAACATGACTAAGATTTTAATTCATATCCTCCTAGTTCACTTCTAGCTGGTTGATTTCAGTAAACTACTGATTTAAACCAGCTGAGAATCTTTCCTACAACCATCACAGCATTATTCACTTGAAGTATGCTCCTGTTCTATAAACTCTTTGTGGCAGAGAGCTCCAAAGTCCTATTAAAAGTGGTCTCTTTAGGAGCAGATGTTTGCCCCTAAGGTGTTTAGCAGCATAAGTCCTGATTTGAGGATGCCTAGTAGTTAGGCATTGCAGAACTGAATTTAGCAGTATCAAGGTTACCCTTGATTCTGCATTGCTCTGGAAATTTTGGCATTGGGTGAGCTGCATGCTTCGTATAATTCTACTTGAATCTCCCATTCTCCTTTTTTTTTTCACTCCTTCATAGAAATGTCTGATCAGTGACTAAAGACTTGTGAACATGTGAGGCTATGCTATATGTTCGCTGTTCCCAGACATGACCTTTTTATTCTGCCATTAGAGCCTCATGCAGGGTATGTGGTGAGTGCATCCTCGTTCTGTATTTTATGAGGTCCCATCAAAGCTGGAACTGAACCAAGTGCACAGAGATGGACAGAAAAGCCTAAGCGGTGCCAGCAGAAGTTCTGAGCAGTCCATAAGAGTGTGCATAATGACAGGTTTGGAGAGAAAGGTGGCACCCATAACATCAGAACAGCAGGAGGAGGCAACTGTTTTTTAATCGAAGTGGGAAGCAAGACATGGCAAAAGTGAAGGCTTTGCAATGGTGTGAGAACTTGATGAGAAGAGATTTTGAGTAAGACTGAAGGCTGAGAGGCTTGGCATAAGAAGCTTTTGAGCGGCTGACTTGCTTTAATTATGAGCAATGGATTTAAAGTTCAGCACACTGATGGAAAATAATTCCCTTACAGAGCCCTTAGTGAGAATCTGAGTCCTTTCCTTTTGTTATTATTTAAATCTACTGTTGCATGGGGATGTCATCAGAAAGAATGTTTGTTGCTTCTTGTTTATTCAGGTCAGGAAAGATGTTAATGAAATATGTAGTCACATAGTAATTATGTCATCAAATACACTGCTGCAAAACTCTCCTCACTGAAGAGGAATTTCCTTTACACCTGACGATAACATTTTTCAAAATAAAATATGTCAAAGCTTAGAAGTTTATCTTGGCAGAACATCATACCATTAAAGCAAGATTGAATGTATCCTGTCCAAATCTCTTGCTTCTTGTAATGGTGCCTAAGGCTACAGTCCTCCAGATGTTGATACTACCAGCGTTTACATTTTGAATGAAAAAACCTCTTGTTACCACAGACACTTTACAGTAAAAATTCTACCTTTTTTTTCAGAGCAGTTTGTCTGATGTAATGCAAAAAAAATGTGATGGGAAAAAAAAGTAGATTCTTTTCCCTCTTCAGGATAATTTGCTCTTAGCAATAAGAATGAGAAAGGATGGGGCAGCAGCTCTTTCATGCCCCTTGCTTCCCAGTCCAGGTTAAGATTGCATTATTTCTCCCTAAATATCTAAAAATTGACTTAGTCTTGGGAAGGAAACAGAAGGTGCCCTAGTAGAAATAGAAGTGAAAGGGCAAGCAAAACTTTTCCTTGAACTAACACTGGCCAGACATCATCAGCATTGAACTTAATGAGCCTTATTTACACTGAGTCAGCTCACACTGCTTTAGCCTTAAAGGGGCCTTAAAGCAAGTGAGAATGGGAATAATTTCCTCCAAGTTTTGGTAATTAATACAACTTCTCCCACGGGGGATCAAGAGATGGTGGCAAGACAACTCAATTTTCTTAGTTTTGTTGGATACCAAAGGCAGCTTGCAGCCTTCTCGCTGAGCTGGTGCCGTTTCACAAGATTTTATAAATGAAAGACAGGACCAAGCGATTAAGGGATGACACAGGGATGAGCTAACAGGACACTGAGAAGAGACATAACACTGGTCTTGGTGTATATTTTGAAGAAAGCCATATATAGTTCAGCAAGAGTGGGCAAGCTTCAACTGGAATCAGATTATATATGTATATATTTTTTTTAAGTAAAACTGTATCGCCACATGCTCATCTGCATTAAGATTGCTTTGTCCTGCTCTTGCTTGCAGGTTTAGCTGTCTTATGTGCTTACGTGTTTTGCTGGATTGGCTTGAATCTGGTAAAGAAATTCATGATGCAGCTGCATAGACTAATTTTCCAGTCTGTTGCTACTATTTCTGTCCTGTACACTCTAAATTGAAGCTTACAATTGAGTGTCAGCCAGAAGAAGAAAGGCATGGAGGATTGCTGATACTTTCAGGATCAGATATTCAGCTCACCATCCTCCACAAAACAGTTCTGGGGGATGAATTGGTTGTACCATTAGCAACAGTTCAAGGAAAGTCATGAAAACACTCACCAAGCAGAACGTGTATACATTGCATTTGTCATATATATATGTTTTTTGCAGCAGTGAGATAAATATGAGAAGAAACAAACGTGAGAAATAACATACTGAGTCTTCCATACAAGTAACTTATAAAGGTAAATGATTTTCCCAGCTGCTGTTTTCCCCCACATGACACCTTTGCATGGGAACACCTTATTAGGAAGGATACTGGGATTGTGATGGGTACTGGGTTGGTTTACAGCTTATGCTTTATCAGAATGAGAGGAATCAATCTTTTAATAATCACTTTAGATAGTGATTTTGTATAGTGGCTGTAGTGTCATCAGAGATAGTATATTCAGCAAATATGCACACACATTTGCTTCATATGTCATATATTTTTAGTTTTGTGCTTGCACTTCAAATAATTTCTGTTCAACCATGATATCCTGTGGCATGGATGGATGCTTGTTAGTAGAACAAGTAACATAATTCCTGAGTTAGAAAGGTCATAGATGGGGCAATGGGACTCAGGACCCAAAGCTGGAAAATGTATTAACATAGTTGAATCAGTCATACCAAATTCCACTGTGGCATATTTCCTCAACAAATTAGTTAAAAGGATTCTGGGTTCTGTCACTGGAAAAGAAAACACTTAACCGTTTATTCTAAAGAGGATATTTTTTCTGTAATTATTGTGTCTGAAAGTTTTGGGATTTTTTTTTCATTTTCATGACTGTTTATTATATAGGTTATGCTCTAATGTATAAAACCTTATATTAGGCTATCTAGCTTTTCCTGTAAATTTTGCCAGAACTTTGTTGTGGAGCCTTGATCAAATTACTTGCTCCTTCTGTGTCTTGCTTTCACTGTTTTCAGGTAATAGACTCTCCAGCACTGTCCCAAACTTAAGTGTGTCTGTAAAGTGCCTAGCACAATGTGATGTTGATATCAGATGGAATTTCTAAGAAATACTACAATTCAAAGAAGGAGTAATTATTTGGAGTTTGGCTAAACTGCATTATCCAAAATCTTCTCCGGTGAAGAGCCATTGCTTCAAATATTGGAAGAATGTGCATGCAAACCATTGGTAAGCCAGCGTGGTTTTTGGCAGGACAGTACGTTTAGGTGAACAATCATAGTCAAGGAGAGTGATTCAGATTCTGATTGTTCTGAAGCAAAGCAGCGCAAATGTGAAAGTGTATCAGTGAGATTCATCTGAATAGTAACTGCGGTTGTTTATTTCACAGATGAACATGCAGGATTTGTGTTTTATGCAACATTAGCTACCTCTTGCATAGTTTGAAGCTAAAGTTGGAAACCAATTTAGACCTACTTTAGTGCAGCTGTTCTTATGCATCCTATGCAACTTGTACCCTGCCTCCTCCTTCTCTGCAGAGGACAGCTAAGAAAGGCACTTCAGGAGGGCATACTGTTCCCTCGCCATGTGGTGATTCTGTAATCATTAACAGCAGCACTCTTGTTGAATTGCACTCTTGGTACGTTCAAATTGAAATTCCTCCTCTATTAGAGTGCTTGCTCTTTTTCACAAGTACCTTGTAGAGCTTTATAGCTTATAAGCTTCATAATGGTGACATGCCACCCTGAAATACCACTGCAGTATGATTCGCTGTGTTGGAGATCTAATGTATGATTACTTTTTTCTTATGTAGATATGACTAATGGAGTTTTAAAAAGTACAGAACTAATAGTTCTATATAGTGATATGGTAAAAATAGGATACCTCTAAATTACTTTAAAAGTTAGCCTATTTCTATCTACAACATTTAAATACTAATTTAAACCCAGCTGCTTCTTGCCTTTTGCATTTCACTATTGGTCTGTTAGTTTTTCTTTCTTCCTCCTGAGGTTTAAATGTGTGTCCTGTAGGCTTATCAGCCCTGACTTTTTGTATGGGACAATGCTGACTGTGATCTCCTAGCTCATCAATCAAATGGGAACCATAGTCTTCAAAAGTGTTTTAGAGAGCCTCTTTCTTGAATAGCGCAGAGCATTTCTATACTATGGGTATTCTATGCCATAAAATAATGTTTGTGTTCCTTTAGGCTTAATACCATACCATTTGTGAGCACAAGTGCTGAAGCAATTTAGAAAGAGATGTTAACTTTATATCCTACCGGGGAAGTAGTTTTATTACTGTGTATGCAAAGCAACAGGAAAGCGAAGCTTTGCTTTTATATTTTATTAGCCATCATTATCATGTTTCAAGGCCTCTTCTTGTATCAGTGTTTGCAGACATACAGAAGTATTTCTTTATGAGCATACTAAAAAGAAATTATGAAATTAACAGCATGGATTCTGAATCTTTAGAAAAAGCACTTGTTTTAGAAAAATGAAGAATTGTTTCAGCAGTGCATGTTCCAGCAATGAGGCTTACAAATGCCAGATGTAGAATAACATTGTGCTTTGGCATTGGAATATGTAAGTAGAATGGAGATGAAAGCTTAACTGCCATGTAGCAGAATATCACTTTTGGTAATGCCGGACATTTAAATATGAATCAAGTCCCAACATAGTCCTGAGATATCCTAAAATCAATAACATATACTTCAGGTTGTTTTTTTAATTAGCCACTGATTTTATTCTTTGAGGTGAGCTTTCTGAGTTTTCTGTCATAATTATGAGAATGAGAAACTGAAGTACAGATGCAGAGAAGCATGAATTTTAAGCAGATTGCAAAGTATCACGAAATTCCATAGATCTGTGAGAGTTCATAATGCTTTGATAAGCACTGTTCTAGGATGCAATTTTTACAGTCTCTGAAATGGCTTTTGACTGGGTTTGGGAACTGAAATTCTACACTGAGAAAATTTTCATACAGTGAAATGTCCTCTTTTGATAAGGTTTAAGGATATATTTATTTTTTCATATATACTTTGGTTTATACAATAAAAGACAGCTCAAAAAGTACTGTTTAAGAATACTGAGAAATTACTTCCTAAAGGAGCTTGACCATGTTCTGTCCATCTTCCGCAGAAATTCTAACAGAACAGAATTTCTTGTAGAAATAAACATTGTCCTTGTGAGAATTCACTGTGTGAGAGCATATTTGCTAGTCACGTTCACATTCTTAATCCAAAATATTTAATACATCCAGGAAATGGAATGCTGTGAATACAGATTGCCTTGGGTTAAAAAAAGAGACCATGACTGTATTCTGTAGGAATCAGAAGGATATTCTGTAGAAACCAGTCTGGAAGGTCATGCAGACCCCTTGCTCATTGCAAGTGAGTTATGAAAGTGGAATCTAAATACAAGCAGCTAATGATGATGCAAATGTGACATAAGAATTGCCACATCGCAATTTTGATCAACTCTGAACATTTAAGTATCATGAGTCAGCTTTAAATTTCTGGAATTAGTCTTGAAAATGTTTATATATATGTGAGCTTGCAGGTCTTGCTTCTGAAAACATAGAAGTTCTTCTCTCACTGTAATGCAATGAGTGCTGATGTCTTATCGTTAGGACTAGGTCAGAGCTTCCAAACCTTAAGAAACTGAAAATGATGTGCAGGTAAATTCATAATGGTTCAGAGCACAGTAAACTTAGACGCCCATGTTCATACTTCTTGTGATCAGAAAAAAAAAAAGAAAACAAACACAAAAAAACCCCCATAAGATGCCTGGGTTTTGTGATGCATAGTGAAATGACTGAAATAGCTTATAATAATCTGAAAAAAAGATTATCCTGTCCAATTTGGGATGATAGCAAGCATTATTCATGCTGCAGATTTAATTGGTTAATTGGGCATGTATATTATCATTAAAACCCCTCTAACTTAGCTATAAACTTTTAAAATGTTTTCCACTGAAATGAAATGCTTTTTATCATTATACCTCTTGTCTTCCCGAGGTTCAGTTTCGGTCTGCTGTTCTTTAGCTAGCAACAGATTTTATTTAAGTGCTGGGCTATGTTGATAATAATGAGGTAGCCAAATGTTATAGAGGAAAAGTTACAGCTGCTTTTTATCCACTTGTTGCTGACGTTGAATTTGTTCAATTGATGTTGCATGTAAAATGCTGGAACAAGCAGAGAAAGATGTGATTCTAGCAATGAGAAAGATTTCCGTATGACTGTGGTTGGGTATGTCATTCAATAAGGCAAGAAGATTTTATGGTTGTCAAAGGTAAGCTGGAAAGAGAGCCAAAATGAGAACTGAGTATCTGCTTCCTGTGCTTTTGTAGTAGACCATTGCCAGCACCATTAGGGTATGTTCAGTTCAGGATCTTGGTATGAATCCAGCAAATGCCAGGTCTGCATTCTTAGCTTCACTTAGATGAGCATTCATGCTTTTTGGTTGGTTTGAAATCACTAGGGATTGCAAAGAGTTGACTGCAGTTCTTCCAAGTGACAAACTATGTCAGTGTCAGTGTCGAATGATAGTCGAGGATTTGATCTCTAGTTATGCCCCAAAATCCATCTTAAAGGAACAGTAAAGTTACAAGGAAACTTCACATTAAAAAATAACTGCATTCCTAGTTCACCTGTTGTCTGTTTATGTCATGATCCCTCTTGATGGCAACACATCCTATTTTTACTCTAGAGTCCCGGGCTTACACAGTGTAAAGGATGTCCTCCTCCAGAACCAGTATCAGTGTTATAAAGTGCAAAATGTGGCATTGAATGATGGCAGAAGTTGAAAGAGACAGAATATTGCTGGAAGAGAAAGAATGATCTCAAGATCATGCAAGTAAGCAAATACCCTATGAAAAATGAATTTTATGCCAATCCTCCTTCTGCTTGGCAAGTCACTTTTAATCAGATTTTCAAAGTTAGGGAGGAATTACGTGGCCTATATTTTTGAGGTGCCACAATATTTTTGGGCCTAGACTTAAAAAAAACCCTTAAGCACTGCAGTTACAACTAGAGTCTGTACTTGTACCACGTAAAATATAAAAAAAGGGGGTCCATATGTAACAAAATGAACATCCAGATTTAACGATATTTGGACTGGTTTGGCATTCTTCCATAAAAAGAGGGAATGATAATTCTTACTCACAGAAGGGGTGTGAGAAATGCTTTACCTTTTGTAAAGTTCTGAGGTGCTATCATTACATTGAAAAGCTTAGGAGGAACCCATAATAATCCAGTGTTTAAATGGTGTGCGTTTTAAATATGGGCTAGGGAAACTCACTTGTGTGCCATATGGGAGAGAACAGAGGAACAAATATTGCATTACCTATGGGAATGTAATTAGTGCCTTGAATGTTTTTGGTCATGTCCTAAAGCATTTGCTGCAAGACTATACACCCCAAACCTGCTGTCTGTGTCTTTTGCCTGTGTTTTGCTTTTAGAGATACTTGGTTGAGCACGTGTTTAAGCTTATTTTTAAGCATAGTGTAACTTTAAATACAAATCTAGTGATACTAAAATCAATTTATGAACAGATTCATAATCTTAAATAAATAAATACTTCATCACTATATCATTGGATTGGAGGTAAGTGTCTAAACTGTTTCCTATTTCTAGTCAGTTACAACAATTTTCTAGGGCTTGTTGATCATCATGTGTCCAGGAGATGAACAGAGAGAAGCAACTGGTTAACAGCTGGTTGCATCTGGTCACAGCCAGGAAAGCACAGCAATAGAATAAACAATTCCGTTTTCAACAGCTGCATTTGCAGTTACAGTCTACTGAATCAAATAAATGCAGCTTTCCAAATATAATTTGTGAGCTAGAAACATAAAATTGTCTTTAGAAACATTTAGAAGTAGTGAGAAAAAAAGTTTTCCTTATTCTACCATCCTCTCCCTCTAAAATACATTGTTATTTTTAATTCCCATCTTTGTTTTAAACATTGGAAACATCTACCGACAGACAATATGCTTAAGCATTTTAATTCTTCACCGTGTTTTGTACCTTGATATACATCTCTCTGTTTCAGTTTCTAAAGATTCTGTGCTCTCCTGTTTCACTTCTAGTGACACTTGAGAGCTGTTAGATATTTCCTGATATCTACCAAGGACCTTGCTATAGGTTTTTATTGTCCCTGGAAAGTGGCCAGATAGAATATTGATGGATAACAGTGGAACACTTTATTAAAGAACAAATTGGATTTGGAAAATAGTTACGTAATGGATTGCCTGAATATGCTACCGAAAGCTGGCCAGAAACCGGGAGATGGTCATACTATTTGAAGACGTCACTAAGACCAAAAGTGGCTGTATCATTTCTCCATCAAGATGGATTAAAGGAAGTCAAGTCAAGTTGGAAGTCAAGTTGGCCCAGGATATTATTATACTTTTGCAACTAGCTTATGATTCAGAATCTCAGGGGAAATTAGTCTGCAAAGAACAGTGAATCTAAGCCTGGAAGTTCACAGCAGGCAAAAGAAAGGCATTGTTTAACATGTGTGCTGGTGGTAAATAGGGGTAATGATGGTGCTCATTGCTATCTGGCACCTGAATGTACTGATTTACTCTGAAGAGATTTGAAAACTGCATATATCAGAGTAAGTGCTGAACAAGTTCTTGATACAAAAAGTCTTTAAAAAGCAGTGGTCGTGTCTTTTGGTCATTCATGGGACCAATTAGTAATGTACATGAATAGGTATGTACAGCTATGGGTACTCATGCTAACAGCGTTCACAGACACGTCCTAAAGGGCAGTTTGTAGGTTGAAAGACATCAGCTAGGGAGCAAGAGCAGCCCACAGGGACTGTTTTTTCTTAGAAACAGTGAATGTACAGAACAGCCTGTGCCCAGCCCTGTCTCCTGGCATCCTGACTTACTGACCAATTTACTGGGTGGACCCTGGACCTGCGCTGTTGTTTGCCCTGTCTCCAGTCCTGTCTCTGGCCCTGCCTCGGGCTGTCCCTGACTGGATAGACCCCAGACGTGACTCAGTTCCTCACCGTATCTGGGACTGCAGCTGGAACCTGTTGCTGCAACCAGGCTGGTCCTGCTGTGGTACTGCAGGACTGTGCTGGTCAGGGTGGTCGCTGTCCTGCCTAGGCGGTGATCACTGTCGGCTCCTGGCTTGTCTCCTTTGTGCACCACTCTTCCTCTTGCTGCTGCCTGACAGGCTGTGTCCAGTAGAGTCCATCGTCTGGATTATTTTTAACATTTGTTTTGCAGTCTGAACTATCTAGCAGGTAGATACATCACAGGTACTAAAGGCTGAGTTAATTGATGTTTATATTCACTGCTTGTGTTGTCAAAGATTCTGTCAGCCCCAGATGTAGCCAACAGCCTAACCAAAATAGGTTCTGTGTAACAGAACAAAAAGACAAACTCTGTTCTAGCCTACTTGAACTATAAATATAAACAAAGGACAGGAAAGCCCAAATCGCGAGTGATCAATGGACTGATGACTCACAGAACATCCTAATTGCAAGATGACATTTGGGATGAACTGCACACCCTGGGAAAGCATTGATTTGTTGGAGAAGTGTAGCGTCCCAGAGTATCACTCCCCTTAGTTAAGTGCTCCTGTGCATCTCACAGTGCTGCTCAAACTGAATTTGCATAATTTATTGTAAAATCGAACCAGAGTTATAAGAGAACTGCCTCAGTCTTTATAGCAATGTCAGTCCATATTATCTGCCTGCCTTGGAAGACAGTAGGTTGTGAGCAGCAAAAGGAACTGTAAGACCACATGTATAATAGATTGCTAAATCAGAGCATATCAAGTTTAGGTGAAATTTTGGCAGATCATAAAGCCTTTCAGGTTACCTTTTGATCCACATACTGCTGCAGCTGCAGTTGCTGTTACATGGTGCCTTTACCTGCACTACATAAAGAGCTATTTCCAAAGTAGACAGACAGTAGACAGAAAAGTTTGTCTAAGTTACCAAAGAGCCTTAACAGTTTCTTCAACCTGTTCTTATCTCCTGGGTAAATAAAAACTGCCTAATTATATATTTACTTCAAAGACTAAAAGGCTTTCTTTAAATTCATTAGTACTACTTGTATGACTGATCCATATTTTATAGTGTTCCAGGACTTTTTATTCACTTTTTCTCACAAAATGGGCAAATAATTCTTTATTTAACTTGTTTTGATTATAGTTGCAATTTTGTCTGAATAAAGACAAGAGGAGTGAGCCCAAGGGTATATTGTAAAACTTCTATTACATCATGCTAAAATTGTTTGAGTCTTTTAACAACAATCTTTTCTATTTCAGATTGATTGAACCAATAAAACATTAAAAAAATTATTTCACTTGCAAACAAAAAACGTACTAGTATGAGTGTTAGGTCCTCATACATGTTATATTAGTGTATCCCCTTCAACAGAGGATGAAGATTTTTATGACAGTTTGTTTACTTATTCATCTGAACTTTGATATGTAAAAAGTGTCATGCCACAGCCAGAAGAGCCTGTGATTTCCTAACCATAATTGTCACATAGCTAGATGGACAGCTCCATGTATTTTAAAAATGAACAATATTAAAGTCAATAATTGAGAATAAGCTATTTAACTTTACACTCACCTGTATGTATCTATGGTTTTGGTTTATAATGGTCATCAATTAGATGCCTGAAAGCATCCCTCAGTGAAGTCCAGATGTAAAAAAAGTGTATTCTTCAACCATTCCATCTTCAGTCTTAACCTAAAGAAATATTAAAGATGGTGTGATTGACCTTGCAAGATCAGCAAATGTAACACCCTCTGGGCACACAAGCTGACTTGTACTGGTGAAATAAATGTCTCCTGCTAGAACAAAGGCTGTAGGTAGGTTGAGTTGGTCTGCATTTATATAAACTCCTTGTTTCATTTGAAATGTGCTACAGCCTTAGAACTTAGCTTTAGGTTAAATATCTGAAGAAGCTTGAAATCTCAACACAGTCCATATAGAGCTCAGTTCAGCACAGAATCAAAGAATCAGGGGTCTGAGCAGGTTGAGATACAAGGAACAAAAACAGGAGGAAAAAAATAGGTACAGATAATAGAAATGTCTGTTCCACACTCAGCAGAGTAATGAGCAGCTAGTATAGACAAAACAAACTGTGTTAGGGTTCCTTCTAGGGAAGGTGCCTGGTCTGTTTTCCCTGGCTGCTCAGTACACCTCATAACTGCTAGAGAAAGGAACAGACCCAAGGTTTTGATGTCAGCCCGTCATTACTGTCCAAAGACATTGCAGAAGTAGTTGCTTACTTTAGCATGAATGTATTCCTCCTAATTTGTTACAGCATTCCCACAAGGATGGACTGAGGACTGAATGGAGCATTTTAGTCCAGGATACCTATACAACAGCACTCCCCTGTGAGTGGACTTCAACTCAGCTAGTTAAAAAAAAAGGGAGATGGGGACAGTGGTCATGTCTTGAAGCAGCATTTAAATGTGTAATTTTAGCCATCCAAGTTAGAAAAGCATGTCCCCATGCCATAATCTGTCACTGATTAAACATATTTTTAGTACATGCTATTGCTATTTCTTGGTGTCAGTAACTCGTCTGCGCAGGTATGACAAGTGAATTGTAGTGTTTCACCCTGTGAGTCTTCCAAGAAAGCAGACCAATGCCAGGGACATTTCCCAGAGCCATGCCACTTTAAAGATAATTAAATCTAAGCTCACTGCCGTCGCAAAACAACTTCTGATGTCAAACATTGTGACTCCTTAAAGAAGAAAAGCCTTTCATAGAAGAAATGGTATTATTAGAAAACGTTCTTTCTGTTTCCATTATCCTGTTGACCATTGTATTCTTTCCACTCAATGTATAACTCCCTGTGTCAACACTGAATCTGGTCCTGATCCAAGCACAGAAGAGTGGAGATTTTTAAATGCCAGCCATCTGTTTGCTCCTTAAAGGAATGCTGCTCAGCCTACTAAAGTCACTGTCGGTGGCAGGTAGAGGAATGCGAAGAATGCTTAGAAAAAATCCATAAAATGTATCTCTTGTTTTCTTATCTCTTCTCTCACAACAATCAAAAGACACTTAACATGCTCCTGTAATTGTCTTCTGGCAAATTGCTTCATTAGTATTTCCTGCTGTAGATAAACCAAATTGTCATTATTCTTGTAACCTCGGGCTCTCCTTACCTAGCTAAATAAATGTGGTGGCCACAAAAGGTACCTTTACAAAATGTAAACTGCAGTCTGCTGTACTGAGTCTTTCAGACAGATTTTTGCTAATACTAAGAAAATAATTTAAAAAGTGGTTATTTAGTGTCTTGATTGTTCGTAAAATATTTTGTTTGTTTTTTCTTAATTGCTGTGAATTTTTTGAGAGCAGCAATATGAGAAAACAGCAGACAAATTAAGGTATGAGATGCAACTGAGCAACATCCTGGTAGCATTCTGGAAGGCAATAGAAATCACATGAAAGTCTTTTTTTCTTCCTGCAGGAAAAATTCAAATCACATCTTTGCATGCAATTTTATTGTATTATTTGTGGCATTTTCTATGGTTTGTTTAGTCTGTGATGACCTTGAGTGGTAATATCTATTTCTACTACAGCACTTCACCTTTTTTGAACATAAAATTATAAGAAGTCTGAGGTCAGTCTGGAAAAAGGCTTAGTTGCCTAATCTGTGGGTGAGTTTGGGATTAGAACTATTAGCTCCTAAATGGTTGTTCCCTCGAAGAGTGACGAAGAGCGACGGAGCATTGTAGTACCACTGGGAAAGTGTCATAAAATGTGGAGAAGCCGGCTGATGCCATTGGGAACCATGTGCATTGCTCTGCAACAAGTATGGCAGCACTGCTTATGGAAAACGCGCATTCCTGTCAAGCCAATGGATGCTGCATACACTCTTAGGAAGCCAGCAGACATGAAAAAGAGAGTTAGTGCTGAAAAAAAAAGAGGATATGTGGGCTTTCAGCTAATGTATGTCGGCACAGTGCCATGAAGCTATGCGGGTTTATTAAGTGTAAGAGCTGCTGCTTATGTGTAAATTAGGACTGCCACCTGGCTGGTTTCCAGCTGTCTTGCCTGGTTTTATTCTGAACTTGCTGGCTGCTGTTGGAGCTACTGTACAGATTGGTCTGGACATTCTCAGCAGACATTTTTTTGGAAGGTGGCTGGCCTTTTCTGTGTTGAAGATTACTGCATTTTACCTGTGTTATAACAACAAAGTGCCACTGAATTCACAAGGTGTGATTATTCTGAAAATTTAATGGTAGTGACAACAAAAATAGGTCACTTAAAACAAAAAGTAGTAAAATCAGGTTAGCTTCATCTAAATAAAATGAAGGTGAAAAGGCATCCAATCTGTTTCTCTTTATACCTTTTAAAATAATAACAGTTTTGTAGATGGCTGTAGATAATAAGTTATATTAGAAACATTTTGACACTTGCTGCATTATAGACCAACAGAAGCTGGCAGATAGAAGTTTTACTTTCTAAGAACTTTATAAATGTGTGTCTTCATTATTTCTTTCTTGGCTTTTGTTTTCTGTCTGTCTCTAGAGATAAGACAACTGATAAACCTTCTGTGCTCAATGCATTTACTGATCATGACTGTTTTCTCTGTTTTTTAGAGAAGGTGCTTAAAGCGCTGTGTGTCCAGACCAGTCGATGCCTTTTCTTCCACGGTGGCCAGTAAAAGCCAAATTAGACAAGATTGCAAGTGCAAGTGCTGGATGTTTAAGTTAATTTTGTGTCCAAAGTGTCTGAAGAATTATTTGATGATCTTACTCAACTGCCATTTTGAAGACATGGATGACACTTCCAAAGTTCAGGCCAGTGCCCAAATTTGACTTCACAATTCAAAGGCAACGTTTGTATTCTGACCATGTATAGAAATGTATGGCTGTGCTACACAATGTGAAACTTAACTGAGGTGTATTTGGTCAACGGACCTTCTTGGCCATCTGTTCTTGCACTTGTGAAGTTTCTTCTGGCTTTGAAATAGTCTTAGAAACCTGTACCAGGCTACAAAAGATTTGCATTCTCCTGTATAGATGAGAAAGAATGGGTGAACATTAATTCCAAGTAAGCCATCAACTCTTTTTTTCCCACATATAATAGTGTCCGGATGTTCTACGTCTGGTAGAAACAACTCACTAGCACCTAATACTTACAATATGTGTATAAACAGAGAGGTCTTGTTTACATGCCAAATGCTTGCACTCACCCTCCTGTCCGGTGTTGGAAATAGAGTTGTGTGGCTGTGAGTGATTCCGGTCCTTCGCAGACATTTTTGTTCTGCAAAATGAATAATCGGGTCATCATAAGTGTTCCTAACATAGGGGGGAAAACGGAGATAGGTATAATGGGCATAATTAGGAAAATACGATACAATACATGTGTTGAAAAAGCCCCCCCAAACAGAAAAAAAAAACCCTGCTTTGTGCTTCTCTTAACATTAGGTAATCTGCTGTGATCAGATGTTCAAGACATCACAATATACTGTTCTCATTTCAATTATTTTGGAACAAAAAGGAAATCTGGTGAGACATCCACCTAGCTTTCAAGATCAAGGTACTGTGTTCAGATAAGCTTTTAAATTAGTAAGTGCTTATTATCAACTCATATCCTAACAATTCATGCAACAAGTGTAGAAATGTGAAGCTGAGACAGCTATACCTTGGAAAGATTTGTACATCCTTAACACAGTTTTCCAGCAATTCAGATAACATCAAATTTGTCACCTTTACAATATCTTGCTTTGATGTCTGGCATTTTTGCGTGTGGGGAAAAAAGTCTTAAAGATGCTAAAGTTTATAAAACAACTTTGCCTGCAGGGGCACCGACAGTTCACAGTCTGGAATGTATCACCACCCCCCCCAACAATTACAGTTTTTATAATTTTGCAACATTAAGACAGTCCAAAAGCACCAATTCTCCTAAAAAATATGTACTTACTGCTTATGCCTGCTGAAATTATCTGGAAAGATAATGTTAGCTAATGGGTTTTAAATGTTCTATAACTTTTGAACACTCTTAATATATATGTTGAGTTTTACTCTTCCATCACTGAAACTCATGCAATCTAGCTGACCTTTGTCAATTATAAACACTTAACTGCTGGCAGAGCCAGTTTTGCTGGCACCTCATATCAGATTCCTGAAAACATTTTCAGAACAATTACAGATACTGGGGAAGTCACAACATCAGCATAGCGTCTAGATCAATCTCCTTGCGTGCAGTTCAGCAGCCATCTTCTTTTTTTTTTTATTTTTTTTATTTTTTTTTTTTTTTAGGAGAACTGCTTCTTTACAATTTTCTCACAGCTGCAGGAAGCTAAATGAGCTTGGTTCTGGCAATAACACTCTGAACCCCGGAGGGAAACCATGTATTAGGATATGTCCCTGCTCCATTTCCAATTTAGGACAATTTCTACTGGCCAAAATGAAGGCAAAAAGGAGCCAGTGTTTTCTGCTTACCTGGCATGTTTCTTGAGCATGGAAGAGCAATGTAATTCTCTTCTGTCCCCATTAAATTGTACATCTTGCTATTCAGATACTAATCTAATTGTGTAATGAACATGTCTCAGGGCTCCTATTTAAGTGTCTAATATTTACATTTGGAGGTCTTTACCTCTCTAGATCAGCTAATCTTGTCTTTTGCTTCAAAATGTCTCTTAGTTGCCTTTCTAATACTTCTACACTTTTCATATGTTTTTGACAGTGGATTGTGTCAAGCTTTTTAATCTACAGAAAGTACAATGGAAGACTGCTGGGACTTTGGAAAGTGAACAAGTACAGGGAGGAGGCAGAAAAGTTTGTGCAGTAGAAGTTTTATTTTAGCAGAGCATTGGGCTATTTTCCAGTGGGAGAGAGAGCTGTAAAAATAGGATACTCTGTGAGTCACAGAGGGGGAGATCAAATCTCCTCACTAGAATGAAAATCTAAATTACAGTCAAACTGAAGGAGATGTGAACGGACTACATTGATATGATAAGGAAAATGAGGAGTCAGAATTGCGTACTAATGCTATGAACCTGGATGAAAAACAGTAAGAACTGGAATTTCTAATGGTGAAGCACTTGGACATGATCAAAGTATTAATGATAAGGAAAATACAGAATTGCTAAGTATATATATATTTTTTTCCTGCATTTGGAAAGATGATCTATGAGTTGGTATAATTTGAGAAAGATCAAGTCTTTCATCCATTCACCAGCCAACTGGAAATAAAAAGGATTTGAAAAAACAACTTCTAGAGACAGTCTTTTAAAAATCTTTTTGTTTACATCAAAGAGTTGTTAAAGTGTCAGTTTGTCATATACCTTGCCTGATGTTATTTACTTGTAACTTCCAGAAAAAATGTGACCACTTCATGAAACTGCTAAAGTGTTAGTATAGTACTACTATTCATTAAAGGCAAATAGGAATACTGGAGTAACTACAGGCTGGATAGTGTGATACAAATCCTAGGAGGGAGAGGACAAGAGGACTGACATGGGATTCAGCTACAAAGGAGTGAAGAGAGAGTAACATAATTGATCAAGATAATTTTCTGAAAATTAGTTTTTCTGAAAGAATTTGATGTGATACTTTGACAAGATTATGGTTGCTTGAGAAAACAGTTGTGTAGCTGTATTTGGACTCCTGTAGGGTCAGTCAACGACTTCATATTGCCTGATACTGTTATTCAAAGCAAAGCATGGTACACTAACAGTAAAGCATAATACCAGATTAAGAGATGTCTTACGGACAGATCACTAAAATTGCTATCAATAGAGAATCGTCATACAGGTGTCTGTATTTCTGCATTAGGTATCATCTTTTTCGACATTTTTATCAATGCCTTGGAAGTTGATAAAATCACTATTGATGAGATTTCCATCAACTATAATTAAGGGTGCCCTGGAAACTACTGAGGTGAACAGTACAGTCAAAGTAATTGAAACTGCTTAGGAAGCTGGCCTGTGCCAAAATGTTTCTAACGCCAAGTACTCGGTTTGAAGATCTCTGAAGATTTTCTCGTCTTTCTTCTTCAGTTTCTCTGATACCCCTGCATCTCATCTTTGGGTACTCTCATTGGCATAGAGTGGCTCCACTGATAGAAGTCTTATGAGTTCTCTGTGTTCAAATCCACCAGTCTACTCCAGTTATAATTAGTTGGCTACATCCATAAAAAAACCCAAAACCCAGCCACTGTTTCTTTTTGAGGGCAGCATCATGGTCTGGCCACTTTCATATTGTTACGTTTTCTTTCCTTTCACATCAGGATGGTCTCATCTAAATTGCCCTTTGGGAGTGGTCCCTGACCTTTGCTAGTTCCCAAGCTGTTTTCTGGAGTAGTGGCAAGGTCAAAATGCTGGCAGGGACTGCTGAGTGATTTGACAGTGTGGGTGGATGAGTTCCAGGGCGGAACCTGTTCCTGCGTCTGCACTATATATTAGTGCGGATACAACTTTTTTGTGCAAACTGAAGTCCTGCCTTCTCTCTCCGACATCTTTTATTGTATACTCATCTGACAAATCGAATTCAGCATGGATGAAGTGAAACAAGTATTTCACTGCCCACCATCACTGTTTTGAGCAAATATGTCCTCACAGCTACTGCTTTTCCTGATCTCTACCATTTTGGCCAGTCATGCAGAATGATAGTCTGAACATTACCTTCAGCCTTAAGACTCTCCCTCAAGCCTTGTATCCTGCCTTGGTTCATCAATAGCCCTACACAGCTTACACTGATAGCACAAAAATTAACAAAATAAATAATAAATAATAATGATAAAATTATCTGGGAGCATGGAATTTGAAGTGTACCTTGGAATGGGGAAAGGATTTGGAGCACAGAGAGTGCCATATAATAGAAAGCCTAATATGAATTTATAAACAATAACTAACATACAGTTAAACATGAACTTTTAAAAAGTTATGTGGATAGTTAGCCAGGGAATACAGGCAGGGAATTGATTTTTATCTCTGCAAATGACCCTGCTCATTAGATCTAACTACCCATCCATTTCTTTTCCCCTCAAGAAAAAAAATAATGTACGTGTAGTTTTGATGTCCACATTTTCAAAAGAGATGGTGAAAAATTGGAAGCAGTATAGAAAAGTACAATAATTATAGCGAAGGACTGAAGAGAATACCATAAAACAGTCAGTTTATCAAAGATGACTGGATAAAAAAATGTAAATACCTTCATGTTACCTGATACTGAATGAAAAATGCACTTACCCTTGACAACAGCTAAGAGGTGAATAGGAAGAATCTGTTCCAGCCTGAAAAAATGTTAGAATGGAAAGGAATGCTAAGATATTTGCTTCTCTTGTATTCAACTATTACTGCTTTTATATACTAGAATATTTTTTCACTCAAAGTACCTAGTGTCACAGAAGTTGCTTAGGTAGGCAACCAGAAAAGCAATAGCAATATTATCACTGAAACAGTCATGTGAAATTAGTGCCTTTATTTCTGAGTATTAATGATTAGTTGGAAATAGTGCCTAAATAACTAATATAACTTCAATGTGCTTGTGCCTACTATTTTTTTACCCTTCCAGGTGTCCAAAAATGTGTGTAAAACACATGGGAAGCATGTGCTACGTGGAAAGATTGCTGAAGATCTAGAATGTAAAGCCCCTAAGCCAATTCCTTTGTGCTGTTATTCCATTTAATGGAACTGAGTTGAACAAAATTTCACCAGTGATGAATCTGGCTCAAGCTGTTAATTTGCAAAACAACATGGAGAAGGGAGAAAATAGAGCTTTTCCTTAAGGTATTTCCTGAAGCTATATATGAAATATCAATGAATACCATGAAAAAAACTGCCTCACTGATTCATTAAGACCATATACCACAGTGCACTGTGAGCAGGTACTACAAAATTGAGGGATTTTTGGCTGTTTCATGTAGTTACTTCAGTAAGAGGTTTTTCCTTAGCCAAGGGCCCTGAATCATGATAATGAGTGCAATATTAACAACTACTGGATAATATCACATAATCATCACACCATCAGGTATATGTATTCCACAATAAATTATACTGAAAGGCTGGTTTTCTCTATTAAAAAAAAAAAAAAAGTCTGCCTTAATTTTGCCCAATACCACTAGTTCTGCCCTTTGTACTGCCTGCCCAGGTCTTTGAGGGACAAGTATTCCCTCCTTCCTTACGGAGGGTAGGTGAAGGGTAAGCAGGGTTCTAACTACATACCAGTTAAGTGCCCAGAGATAAGGGGGATGAAGCCTGGCTCTCATTTGCTCTCCAGTAAGTGTACGTAATGCACATTCAGACTGGAAAAATGAAGGGAGATGTGAACTTGGATGCACTCTACTAAGTCAATAAATTCTGTGGGGCCAGTGTTTTACCCTTTTAAAATTGTGGCTCCATTGATTCGCATCACGATGAGGATATCTCCCTGCATATTGTCATGGGCACTGAATAGTCTTCAGCTCAAGAAGAACTGAGTATTAGAACTCTAATTTACAATCAGCACTGTAGAAAGCTTTGTCCTATTCACATTGTCTGGCAGCAGCAAGCACAAATGTGTTTATTGAAACCCATTCCAGGGCATTGTAATTGTCCTTATTTAGGCAGTCTTAAAAAGGGAGCAATATATAATTCATGGCAATCTTTAAAAACTGGCTGACCAAGGCTCATGACAAGTGCTTACGAATGGGAATTAAAACCTGGGTTGTCAGTGAGATAATTAGTTTATTCCAGCACACTGAAAGGCTGTGGTTGTGATGATGATGGTTGCTATACAATGAGTAAGGAGTCATGTTACTACAACACAAGCACACGCTCCCTCTTCCCCTCCTCTCTCCTCCAGTATAGACCTTATTTAGCCAGCTATGATACTGCTTTTCAGAAGGAAAAAAAGGAGCTGTTTTAACTCTGCTATTTTCTGGATCTTTTCAAATAGTGATTGACAGCCCCCATTTGGCTGGAGTAGCATCTGAGACCACAGATGTCAAATATTTGCAAATACTGCTCCCTCTCTTAAAGCAATTATTTTTAGTTTCTGACAAGCAGGCAACTATACCCAGATATTCATAAACAGATTCCTAATGCAAAGTCTGACAGCAAATTGGCCGTATTACAAAACAAATTGTACCCTCTGTCAATAGGTTCCATACTCTGGATTTTCTTTCTACCAGCATTGCTGGTCACAATGTGTGAAGACTGCAACTAGGTCATCATTTTCCTGTCTTTTTTATATAGATAGGACAGCTGTGGAGGGAGAGAAGGAGGGGGAAATTGGGTAACTCCTCTGCTTTAGCATAATGCAGAGAATAAAATAATCTGAAGCTAGTCAGGAACGTATTCAGACAGAGGCAGCAAGTAGACTGAAGCTATCATCCCACTAGGTGGTGGGACTTTATTTCAGTCAAGTACCTCAGTCTGCAGATTCTTGTCCTTCACTCTCTGAGAATAAAATATTGAAGATCAGACATATGATCACTAGCAGCCTTCTTACCATGTGCCTTATTGACAAGTAACAGGAGAATGAAAACAACTATGAATTTAAAAAAAAAATATAAAAGGTGTATAGTCCTGATTGGAACAGCAGCATTGCTTTATAGAGTGTCATCTGATTTTGAATGTGTCAAATAAACTTTTATTCTTTTTGCTCCTTATTATCTTCAATTTATTTAGGTTCCTGAATTTACTTTCTATATTATTAAAATAATTATTTCCAAGTCTTTTGTAATCAAGCAGTGACACAAAGAAGTATTACTTAGTTTCTTATGGCAGACCCTGAGGTACATAGTCCATTCTAGGGAGAGTAAAAGTAGAAAGATAAACCAAGTATAGGAAAAAATATTTTGATTTATTAAAAATGCTTCTGAGGAAAACATTTTTCACAACGAAGCCTGTAGATGAAACTCCTGTTAGGAACAGAAATAATAAATCTGGATCATGAGAACTTAATCACTGGCAGCTCCACAGTTAGAGATTAAACCCTTCATGCTAAATGAAGTCAAAACAAGCTTATTGTGACAGATAGCCCTGTCTCTGCAAAGGACAGGTCTAGTGAAAACCATTTTCCCCAAATGAAGATGTTAACAAGCGGCAGAGGAACTGAAATGTATCCACTTCAAAAAAAATGCCACAGAGCAAGAATCTAAATGTGAATAATGCCAGAGATGGGATTTGTTTGCATTACCCAAGTAAATACCATGTAATACAAAAGTGTCCACTGGAAAGGCCGAGATGTTATTCATGACATAGAACTTACTGCTTTTAAAAAGTGAAGTTGCAAAAGGACAGAATGCATTTTATTGTTTTTCTTGCTCATGTAAGACTCACTCGAAGGAAGAAGTATGAATTGTTTCAAATTTGAAACTCATGTCATGCTTACGTTGTGTTCATGGGATTGCTGCTGATGTCACTAGGTCATTAAAAGGCAAAATATCCCCACATCATACAAATGTAGTGACATTTGGAAAAAAAAATGAGATTTGTACCACAGATAAGAGTTCTGCATTGCCGCTGAGTAAAGGAAACTTTGTTCTTGGTCTTTAATAAACTTCCTGTCACATGTTTCACTCCCAGTCTCAATAATTTCAATCTTGGTGAACTTCCTTCTTTCATGATTAGTGAAGTGCCTGTAGCTGGATAACAGAGGTTAGTTATTTTCTAAATGTCAGTTTTAGCAGAGTGTAAATGACTGGAGAAGGCAAGGAGTGCAATGCATGTAATACTTTGATGTGTGGAGATTAAATATTTTACGAGATGAATCATTTCCTGATTTCTCAAATGTGTTGGGTTTTTTTCCTTTTCTGTATTTTTAAAAAAGTAGATAGTTGCGTTATTACATTAGTGATGATGAAAGCAAAGGCACTTTGCTTGTGAACTCAGAGTCACACCTCTCTGTAGCTCCTTTCATTTAAGTTAATGGCTGACCACATGACCCTGTGTTTATGTAGCACGATGTACTTTTGATATGGCAAGAGCGTACATGGAAACACGCACTCTTGGTTTGGGGAGATACGATCAATGTTTTTTGCTGTGAGAAGGTTGCATGAAATGAACCCATCAAGAGGTTTTCCTTGCAAGCTTAATTCGTAGAAAGCTGGTATCAGCTGTTTCAGGTTTTGTTTCAGTAAAAAAGGTATTTATGTAGTTACTGCCACCACATACTGCTTTTGCACACACGCTAACATGACACTGTGTTGTGTGGATGGCTCTCTAAAAGGGTCTGGCAGCACTTTTATTGCAACCCCCCTGTGCCAGTAGTTGTGCTAAACTCTGTTTATGACATCACGAAAATGGGGTCACACTGGGTCAGTATGAGGACAAGAGATTTATAAGCAAAAAATGGCATTGATGGAATCAAACATTTAGGATTGCTCCAAATTCAGACGCTAAGCACATTCAGGTAAAGCTTGGGTCTTTAATTGCTGAGATTTAAACCTGGAAATTCTTCAGCTTGGCTAATTCTATAACAGTGTATATGGAACTGCAAATACAGACATCTCAGTTACAAACGGCTGTCAGACATGGTGTTGTGGTTTAACGACATGGCTTGCACTATCAAGAGTTAAGCAGAGATGGATGATTGACATGAGCTGCATTTTTTCAGTTAAGAAATTAAATATCTATCTAATTACTTTTTTTACCTTTTCAGTTGTAAAAGAGGTTCAAATAAGAAACAACCAGATTTTAAATGTATTTTTCATTGCATTAATTAATAAAAGACTTTTAAAATTTCTTATTCAGAAGAAAATAGATTTGCTTTGTTGACTTTTTCGTTTCCCTCTCCAGATTTGTCTCCAGGGCAAACATCTCTTTAGCTACACACCTGGCCTAGAAAAACCTCCCATTTCAAACTCTACTTGTTGTGACAGTGCCTGGTATGATGAGCTTATTGCAGAGCCAGAGGTGTGACTAAGTTGTGGTTCATAAAACAAGTAACCCTTCCAGGTTGTACTGCTGTTTCAAAGCAATTTTGTCTCAGTTCTAGGGGAAAAAGGTGTAGTTTGGGTGTACAAGCTAGGAAAATCGGTAATTGTTTGTCTAGGGATAGATGATTTTGCTACCATCTACAGTAAGCTGTGCTAGCAATGTAATCTGGGGCTAGGTTGCACGTATATACTGCTACCCTTGTGGAGGGCTGATGGGAAGACAGATTACTTTGTGGATGGGGAAAAAGCATTCCGCAGAAGTACCTGGGTGCAGGAAGAGCACTCATCAGTGGCTTATGCAGCTCTCTGTCATTGGCTTTTCCTGTGTTCACTGGATTTTCTGCTGGCCAGAAGAAAGAAAGAAGTCTTTATATGCTACTCTAATCTAGTGCCAGTAAAGACCAACACTGTCTGTCCTCCAATTTATCTTTACATTTATGGATATGTACAGAATGAGTCAGAGTCTGATCTTTACCCTCATGTCACAGTTTCACCTTGGAGTATCCTCAATTATTTTATAAATAAGATGGACCTTGTTTATTCCAGTTTTTATGTTCACCACAGAGTGAACTGTGGCTCCACTGTACTTGCAATGCAAAAGGGATGTGAGAATGTTAGCTATGGACTCTCCATTTTGTATTACACTGCTTAAGTGTCTTTTTATGTCTTTTTGTGTCTGAAAAGCAGCAGGAGCTCTGTCATATCCTGCCTTGCTCATCCCACTTCTTTCACCCAGGTTGATAGGTCAGGCAGGTTGTAGTAATGGGAAGTTACTATCTACAAACATATTGTTTCACTAGTTTCTTACTGCCGTAAAGCATCACAAAGGACATAAAATGCAACAGAAATTCAAAGTCAGTTTGTGTTTGGTGGGTGGTGAGTGTTTCCTTTTAGACTGTGACCTGAAAACAAAGTAGACTACTGTTGTTGGAAAGAGAGCTTGCTTTGGGGTAAATGTATTATCTTAAACAGTTTTTTTCCCAAGACCTAGGTTGACTAATATTTGAAGATAGTACAGCCTGCTCAAACTGATGTTGCTGATAGCCTTTCACAATGTCAGGAGATGAACACTCTTCGTGGTCCATGAGTACAGCCACACTAATGAAGAGTTTATGCCCATCGTTCTGGGCAGTGAGGGGGTCACCCAACAGTCAGTAACGCAGTGGCTTGCCATATAGCAACACACCGATGTCATATAGCAGATGGTCTCTCAGATCTTTCATTTCTCATCTGCCTGCTGGGTGAGCTCTTAAATGTCTCTTGTAACTCCATTTCCCTGACAGCACTGACACTGCAATCCGTTGTCCCTCATGGCAGAGAGAATTAAGTCTTGAGGGAATATCTGAAGGGTCATAGAGGGAAGACTGAGGGGGAGAATATGTACAAAATTTCCCCAAATCCAGTTACACACTTTTATACTCGGAAATTAAATTCAGTTAACATTGTGGGGGAACATGTCTCTCAAGCTGCAATCCTTAGCAGTCTCAGCTCTGTTTATTATCTTTTTTAAAGAAAATGTCCAGCTTTAGGAAACAGGGCCACAAATGGTGCAGCTTAAGTATAACACCCATAACAATATAAATGTGGATCTAAGAGGTCCTGAAAGAGAGAAAAAGAAAAAAAAAAAAAAAAAAAAAAAAAAAAAAAAAAAAAAAAGGCAGGGCTGAAACAACACATTCCTCTTAACTGGAAATCAACCCTCACTTTATAGTGTTAATTTTAAGTCAGTCTTGCATTTCATTTCCATAAAAAGGGCATAAGAAAGATTAAAAATCTGTGTAATCTACTGTGAATGAATTATCTTTTTGAAGCTCTACACCTTACAGTATTTAAATGATGCCATCACTGAATATTTTTCCCCAGTCAAGAACTAAGCCTAATGAGGCAAGGAGAGCACAGGCACATGTTTAGTACCTAAGAAAGAATATTTATGCTCAAAGAGGCCTATGGAGCTCAGAAAACTATACAACCACCACTTAAAGGTCTGCAGAGCTGGCTCAAAGCAACAATTTGTACTGGTGATACACATAGTAAGAATTACTTTGAAAGCAGCTCCTGTAAAACAAATGGCACTCTTCTATCCTGTTTTTCTTCCCATCCATTTCTATTACACACTGAAATTTACATTACTGAACAAGAAGCAACTCTGCAATAGATATTTTGAGTTAGAAAGCAATTTCTAAGAGTTTTCCTTTATTTTTCTTGTAATTATACTACTTATATACAAAGTAATCGATTCTGCTTTCAGTTATGCCATCATAAACACTCCACACATTTAACATGATTTACCATGGTTTCGCATACACAAGGACATAGTTTGGCAGTCTATTTAACAAACACCTAGAGGGTTAAGTACAGCATCCCAAATCTGAAAATTAATGTGAGTTTTAGACATTGAGGTGACTAAATACTCTATACATAAGAATATTCTAAATAACATTCTTTTTATTTCTTACAGACAAGCTGAATGGGCATATTTAGTAAGAATCAGTAACTGAAAGAACAGGTTGCTGAAATGTGTGAAGTTGTGGAAAGCCTTCAACCAAATCTGCAGCTGTAGTTAGGGGCAGCCTTAGAGTAGGGGTAAAGTCAGTTTGTAGCTCAGTTTAGTACCACCTAAATGCCAAGAAATCTCCAGAATGGTTTGAATGCCATTTGCAGTGCTCTTGTAGGCTTGTTGTTACCATCCTGAGAGGGCCATCAAAGCACCTGGATATTTCCAGGATACAGGAAAGTTGTCTTTCCTGATGGAAAAGGTAATGACTTTTTTCTCCTAACAATGCCACCTACATTTTCTGTCAGCTGAGTCCCTAACGTGCAGACATTACAGTTAGCCATGTGAAGAGGTGTTCTCTCTTTAGATCACCTTGCACTGGAGGTGGCATGCAAACCAGTTGTCTTGTGGGAATCAAATAATTGATTTATAATAGCAGAAGGCACTGATCCTTTCTTTTTCTCACAGAAACTGAAGACCAAAGAGATTCCAACATTTTATATGAAATTTTCTCAATCTGGAAATTTTGACAGGGTGCCAGTTCTGAATACTTATTTTGTTTGTTTTTTTTTTAATCTACTAGATCTATTATTCTTCCTGTGAAAGAAGTAAAAAGCAAACAATAATAAAAGATTTTCATCTGAAAAATATTAGCACAAGTTAAACAAACAAGTGTTTTTCTTTTGATTGCCTCTCATTTGCTAGTGAACTGTGAGTTTGCTGCTTCATTAGACATGAGGTGAACAAGAAGAATCTTAATTAAAGGTTGTTGCCTCTCCACATCATTGGTGCCTAAAATCCATCCTATTACTATTCCCTGTTAGATAATACATTATAAAGAACTGATCACTGTTTTTGTTTCAAGGCCCAGAGTATGGTATGCCAGAGCATATGCTAAAAAATTTTGTCTGGATATGATAATTACACTTCAGCAGTAAGCTGCTTTATCCTCATCTTAGTTATCTCACAGGACTGAAAACAGAACCCATTCTTGTTGAAACTAATGAAAGTTTTCTATCAATGAAAGCAGGAGCAGATCTCTGGAGAATTCTCCTGACATACAATGCAATGTACAGGTTGAAAATCAGATTAGTCACCCCGGTTTGGGGTGAATGTGCCCGTTTGTTAAATCCCAGCTGAGGAAGCAGCCTTGATATAACTGAAAAATGCTTCCTCTGCTGTGCACAGGACAAAGAATCCAGTTGAGGACATATTTCTTCTGAGGAATCAAGGCTCAACAGTACATGCACTAGCAGGACAGCGCACTGGCAGGACAGCACCATTAGAGAACAGACCTCTCATAGAAACATGGTATCATAACACACTGAATTACCTAGCCACCTCCAAGCCCAACTATGAAAGCCAGTTTCATCTCTAACTACAACCCATATTCAAGATTATACACACACACATTTATATAGACAAAAATATATATAGGTTTTCAAGTATAGTATATATATGAATGTATGTATTTACAGCTAGGCATTGTTGGCATTTCAATTTCCACTCCTTATCACATGCAGAAAAGCTGTGATCTGGAATACATTTTAATTTATGTGTTAAAATCTCTGCTAGGCTTGAGTGAGGAGAAATAAAAAAATCTTCAGTCTTTAATGTTTGGAGTATTTTCAGTGCCTACTTCTCTTGCAAGACTTGTTGTCCCACTCTAACAGGGATGTCAAAGGAAAGCTAGAAGTAAGCCATCTCTAATTAAGCAGGTTTGCAGGAGGCAGAAAATAGTCAGTAGCTGTTCCTTGCAGGTCTGTCAAGGAGACCTACTCGTAAGTGCTACCCAGTACTGAAACAATGTCCTGCCACTTTAAGGAAAAAAAAATAAAAGAAAAAAAATATGTAGTAGCTTAAGAAGCTATTGTAGAAAGAGAAGTAGGGAATTAATTTTACTAGGATACAAAAGATGCAAACTTTTCAAAGTTCTCCTTTGTTTTCTGGACTTTTTTTTCACCATTATACAGAGCTGTACCTCAGTTTTCATGAGTGTGTGCTGTATAGTTTTATTCCAGACACAGTTTGCTGGTGAATCTGTCCAGCAGAACTGTTTGTTTGTCTATATAAGTCACTTGAGCAAAGTAAGAGTGAAGAGTGGGCAGAAGTCAGAGCTGGTACTTTTCACTCAGTTACCCAAAATTCCCAGCATCCCAGAAGCAGCTCTGTGTGGCATGAATTACGACCTTAATTACTTCAGAAGCATCAGATATGTTGTCTTTGATGCTGGACTTACTAGAGACACTTGAGCATCCAAGAAGTCAGAAGCATCCCACGTGTACTGAGCTCAAATCAGGGACAGGATAAAGTCCTGTACTTGTATACAGTGGCTTTTTGTCGATGATTTCTAGTAGGTCAACATCTGAAAAGCTGTAGCTAGAAATTACTACTAGACATAAGGGTCGTCTGTCATATCTGATAGAGTTGTCTGGTCTGATGATGTTCCTTTAAAGAACATGTAAAGGATTGTTATAGCAGCCTATGATACAATTAAAGATATTTTAGATATGTCTACATTTTAAACCGTGACCAACATTAAGTCATTGTTTCTACTTGGAGGGGAATAATAAAAAGACATGTAGCTGCTTTCACACTTAAAACCAGTTAAGCACTGGGCCTCTACAAGGTTTATTATCTTGGGCTAAACATCACATAATACAGTCAGACAGTTTCTTCTCAGTCTGGAAGTGGACATAGGCAAGCTTATGCTTGTCCAAAAAACATGCTATAAGCTTACACAGTTTCTCGCAAAAGAGCTTCAGATATGGTTTGGTCTGTATGCAAAAGGGTTTGAGGGTAGGATACAAATAAACGTCAAAATGATCAGTCTTAATCCAATATCAGAGTGGCTTTTTTGGTCTGTTTATGCCTCTTAAGAAGAGGTTTAAGTTAAATTGAAAAACTATGCTTAAAGCAGAGCAAAGCTGTTTACATTGGGGATTATACCAGCATAGCTTCACCTAGACAGCTATATCAGCGTGGCAGATAGCATGTTGACAAAGTCTGCAGATGTACTGTGATAAAAATGTAATAAGCTATAGGATGGAGAGGTGGAAGGACAAGAATAACAACAATAATTTGTTGTTTGTATTTCACAAGCTTTGAAAACCTTAAAAACAAACCATTTTTCCTGTTTCTCTGTGAAAGACTCAGACAATAGGGTAAAATAATTCTGCCAGTACTTAGGAAACTATGCTGCTGACTATGTAGAAAATTCTGTCAAATTCAGGGAATAAACAGGCTGAAATAAACAGAAAAACAACATTTTCTTTCCCCAAATCTTTTTCTTTTAAAGTAAATTTTCTCTCATAACAACTGTATTCAAAAATAGTTCAGACAGAAACGTTACTGGTAAGTCCAGGTTGCTTCAATGAACATCCATTGCGCACAGCCTTTCACATCTGTGGCATGCTTCTCTGGAAAGCATTTGCCCCTTGGCTCACCAGAAAAATCAAGCATTCTGCATGTTGTTACACATGCTATCTTAGCCTAGACGAGAGCATAGGATTTATGAGTCTCCAAACAGGGGCTGAAAAGTTTGAGACAACATTTTTAGGTTTCGGCAAAGACGGTGCCAGCTGGCAGGGTCTCAGGATTTCCCCTGTCAAGTGATCCATGAAGCAGTGCTGGCACCAGCTGTACAGGAAAACGAGTATACCTGGACCCTCAAAGGGAGGTCAAGTACCTCATTGACAGCCTACAGCAAGCATGAAAGGAGGAGTGGGAATGCAAAAAGAAAAAGCAAGCAATTGCTCTCAGAGAAAAAACTAGGGGAAAAGAGGTGTGTGCTGGGTTGAGCACAGCACGTCCATCACCTTCACACCCATGGGCTGGCCCTGTGAAAATGGAAACAAATCAGCACTGCTAGGACTGGAAATCTTAATGTTTCACTTCAGTCATTGAGTACAATTAATATGTCTGAAAAGCGTGATGTTATTGTTTATTGTCTATGTTGTACTGTCTACTGCTGAAATGAATTGCTTCCTAAATGTATTCAAATATATTCAAACCAGTTATAATGGAGGGACGTGCCTTACAGACTCCTACGACAATGATTTCCCACCGGTGACATTCATCGCAATAACACAGAGTCTGTACTTCACAGCTGAGCCTATTTTCACAACCCTCCTGTCCAGAGCAGAGCTCGCTCATGCATGCAGCCCTGCTGAAAGGAACAAGACTAACTGCTTTGCTTTTGGGTGCTGTGCAAAATAAAGGCTAAAAGTGTGAGTTTCCTAGGTCTTGGTCAGCTGAGATGCTAAACAATCTTGAATTCTGCTGAACTCAGTGGGGCATTTGGCCTCAATTTGGATCTGTCTCTTGTGAGTGGGAGCATCTGTTCTTGGCCATGGTGGTCTCTGCTCCCCTTCTCCATGGCAAGGCAGCCCAGCCTCCAGCCACTGAGCGTAGCTGTGGGTGAGAAGGCTTACAATGGTGCGAGGTATAGCTAGGGTTTTGGCAATTTTTGCAGGCTAGATAAAGAATTCTAAGGTTTGAAAAATTATGTTTAAGACATAGCACAGAAACACTATTTTTTCAGTGAGGACTGCTCCTGGCAGTGAGTCTGACGGATGTTCTGAAGCAGAATAAGCAGCATTCAGCCTGTCCTCACCATCTGCCCAAGTCCTGTTTTCTTTTTCTCATTCAGTTCCATTGGAAAATATCAACAGAAAGTGAGGTTTTCTTTACCAAGAAAGATCACGTGTTGGTTTATAGTGAAACTCATGAATCCTTTGTATTCCGGGAGAATACAGCTGCAGCCTAATGAATGGTAACCATTTGAACTCTGTGAGATAAACTGCTCCAAAACTTGATAAGGGCTCTTGAACTGTGTTCATGCTACACACAGGACTAATCTGCCCGTTGGATAAATCTCATTTTCTGCCCAATTACAAAATAAAGGCAACACAGGAGGTGTATTCAAGATATAAAACAGTGATTTGGGAGCAGATGGAAATCTGAGCGAGTATTGAGTTATGGACTTTCTTTTTTTTTCCCCTCTGTGCTTTGTATGATTATAGAAAATCTTTCTGAGGAAAGATCCAAATTAAGGAGTGACTGCACCGTTAGCTAGGCAAAACGGAGAGAGGAAAGACAGGTTATTATTTATTTGCAGCTATTTATGGTAGCACCTTGAGGAACAGCTGACCATGGAGACACTGGTGCATTGTTCACTGAACAAATACATAGCTAGACTCCTTGCTGTAAACAGCTAATGTTTGAAAGAATGATTCAAAGCATAGAAGGACATAAATGTACATTTTTCTGTGTAGAATGCTGCACAGTCAAGATTCAGACCCATTGTTTCTCAGTCTTTTAGATAACGTTATCTTTCATTGCTATGGGAATACAATTGTACAGCTTTTAGCTTAATTCAGAGCAAAATATGGGAGAAATCACTCTAGCCTTGATAGCATTGCCTTCCTAAATAGTCTGTTCTATTTCAGTTATTCACTTCCTTTACGAAAGTCTTTTTCATTATTTTTGTTTGAAACATACACTACATGATTGAAACTATTATTAAATTTGATCTCATGTCTTTTTATGACCACAGGAAGTGTCTGTAAATCCTCCCTAGAGAAATTCTGCATCTCCCAAATGTCTGCTTTGTCTGGGAGGAATCACCCTCTGGAGGAGGTTATTATGGTCCATAAGTACAACAAAAGCCTATGGTACTAGCCTAGACTGTAATGCTTATTTCTAGAGACCTAAAGTGAAAGCAAATGAATTTCCATAAAGGTGATACTAGCTTTTCTGGTACATCTTTCAACTCCTAAATCTCATTAAATAGATGCTTATTTAAACTTAAAAAGGGAAGGCAATGCCTAGTGACAACACTATGCCAAACAGTTTGGTTCTGATGGATGCTCTATCACTCCTACTGAATTATTAGGAAATATTCTGATTCTGTAGTGGCAGGTGGCAGAATAAAATGTGGTGACACCTTCTGAGATGGAGGACAGAGAGACAGCCTGTATTTCATCTGACCACATTTAGGTGTCTACTAAGTCAGCTAAAATAAGAGTAAAGCAAATGTTACCAGGCTTATTCCCTTGCTGTGAGGCCAAACTGGCTTATTCCGACTAAGTCTGTACCTGCAGTTTCTCTTACCTTCTGTGTGTGGCCACACAGAAAATTCATGTTAGGAATGGTTCCTCGCCCATGCTGACCTCTGAGCTGTGCCCAGCAGTTACTTGGTAAAGCAATAGCGGGTGCAGGCCAAAGCTGCACCAGAAAATGCTCTACCAATTTTTTGGTAGGGATGATTGAACTCCAGTGCCCAGCAGTGTTTCCTGACCATGTTTAATTTGTTAGTGCAGAGATAACCTTAAGGTGCAATTCATCTCCTCCCAATATAGACATCAAATGTAGATGAATGTTTCTCAAGCTGTGATCTGTGGACCATTTGGTGATCTGTAAGACATCACAAGGTGATTTCACAATTGTTTTGAAACAACTTCAAAAGCTTTTCAATATAAATGCACACACATATATTTCCAGGCATGCAAGCAAAAAAAACAAAATGGGGAAAAATAAAAGTCGCTGTAGACTCTTCGCAGGGTAGATGAATTTTATTCAGATATAAATGAAAACCATCATGGCAACGCTGTGTTAGATGATCCCTGGCATAATTTCACAAAGCTTATCTGGAAGTAGGTTTAAAAAGAGTTGAGGAGCAGCAGGCTATTCGACCCCTTGGTGTCCAGCCAGACCCACGAGTGTGTTCTGCTCGAAAGGCTGTGCAGATGCATTGCCTTGTGTGGGAGCTGGATTTACAATTCCATAAAATCCAGGTATTTCGCCCCTGTACTTAGGTGTAGAGTGAGGCAGAAGCAGGAGGTAGATGGAAATGAGCAGGGTGAACTGGGAACGAGCAGTGTGCTAGTACCATTATAGTTTTGCTATTCTAAGGACGTATTGTATCAAAACACCACATTTTTTTAGTTGCTGTTTCAGCTGTGGTGCTCTTGATGCTAGTCCTGTTTCTCATTCTGTGCTACCTGATTGCCCTGAGTCTCTGACCAACACCCCTGTCCCTCTCCCACACTAGGGCACTGTTGCTTCTGTGAGGTCTCTGCTGCCCTTCTCCCCTTCCCCAGCCTAGTTCTGCTGTGGAGCAGTCTGGGACCAGGGGGATGATCAGTGGAGATCTTCAGCCTAAATGTAGGAGTGAGAAAGGAGTATAGTTCTCATATTGTAGGATAATAAGTGAAGAGCAGAAATTTCTGGGATAGCAGCTGGCAGACAAAGAAATTTTAAAGCAGGGGGCAGATCGTAGCTGGAAACTTGGAGCCTTTTTGCATGACTGTTTCCATCACAGACCACCACATACAAGCCCTAGTCATCAGCAAGATCCAGCTGGCTGAGGGACGGGAATTAGTGAGGGGAAAGAGGCATCCATTGTCCTGCAAGGTACTACTGCTGTCTCCCTGGCTAGAAGAACATCTTGGTTCGATAGTCCCTCAATACTTTTAAAGATCGCTGCTGGGTTGTGTTTAAATGAATCACAGAATCACAGAATGTTAAGGATTGGAAGGGACCTCGAAAGATCATCTAGTCCAATCCCCCTGCCGGAGCAGGAACACCTAGATCAGATCACACAGGAACGCATCCAGGTGGGCTTTGAATGTCTCCAGAGAAGGAGACTCCACAACCTCTCTGGGCAGCCTGTTCCAGTGCTCTGTCACCCTCACTGTAAAGAAGTTTTTTCTCATATTCAAATGGAACCTCCTATGTTCCAGATTGAGCCCATTGCCCCTTGTCCTATCACTGGATGTCACAGAGAAGAGCCTGGCTCCATCCTCCTGACACTCACCCTTCACATATTTATAAACATTGATTAGGTCACCCCTCAGTCTCCTCTTTTCCAAGCTAAAGAGACCCAGCTCCCTCAGCCTTTCCTCATAAGGGAGATGCTCCATTCCCTTAATCATCTTTGTGGCTCTGCGCTGGACTCTTTCCAGCAGTTCCCTGTCCCTGTTGAACTGAGGGGCCCAGAACTGGACACAATATTCCAGATGCGGTCTCACCAGGGCAGAGTAGAGGGGGAGGAGAACTTCTCTTGACCTACTGACCACACTCCTTCTGATACACCCCAGGATACCATTGGCTTTCTTGGCCACGAGGGCACAGTGCTGGCTCATGGTCATCCATGAGGTGACTTTGGGTTAAATTTGGATTCAGCAGACATACTTTACGTGAGATATCCCTGATACACCCATGTACCACATTTCTCCAGTCTGCATCGCAAAGTTTGTGAGAGGCTCACTTAGACACTCAACTTTATATTAATTCATCCTTTTGTGGTCTGTTCCAATGTCATCTGAAATTTCTGTTAACTAATTTGGCCATCAACCAGTTTGTCTGTGCCACATAATAGGGTTTTGTGCAAAATGGATTTTTTTGGTGTGTTAGGAATGTCATGTTTTAATCAATGTCTCTTTGAATGTTAAATCTAATGAAGGCTGTAAGTAAGAGACTATCTTACAATGCAGGGAGTTACCATGGAAACCAGAGCAGGATCTGCTGGGTACCTCATGCTGGTAACACCGTGAAGCACAGCTCCGAGCACAAGACGGAGGCCTCCAAAAGCATTTTCAGCAGTTAGACCAAGATCTTTTTGAAGAAAGCTGGATGCTGATTTGGGGGTAGCTTGTAGGCTGGCCA
Source organism: Pterocles orientalis (assembly GCA_011057875.1). Classification (NCBI taxonomy): domain Eukaryota; kingdom Metazoa; phylum Chordata; class Aves; order Pterocliformes; family Pteroclidae; genus Pterocles; species Pterocles orientalis. The sequence continues at coordinate 935,153 of WKFP01014176.1, read as the reverse complement.
CAGTGTTGTGACAGGAGGGTGGCAGCTGGCAGAGTCACCCATGACAATGGCACAGGAGGACCTTCACTGTGCAGGAGTGGGTACAATGGTCCCCTTGGCCACAGGCTGGGCAGTCCTGACTGCAGTTAGAGGAGATGAGGCTTCAGAACAAAAATACGGGAGGTCCTACACAGATCCGGACTTGCAACCCCCTGCAGCTGCAGCTTCTGAGTCTCCTAGACTGATGATCCTCTAAGAAGAAGGGTGTTGGACCTGCAGGATAGAGAGGAGAAGTGTCCGCATCCAGAGGATCCTGATGATGTGAGGAAAGCCCTTCTGGCAACTTGGAGGGTGCCTCTGGGCACTGCAGTGAGTGCTGCTAGGGACCCAGGTGCATTCTGCAGTCACTGCACTTTTCAGTACTCATGCACTGATATGTATTGCAGGGTATTAGCTCCTTAGGAGTCTACCTCGTCCTGGTCCCAGGCATCCATAGAGTCCACAGAAAGCTGGTGTAATGACTCAGAGGAACTGTGGAGCAAAGCCAAATTCTTACAAAGAAAATATAATCTTTCATTTTTCCTCCTTATTCTGAATGACAAAGTGCTAGGACACCTTTCTAGGATATTAAAAGTAAAGAGGTTTTCAAAGTGCCGTTTATTTATTCTCGTTTCTATTTCATTTCCTTATTGCAGGGTCTTATGGCTCAGAAAATAAAACCACATTGAAAGCTCTTTGGGGCAGGGATCGTTATTATATTTATTTTCAGTGCTGCATGATCTCAGTTCCTGCATAAATCTTGTAGTCACTGTTGTGCTATATATGCAGTAATAATAGGCAGGACTGTCTACTAAGTGTTGCCTATTACACATATTCATTCCCCCCTTGATGCTCCTGGGCTTGCACTAAGGTCTTTTATTCAGTCTTCAGCAGTAAATCCAATCCCAATTTAAAAAAAAAAAATGTTTTTATTGTAACTTCCACAAATACTGGACACATTACTTTCTTTAAGACATGTGGAATATTTAATACATTTCAGCTCACAGGGAAATGAGCCTTCCACTTCCAAGCATGTAAAGAAGCAGAGTGAAAGTGGGCATATTTCAAACAGACGTGAATGCTCTCTCAAGCTCACTCTCTCTCCCTTGGCTCTCAGCCAAAATTTTAAAGCAATTTGCCCTAATCTGCCATATGGTTTTCTTTCTTTGCATTTTATAAAACTGCAGGGCTAAGTGAATGTGCCTCTTCGATAGCACTGACACAAGCCTGATTTAATTTAGACTTCCGTATTAACATACCAGCTAAATCAGTGCTGCAGCCTACGAGGGAAACTTCAGGGCTGTGCACAACCAGAGCTGTAATTAGTTTCCAAGTGGTACTAGCCTTCAGCCCTTGAACTGGTTCTTCCTTCAGATTATTATTTCTAGAGGTCAGCCCAAAAGAACAGCAAGTCCACTTCAGCAGCATGTGACCCCCGCTCCCTTCCCCGGATCAAATCAGGCCTCCAGTAAGACATTCTTCAGGCCTGAAATCACTTCCCACCAGCAGACGTTCTTAGTAAATCTGATTCATCATGTGGGAGATCTATATGCCTGCTGTATGAAAAGCATCTCTGACTGAGATTTCCAGCAAGCCCTGCCAGTGAATCCTTTTATTCAAGGAGTCCGTGCAGTATACTTTTATATCACAGATGGCTCCAGGACTCGGAGACAATTTCCTTAAATAGTCTCTCCCACCAGGCTTGTCTACACATTTTACTTTGGAATTTTTAGCCTGTAACAAGAATGTGACACGGTTCACTAAACATACACTCCATGTGCGTTTTAAGCGCAGGAGTTGCCCCATAAGCTGCAGTGGGTCGGCTCCCCGCCCGATGCCCGCGTGCGCTCATCTGCACACTGGTTTGTTCCCTTTGCTGGATCTGTTGTGATGTGCATTGCAGGGTACCAAGCTAGTGGGGATTCCTAGCTCCACATTTGGCCTTTCTCATGGACACCACTTAGCTCAACCGTTTCCATTAAATATGATATAAACAGCAACCCCAGCGGAAGGCGTTGCACGGTGCAGCCCTCTCTCTCCCACAAGGCCCCATGCCTGTCTTCAGAGGATGCTGAGTGGCAGCACGGCCACTCAGGACTGGGAGAGAGGCAACAAAGGGAATTCTTCCCTTTAGACTTAGTTCTGAAGGCAAGGGTTATTTCCACACTTGACAGGCAAAAAACTCAACTTTTTAAGGATTAGGAAAAATTCTAGATACCTGCACAAAAATGCACTCACACTGTTTAGCTCACTTCAGAATGGAGGCATCCACACTATTCTGTTTTATTCAACAGGCTTTGAAACTGGGAGTCTTTATAAAAACCGTTCACTCACATTTTTGCTCAGCCCTCTGCAGTCAGTCTTTTCCATAATGAACATCTTTGTCAGCTGTTGCATTTTTATACAATCCAGAAATGAAATGTTTACCAGATCTCAGAACATTGTGGCAGATTTGACTATTTTTTTCATTTGCATTTTGTTTCTGTATTTACCTTTTATTAAAAGCAGAAGTTGACATTGTACTTCCCAGGGTCTGATCATTCTCTTTGATGTAAAAACATACATACAAAAGTGCCCAGGGAAAAGTTGCTGTTAAAATTATTTGTACATAGGACACATGTAAACCTTATCCTCTCATCCTAAAGGGTGCTGCTCCACAAATCACTGAAGGAGTGATCAGTCCCTGTGGTGGCCCTGCGTGCAGACAGCACAGTGCAGCATGTCGCGCCATGGGAATCTGAGTTGCGTTTGGGTTCACTGCTGAGGAGAATGGTTTGTTCAGCCCAACCTGGGTCATTTCTTAAGAAAAGAGAATTTCCACCTCATGGAAGTTCTAAACTATTTTGTCAAAAAAAAAAAAAAAAAAAGGCAGATTAATATCTCTGATTTCTACTTGTTTGCAGAATGGAAATTCCAATTAAAATAATCGAAAAAAGTTTTCTGAGCAGTTTATCTTCACTAATATTTGCCATTGAAAATATGCCAAAATATGTTGCTCCAAAGGGCAAAGATGTCTTTTTCTGGAGGCAAACCAATGCTATAAATTACTAAATAAGTATTAAAAACTTGTAATACAAAATTTTAAATAAAATCAAGTAAGAAAATTGATAGAAAAGACAAATCATCTTAGTCTGACAGTTTTTGATTGAAAGCTTAAGTATTCAAAAAGCTTTCCAGACTGATGCATACCTGCTCAGTTACATTATTCTCTGAATCCCCAGCTCTGTGGGCCGAAACGTCCTCAGGCTGTGCAAGGCACTGAAACTGGGTCTTCACTTCTTGGCAGAGTGCTCCAGGCACTTAGGCTTTGATGTTAACAGAGGATGAGAGTTCCTGGCTGTCACAACACATTAACCTTGCTCACCGAGTCTTTGCAGTTAGAGTGGAGAAGGAGGGACTCCACATGAATGGAGACGCCCATTACCACTGGTACCTCTGTTCTGGTGAGGAGTGAGTCGATGGAGACATCCTGCCCTGGGGCTCAAGGTTTGCTTTGGGCATGTGAGCAGAGGTTCACCGGCAGGAATGCAGAGCCTATGGATAAAAGTACACTACACAACCGGCTTGGAAGTGCCCATGAGCACGTCCATACCAGGTAACAATTGCAGTGCAGCAATCCCTAAACTCGTGCTGACCTGAGTGGGTGAGTCTATAGCTCTCATGCAAAGTGCTGTACAAATGTACCAAACTGAACCGCCATGATGCAGTTCTGTACAGATACAGCTACAGATCTCTTCAGAAGCCATTTCACCTCTCATCCAACTCCATGGTTGAGCCGCATCCAAAGTGAAAACCTGCACTTAAGCTCCTTACTGACTAGACAGAGAGGAGAGCGCTCTCAGTTATCCTGAGGTGAACTGGCACCTATGTTATAGACACAAAACCAATAAACTAGATAATCTATGTTTATATATACGTTATGAGCTTGCAGAGAGAACTATCTAAGTCAGAACAAGGCTACTTTGCATGTTTATAATGCTCTTCACTGGCCAGGAGGAGCATATTAAGGCTTACCTTTAAACCTTCGGTATCTCCAGCAAGGTGAAAGGGTCTATCCACCGCTTTAGTTGCAGGTATGTACTTAAACCTCTGCTGAGTCAAGGCCTGAAGAAAATGAGAGTCAACAAAGTCTATTAAAATAACGACAAAGGACAGTTTTGAGTATCTACGTATAGTGCTTAGATATCTTATCAGACACGTAATTCTTTGATGTCTTAGACTATCAACGCTTGGAAACATAGCTGAGGTTATTTTCATCCTAGAGCAAAGAAACACTCTCAAGTTGTTTCAAGAAACAAGTAGAATCAGTACCAGAACACCACTAATTTCAGCCTCCTTGAAGAACATAGTGATGGGAGAGGGACACTGCAAGTTAAAAGATGTAAAATTAACAGTAATATTTATTATTATATAAGCACCTAGTGGTGTATCTTATTGCTGTACAAAACATGGCCAAGGAGCAAGTTCCACCGCTGGAGAAGTCATTTTCCCTGCTTTTTCACCGCCAGCACACCTGCTGGCATAGCCTGGCCCATGCCAAAAGCTCTCTTCAAGAGCTTGTCGAGTCTTAGTCATCAAGCGCTTCAGGGACCATCCCCTGTAGGCTGTACGCCTCCAGTTTTTCTCCTTCCACCTTACACTGCCATGCGCTACTATCCAGGCAGACTTTACATCCTTAAACACCCCTACATGCCACCATGCCACATCCCAGGGTGTACGGCACAAATGCAGGTTTCATGGTACATGGCCCTCTTTCACAGCACAGCTACACATTATTGCGGTGCTTTGAACGGAAAAACATGCGTGCTGGCTGTAGGGTTACTTCACAGGACTCAGAGGAGACTGCACACTGTGACCACAACAAGAGCATGCCATTTTCCAGAACATGGTGTGGATGATGCAGTCAGGAGAACCAATGGACGGTGGCTCTCAGTCATTTGATATTTTGGTTTGCTCGACATGAAGCATGCCACTAGACCTGGAATTGAAAAAAAAAATTTCAGGTATTTTCAAGAAATTGAAAAAATAATATTACAATTTTGCAAGAAAATAATTATAATTCTGAAGTTAACTGTAGTAAAATTTTAGTACTGATATATAAAGAAACAATTAGTCACAGATCTAGGGAGCAGAAGATGCCAAGCTCCTGCCACACTGGTGTAATATATATTAACCAAGAATCAGAACCAACTTAAAATTTAGCTGATATGTTAATTAGTAAAACATGAATCTTTAAAGTCCTGTACTGAAGTAGTTTTTGTTTTCCTTTACACTTTAGAAACAGTAAGAACATTGATGCTCATTAACTAGTAAGGAGCAAATAAAAATGCTGCCCTATCTGACGGTGATGCTGGAGTTTTTTGATGCAGCAGAGATTTTTTAAAAATCTAAATGAGGAAATGGAAAATCCCAAGAAAACACAAGGCATGAGACAAAGCCGTCCAAATAGGTTAATGTTTGTCAGCTGCGGGCCAAATTATGTCATGTTAACCTGATATATTTTATGAATTTAAGGTCCAAGCTTATATGGGTATTTTTCAGTCTGATCCTGTGGTAGACATGGACTGCCGACTAGTCAGCAAAGACATTTATCCTATAGGGGCTAAGTTGTAAAAGTTCTTACGTGCTGCAGGCAACATGCTTGAACTGGGTCTGTAAACAGCCTTGGAATAATCTGACATTTAACAGAATTATTGAACGTATTTTTATTAATGAATTAGCCCAAAAAGGCAAGCAAAAGCCAAAGATTAAAGTCTCAAGTCTGTCACCAGAGGAGTTTTTCTAGAATGGTCCTGGGGTGACTAAACAGGGTGTGATACTTCCCTCACCAAAGAATCTTGACCTTACATTTCCCCCTCCAGTATGGAGCTCTCTGCCACCTGGTTGTACTTAATTTTGATCTGGGTTTTCCTCAGTCCCACCTGTTGGAGCAGATAAGTTTTCCATTAAGTATTCAAATATGGTCTGAGTTGACAAGAATACATTGTGTACAGGAGAGGCTCTGGGGACTCGCCTAAGACACTGCCCCAGAGTACGAGATGATCTGTACTGAAGCCTTCTGCGGAGATGTGCTTTCAGCATCCCTCAAAAAGAGGAAATTCAGAGAGTTAAAGCTGAGAGAGCTTCAAAACCAACAGATGAAAGGTAGCTGATTCCTTATCCAGCAGTTTTGCTCATGTAACATATCAAAGTTTTCCAGCTAAAAGTATTTCATGAATTTGACCTAAATAGTTTTGGGACAACCAGAGTTGCATTTTTTCTCAGATAAACTATTCATCAGAAAGAAAATTACTGCTCTTGTCACAGAACACCAGCTGCCTACCCATTCAAAAGAAAACAAACCCAAAAAAGTTTAAAATCAAAAGAAGCAAAATTAAATGTCTTAGAGTATCTCTTAACAGTCACAGAAGGCATAAAGTAAAAAAAAGAAAAGAGGCAGGAAAGCAAAAGAAACATAGAACAGTATGGGATAATTGTAAAACTCAAGAGGTTATTCAGCTGAACAGTTATCTTTCAGAAAATGGAAATCCAGCCCAAATGAATACACACACACACACACACACACACACAAAAAAAAGTGTAAACTCCATCTTTTAAAATGGATGTTGGGAATTAAGACTGGGTTGTGAAATACATGAACATAAGTAAGTGAGTCTCAAACATGTCCTGCACAGTGGAACTATAGAGGGCTAGGAGAGAATGTGAACAGCAAGCAGAAAACTGGAGAACAAAAGAGAAATTATGCAAATGTATCAGATTTGGGAAGCTGAGATTGTTGCCTCCCTAACAACTTGAATAACAGTGTTTAAATACAACTTTCTTTTTGTAGAAAGCACCACTTTCTAAGCAGCCCCTCCAAATGGTTTCCCATCTGTTTCAACAAATGTGATAATGAGGAGATTATGTTGCAAGCTTTAAAAAAAAAATCAAGTTATTTGTCCATACTAGGAAACACAAAGCAGGTAAGAGGTTGTTTTAGTCACCATACTCCAAGTGAGCATAATCCAAAATACCCTTCCTTAACTCTGCTTCACATCCTAAGAGGAAAACACTACTAATTTAGGTTTGACCAGTTTAGGTTTGAAGTAAGAACAGAGCAAAACAGATTACTTATAACTCTGCCCTGCATGGTTGTCTTAAGCAGCTATAAAAACGAACTATGCCTGGAAAAGGATTCAGCACCTAAAAGGTTTCATTTCCTTTAATGCAAGTTGCTAATACAAGGCGTGTCTGAAAACCTAGGAATTTTATTTAGCTGTGCATTCAAAATCGAGGGAGGTTTTTAACTTTCTGCAAGAGCAAGGGGTTCTTTCTATGCAGTGATATTCCACCAGAGCAGCATTGGAAGCGTGCAAGTCATGCCATAGGACCCTGACAAAAGCAATCCCGAGCAGTGGGCCTGTCACCTTCCACGTCCTCTCACTAGAAAAGGGACATTTGTTTAGCTAATGAAGTGGGAGCTGGACTCTGAACCTCTGGCTTTCGAGTCCTGACTCTGTTCCAGGGTACTTTTAAAGCAATTCCAGTAGAAGTGGCTAAATTTTCAGTGTGTGGAACTGGGATGTGTAGTCAGAATCTGGCCAGGGCAGATTCCATTATTCTCAATGCATCTGAGATCAAAAAAAGGTCAAGAGAATGATCAAAAAAGGACTTACGAGCATCTTCCAAAGTAGGCTAAGGAAATCTTATAAACAATATTGGGATCAAAATAATAAGGTATATGAAAGTGTTCACACAAGTACAGCACCATGGCTTTAGGGCTAAGCTGTATCACTACAAGCCTTTGATACATCATCCAACACCAGAGGCACAATGTGGTCTTTCTGAAGCTGGGTGGGGTAGAAGGTCCAAGCTATCTAAATTTCCTTCAGTCTTTTCAGCATCCCTGTCATCTCAAGTAGAAGAGGGTGGGGATTTTGATTCACTCATCTCTATTTCCTAGATAAACTGAAAGAAGTCAAGAGGAAGTAAATAAGATTTTATGGGTAATGAGATCACAATATATCAGAATATTAAGTATATTCTCTCTGGAAGTTTTCTGTTGATATTTAACTTTACCCATCCATCCCAAACTTCCAGAGGTGCAGTGGTTCCCCTGGAGCAGAAAATCTAACTAGGTTTTTTTCCCCCCAAATTCCAGAGAAACAGTGACTCCAGGCAGATCAGCTCTATATGTATATCTTGAATGCATCACACACGTATAGCTGATCTGCAGGTATTCCCTGAGCAAATGGCCTTCACCACATGGTAAATCTGAGGTCCTCCCAATGCATCAGATTTACTATCCATGTGCAGAGCAGTTCTGCAGAGCACAGTTGATGGGGCCACTGCTTCCTGGGGTGATGTGAGTGCTCTGCAAGCAGCCTCAGCACATGCTACTGTTTGAGAAATTCCTGCCAAAACTCCAGCAATCTCCCTTGTCCTTTTATTGAGGTAATAAAGGGTAGACAGTAGTTTGTTAGCATGATCTTTATTCTCTGTAGGCAAGAGACAGAGGGCAGCTGAAACAGAGCTGGAGGTGGTGATACTAACTGCATTGTTTCTGGCTTTGCCTTGGCTCTGCAGGTGGGACCAGACAAGGTCCTCATACAGCTCCGCTGCCCTGCCACCTGTGTGTCCCCTAAGCCATCCCTATCCTCCAACATGCTGTGCAGGGAGAGGCTGTGCCTGGCTGTCCCAGTGGGCGCACATCTCCAGATCTTATGCACAGGTCTCCTGGTCACCGGCTTGGCCCCCCCAGCAACAGCCTGAGGAGCACATGCCATCACAGGCATTCCAAGCCCAGTTACTGCTTGCATTACGGAAAAGAGAGAGATGCAACAAAATATACTGCTTAAAGGCTCTGGGAGACTTTCTCCCTTTCCTAGTCTGGAATAGTCCACCTAGCTAAATATGGTGCTGAAGATGTCTTTGTGACTCATTTTTGAAGGAGAAGAAATGTGTGCTTCCCAGGACGGGGGAGAGCTGGATGCAACAGGTGGCCTAGTAGCCCAGTTCCTGTTTGGATCAATATTAATTGCATTTCTTGCTGGGATATTATGGTTTTATTAATATAGTATTACAATATTATTTTATCCAGGGCATGCCTCTGTTTTAATTCGAATCTACAGAATACATACTAAATTCACTCTTTGATATTTCTTTCCTACCATGGTGACAAGAGAACATCTAGGACAGTTTATTTACTGTTTGTTTCAGTGTATTGCTGAATTTTATGAGTCAATACATTTCATTTCCAGAAGTGTGCACTTCGGTAGGAAGAACTCCATTTCAGAGCCGAAAGGCATGCATCATGTCAATAAAGACAATATTATCACAATTGATATTACAAGGAATCATACATATTCTTAATGATTTCTTGCTGGCTTCCAGACTGACTTCCTATCAGGCATTAATTTCTCTCCTTGTTGTCACTGTCTATTTGTTTCTGCTGCTATCAGGCAACACCATGTTTAATAGGAATCTTCTGCTTTTCTGTTAGCAAGTAATGTCTCCGTGCAATCTGGCATGTGTTGGGTATAAAGAAGCTGGGAGAGTGCTTTTTCATTGTTTAGGTAAATGTTTCCTCTTTGATCCAACAGCTGCCCTTTCTGCTGCTCACACTGCAAACTGATGCAGATCTAGCAGAAGGATGGGAGACATTTATAGGGTTTCCTGTTATGGAGTAATTTCGGGAGCATCATTTTCCCCTTATCACTTTTTGCCTTCAGCAGCAACAATCTAATTCTTTGTGTTTTCAATGGGAAGCCAATTCTTTGTCTTGAACTTTCCTTCTAGCTCTCCCTGAAGGCTATAGAAAGAAAGAACATGAATAACCAAGCAGTGAAATCATAAAATAGTCCCGTTCACTGTTATCTTTCCAAGAACTGTGAAGACATTAAAGTTCTGAAATCTTTTTTTTTCCCTGAAGTAAAGATTGCAGCTAAAACAGGAAATGGCACAACATAAATTCAATTCGTGACAATTATTATAACATGAAAGGGAAATAGTATAAATCACTGATGTCAAGCACTCTGCTCATTGGTTAGATCTGGCCCATTTGAGCTATTTATCTAGTTCCTGTGACAGATTCAGATTTTGCACCACACGTGCTTTCATTTTTAAAAATACATGTTTCAAGTTTTTATGCTTCTGAAAAAGAGCTTCTGAATATGCACTGAGTAGAAGCTGGTGGAAGCTCATGCGTAGTTGTCTTTTCTAAGATACAGAAAACAACATAGGTTATATTTGAAAAGACAAAGTCTACCCCTGTTCATTTTAGTGGGTGTTAACATTTGAACTTAATGATAATTTTTGTGGTTGATGTTGAAATGTTTCTCAGAAATTAGTTTTAAGAAAGATAAAGATGCAAACTGGGGGTTTTTTTTGGTGTAAAAAATAATTTCAAATTGCATATATTTTAAGGAAAAGGAAGTAAGAAATATCATGCACATCTCTAAAGCATACTAACTGTGTTTGACAAAACTTTGTTAAACTCCCATGCAGCTTTAGCCGTCAACGATGTAGGTGTGAAAATAGACCCATCTGGGGAACCACAAGAAAAAGTTGTGTGGAATTCTCCACCCCAGCTGTATACAAGCCTGACCCACAGGGATCTCCTGGGGATCTCCCAGTTTTAGTCACTTCAAAGGGCATAGTGTAGTATTTTACAATAAATAAAAGTTGCATAAAATGCATTTTTGGCTTTTCATATTCATGCAAACATTGATTTGTGTTGTACATAACACAAATAAGATACAAATAAGACCAGACATATTTTTTTCACAGATGAGATTTATTTCACAGCAATAAACATTTGATCAGATATTTTACTGGCTTCTCACGCAAGCAGTAGTGAATGCTTAAGGCAGTGGTGTTGTAGAGAGAATACTACCCCAACAGACTTTTGAACCAAAAACCAGGATCATGCTTAGCTTATACTCTAATACATTAAAATTTACTGCTTACTTTCCATGCTTTGAATAAAGTTACTTCATTAGTAAGGGGAGATATGTTTTTATGATGTACCAGAAATGTAATATTTTTAAACATATCATTATTTCAACAAGGTAATTCAAGAAGTGGACCTGTGAAATCTAAGAAAAAGATGGATTTTAAGAAAAATAGGTGCTCTGGGGATTGGGATATCCTATTATTAAAAAAAATCAAGAATCTAAGATTCACATCTTCACATACTATTCCTAAATTAGCTTTGAAGTACTTTGTGTTAATTCTTACTCCTGTATTGAAAAAGTCGATGCAATATTGTGAATATTCCTGTTTTTACATTGTAACTTGCTGCATATTATGTGTAATATGGACATCACAGAAAATATTAAAGCTCTTAGAAGTTTTGTATATACTTATAATTTGGTATTGCGCAGGCAGAGAGCTTGAGCGGAACCTTGATTTTCAACATAAAATAAATTTTTATCAGAAGTTTTTGATCCTTGTCATAGGGGGGGTTTTTTCTGGTTTTCTTTATACATATTAAATTACTTTAAAAATTGTGACAATGATTTATTGCTGTCTAGATAGTACCACTTTAAAATTAAATTTTCACATATAAATTTGACTTCTATTGAAAACCAAGACTCTAAAATATTTTTAGTTGTTCAGTAGAAATATCTGTGATGGTTTACAGGTTGGTTACAGTTCAGTAATTCTTACTTATGGTAGCATATATATAGCCTTATTGCCAAGTAGTTAACAGCAACTAAAGGGGCAGTATTCAACCTATATACAGTCCCCCCTAAGAAATAATTTTATTGGTCTCAGCCCCCAGCTAGAAACTGGGAAAATTAAAACAGAAGGTCTCTAGATTCCCTTAAAAAGCTGAACTTCCTTCAGTCACCAGCTCTATGAGGGTGTACGTGAACAAGGAAATCTTTCTTCAGGAGAAGAAGCAGTTGTCAACCCAGGAAAGCAGACCAGCACAACGTATATGAAGTAAAGAATTGAATAGAGCCTCCCATTCAGTGGAGGCAGTACTGCTACGGGCAGTATTGTTTTGCCCATGCTGAACTGAAGGTCTGTCGCCATTCCCACTGGACAGTTTGTTTCACAGACACTTTTCAGTTCCCAGCTCCAGTCCTGCCCTTGCAGCCCCATATGCCCCACTGGTGTCTTCTGCCACAGCCTCAGCAGAAGGTAATTGCCACGGGAGCAATCTGGGAATGATGGGGACCCTCCCATAGGGCTGGAAAAAAGTCCCTACCACAGATAAATCTGTGCTTTTTCAAAATCTCTTGTAGGACCAGATCCCCCCGGAGTCCAAAACTGGACTCCAGAGAGTTGCCCCAGATTATATCTGCAGCTTCTGGGATGGATGCATGACACAAATGAAACTCAATGTAGGAATATTTAGGCTTTTTTCAGTAGTAAAGAACTTTCTACTTCTCTGGAACTTCAGGACATGAGTTTAAATTATATTGCAATAATTTCAAGCAAGAAAATAATAAGTATACTATCATCTTAGTATTATGCCTTCTTCAAATTTACTGATAATATTTTCTCACACTCAGTTCCCCCCGTTATGGCAGTGGCGGCATTAAAGCATCTCCTTATAGATCCAAAACCCCTAATTTATGTTAGTTTAGCAGAAACCATGTCATTTGGTAAGGAAACAAAAGACAGATGGGTATGAGATTAGCCATCACTTTTTTTTTAGCTGCTCCTGGTTACAGAAATCATGTTTTCTTCCAGCATGATAATTTTGATGGATTTTTTTTACTCTGGATTTATATAGGAAGGAATTCAAAACCCAAACAATTTATTTATGATGAGAGAACAGCTTCCATAGTCAGGTCACACTATATTCAGAACTACACCTGAGATTCCCTCTTTTCCACATTTGTGGTGTGTTTAACCTGGAGATTCCCACAACAGAATTCTATCATCACAAAACATGTTATTTCACCTTGGAAATTTTGCTTTCAGCCCCTTGAAACCTGTTGAAATATGCTACTGGAATTTAAAGCCACAGAGCTGCCTTTAAAGTTACGTGCCCTATAGCAAACTGGGGCATTAAATCAATGGGTCTATTCAAGTGAGTAAATATTCACTGTTCTGACTATCAAGGATGCTTTCTCAGAATAGTACACAGTTACTGAGAAGAAAGTCAACACTAAAATAAATCCCACTATGGTGAAATTCAGGCCTGACTGATGTGAAGGAGACATCTGGCATTTGCTGTAAAAGGTCAAGATTTCATCCTTAATCACACAACCCCTCTCCCCTCAGGAGAGACTATCGTTGTTATTTATTTATATGGTGGCATTAGAGTGCTAGGCACATAGGATGTGCTCTTGGCTGGTGCAAAGCTGTGGTGCCATTAATTCTCGTCCTGCTCCCATTCTCCAGGGTGCAGTTCTCACCGCTTGGAACAGCTGGTGTGGCCATGGGAATGATGACAGAATTAAGACCTTAGTGCTAAATTTTCACGCCTTGTTATGATCCCCCTTTCTAAGCCAGAGCTTTTAAGGAACGCAAAGCAGCTCTCAAGATAAACCCTATTTATTTATTTATTTACATTTTTATAAAACAAAAATGTGTGCTGAGATACTGTGCCAGCACTTATAACCACCCACTGAATAGACATTACAGTAAAGCACTCTGATCATTATCAAACCTTGATAAAATTCCTATTATAAGAATGCAATATGAAAAGCATCATCTGTCTCAGACTTAATTGCATTGCTTCTGTTCCTCTATCCTTTTTCAATAGCAGAAATTATGTCAGTTCAGGAGCAGAGGACTGAATTTCAGAGGCAGTGTCTGTGGCACACTGCTGAGAGTCCTTAATGGACACAGGGCTGGGCTAGAACAAGGTGATGACTCGCATCTGTCTCAGTCTTCTTTAGAAGACTTCTTTAAAACACAAAGTATGGTTTCAAGATCTTTTTATTCTGATCCTGTGGAACATCATCTGGCTCCATCTTGGTATGAGGATGAAAGCTCCCTCCTCAGCGCTACTTGGTTCTGTTTGGTCTGTTGAATAACTATACTAAATCACCAGGGAAGGGTTTAGGGGCTTCCTGGTACAAAGAAGGCCAGACTAACTCTTGCTGAGACATATTTCTCTCAGTTATTTTTTCTCAGGAAAAGATAGGCCTTTATAGTTCACAAAAATAGAGGGCTACTCCTGAGTTGAAATCCCAGCGTACTGAAATACAATTATGCTTAGGTATAAAGTAGAATGTTTAGTAATACATAATAATGATTACACAGCAGAGCAAGTAAGCAGAGGCTAAAAATGGAAAAGGAGATGTCAATTTTCCCACAAAGCAGTACACATCCAACAGTTTCTGCACACCTCTTTTCTGGTCCCATGGGGACCTGTTGATGTGCTAGTGCTCACTGACCAAGGTGAAAGGAGAATTTGGACTTTGAGTCTAGTTAGATCTGTGTCTTGCTGGGAAGCTTTTCAGAGATGACTTCTATCTTTCCATAAGGAACCAGATCAAATTGTCGTTTGTCATAGCCACTGAACATCCACCAGGTCTACAGTAAATCTCAGTTGTCAGGAACTCAGACAACCCAAACCAAAAAGCACGTTTTCGTTATTCTCTTCTCTAGGTCTGACTCAGCCTAACTAATCATTATTTCCTACTGCTTGAGCCAGATTATTCCTTGCTGTAACACTTTAAAATTAAGTAGTGCTGCCAAGGATACCAGTTCACAGAAAGAGTTACAAGGTTCAAAAGAGGCCATGCACATCACCTGGTCTATCTCCCTGCATAATAGAAGGCACAGGACCCCTTATCTAATTTCTAGCTCAAAAACAATAGAGCATTGTCTTTGGCACAATCCTCATTCTAAAATTTCTAATGGCTTAGAATCCATTATTTCTCTCTGCAATTCTTTTTACTGTAGTTAATGACCCTCAAAGTGAGAAGTGCATCTTTCATTTTAGCCAGATTTTTTTCAAGCTTTGGTTTCCAGCTAGACATCTGCTAGACTGGAGAACAAAGTTTTGTCCTTCAAGCAGGTACTTCAGGTCCCCTCCATTTTCTATCAGTCGTGCAAAGCAGGTTAAGCTCCTTACTATGTGGCACTTTTTCTAATCCTTTCATTATTCTTTGAATGCTTCTTTAAGCTATTCGACAGGGAAAATCATTAATTTCTGTGTTATTCATGAAGTAGAACTGAACACAGTATTTCAGCAGCCTTCATAGCAGTGCCAAATACAAAATATTACCTATATACTGTATGTACCCCTTTTAAAGATCAAAGAAATCACATTTCTTTAATGAAAAAAATGAAAAATTACTCTTAACACATTCAGTTGAGATAAACCAAAGTATTACATTCTGTTCTAAATGGATGCCTAAATACTTCATATAAAAGCAGGGGGCGGGGGTAGCCAAAGTGCTGATCTTTATCTCAGAATATCAAAAAGCCCAGGGTAAAAGGGTCTCCGCACAGACGCCAGATGTGGGTTTAAATTCCTGCTCCATAGGTTTGCTAGGAATTCCTTCCCTGACCAACCTGCCTTCAGCAGCTGACGGACATCTGGACATCTCATGTGGACAGAACTGTCTTCCTCCATCTGTCCCCCACTGAATGAAGTGCTGAATCATCTTGTGCTGAAACTCAAACTCTCTTTATGGTGTTTTCCACCAGGCCTCTGCTCATCATGCTGCCTTCTGAACACTGAATACACACTGTGCCTCAAGCGTCCCCTGGGTGCCCAGGTTCGCTTCACTTCAAGCTGTTTGAAGGCACAGATTTAAGATGAGCTCCACATAACAAGATGGTAAAAACCTTACCCTGGAACCAGTCCTGCCCCTGACTGTTTTGCCATAGCCAGGAATGTCCCGGCAGGTATGCACACAGACAAATCTACCCGGTTCTGTCCTGGAAAGTGGTGGTTTCATATGTAGCAAGACACTATGAGCTGTGCAGACAGATGAGCTAAAGGTTTCATGTCATATTGGGAAGGTAGAACAGTTGCTTTAACCCAGTCTCTGGCCTGCCATCCTATAGACTCTACAGACGATGAGCTCCATCCTTCACACATCTGGGTCACCTCATGCATTGGGCTAGGCAGCCTTGCCAATTCAGAGTTGTAAATTCCAGCAGAGAGCAGAGATTGCAAACTGGAACCCTGCAGGTCTGAGCTCTATTCATGAATCTAACCATAAACCATGGTCCCTAATTCTCAGTCACCCTAAATGCTACTTTTGAGGAACACCAAGAAGAGCTACAATAATATCTTGCAGAGCACAGTGACCAAGAAAGCAATTGTAGCTCCTAGACTCTCTTAACCCCGATATAAATTACATGTGGGTAATAAGAACTACAGCTTACATGAAAGTGACTTCCTCTGTCTGACTTTAATTGTTTTATGGAGACAGATTGCCTAGGAACCTCGCTGCTTCTTCAGCAATAACCATTGGATTTACGATAGATTCCAAGATTTCCTACTTTAAAGAAAGTTTAAAGTAGGAGTGTCTGATCAGATCTTAGGTTGTCTGCCATAAGTCATGCAGACACTTGTATTGATATATGTTAGCAAGTTTTAAGCCACCTAGCTAATCGTCACTGAGAAGTTACAGAAACACAGAGAATTGTCTAGGTACATGACATTAACATTTACAGAAGGATTTCTGAAGCCCATCTGAACAGCATGCTGCTGCAGCTACATTGCCTGCTATACCCACAGTTGCTACACTAATGCATTTTAGTTATTACTATTGCTGAAGCACAGTAATGGCTTCAGTATAGACATTCCCTTGTTCTGGGTTTTTTTTTTGGTTTGGTTTGTTTTTTTGTTTTTTTTTAAGCTAAAGAAATGATTGATGGCCTGATTGCTTTGTTATTATAATTTACAACAAATTATAAACTGAGGTAAATAGATGTTGCTCTATTGAATTCAGAGGAACATTTCAGCAGGAGGATTTGAAAGGTGGGGGGCGGATTTCTTTTGAAAATGGTGATATGAGCCAAGGATAAAGGACATGAAAAACCCTTCAGTAATACTGCTAATCTCTCCTCTGCCATTGCAGGATTGCTCTGCTGTAAGTACATGACTGTGCCCACCTTCCTTGGTTAAAAAAATTAATAGGTTTAATTGAATAAATAATAAAGAAGACCTCACATCTCTTATATGTAGCATTTCACTCCTTTATTTATTTGGATGTTATGCAGAGTATGAGTCTTTAAAGGTTCAGTTTTAATTCAGTTTCTGCCTGTCTGGTGAGAAGCAGTAGAAAGGGAGACCTCTCGTCTTTGCTGGTAAAGGAGAAAATCCACAAAATCATGCAAGTGTTTTAACACTGGAAGGAAGGTCAGGAGCAGGACAAGAGGTTTGCAACTCTTTTACAAATAACATGCGTCACTTACTTTAAGTACAGTGCTCATGATGGCTGTGCTACATTGCAGTAAGTGTCATTGCAGGTTGTTTGAGCTGTGAAATGAATCTGAGGTGTTTCATAACCGCACAGTTGGCTTCCTCTTCACTGGTGAGTATGACCTCTCCTCCATGGCAGAAACCATCCACAGCAAAACACAATGAGGAAACTCCTAGCTTAAAAAAGCTTTAGTGTCTCTTCTGAGGAAGTGACAAAGTAGTTGTGTGTCATGTTTGAAAAAAATAGTCTTTCAGTGGTGCAGTGGGACTGGTAAGATATGAAGCCTGTTTTCTGGTCTGGCACTAGCTTCTTTTTTGGTTTTGGGTAAGTAGTTTCAGATGCATTTGCAACAAATGTCAAATCAAAATCAGATCTATGGGCCTTGTCCTGTTTCCTGTGAAAATTGTTAAAATCGTTAGACTCCAGTTTGAACAACGGTGTAAACTGAGCTGTTAAAACTTCTGGTACTATGTGGAACAGCCCTGTTAGGAGTTGTACCTGAAGTTTGCAGGCATCCTTGGTTTCTCGGAGGTTATAATACTGTTCCACAACTTCACATGCCTAAACTGTACACTCTTACAGGTTTCTACAACACTTAGCACAGAAATCTTAGCTGAAAATCCATCTTGAGGCCTTTGGAATGCTTTAGCACTAACATCGAGACTAGTCTTAGTTCTAATTTTCATTAGCAAAATGAGTTAGCAAATTGTCAAATGGAAGATGCAAAGTCCATCTTTCATAACAAGTGGAGAACTGCTTCAGCATTACTAGTTTCATTTTTATTTTATTTGCTTTTGTTATTTTTAAGAGTTTTTCTTGGTTTTGCGTTGCATTTTCTTTTCTGTCCCTTGGGTTGTGACTGTCCATGTTTAATTTCTGACATAACTGAATTTTGTATTGCAGGATTAGTGATGGTGTATGCATTAGGTTGTAGTATGTAGCTATAGAAAAACTGAAGAGCATTTTGATTCTGTCTAGAGACACCAGTTATATAGATTCACCTAAAAAACTGAGCTCAGTTTTTTAACTGAGTAATCTAAGAAAGAAGGAAGATAATAAAACTCGTTGAACCTTATCTGCACTTGCTAAGCAATTAACTGGTCTCCCACATCCAAGGAAATGCACTGGTCGCTTTCTCTCCATAAGAAGGGAACGGCCATGCTTGACCATGGAGGTTTAAGAGGTATTAGGACATGAGAACAAGCTATCAAATTGTCTGTGTTAATTACTCATACTTAATTTGTCTTTATCTTTCCATAATATATTTACAGACTTCAGTAAGATCCCTCCCTAGCCGTTATCTTTATAGGCTAATATAAGAATTACAGAGAAAGATACTGGATAGGACAGTAATCCAAAAGAAAGAGAAAAAATAAAAGACTCAATAGAGGAAATGAAGAACTTTAAGGACAATAGCAACCTTCTTTAATTTTGGTGGGCCTAGGATTTCACTCTGTCAGCAGTTAAGTTTCTTTACTGCCTTCACTTCAGCTGGAAAGGCCTGAATCAGACTGCAGAATGAGGACACTTGTGGAATTTGGAGATATTAAAGTATGTACTTAAGCACACATGGTGGGATACTGAAAGCTGCCAGCTCTAAAGAACGCTAAATTCATAATGAAGTTTTCTGAAAGAGAGAAATTATCAGCAGATTTCAAAGGGCCAATTTCTGTAATGCTGAATGCACTCAGTGCTCCTACTGAATTAAAAAGGAGTTCAAATCAGAGAGGGTTTGGGGTTTGCTTGCAGCAGGAGGGATGTCATAGTGAGAATAATTTAACCATTGGAGGCCTAAGGATGAGTCAAATTCTTAGTCTTGCAGTGCTTCAGGCGTTTAAAAAAGTGTGAATCGGACTGAAACAGTGGTTATAACAAAGGTACGGTTGGTTGAAGATGCATGCCGTAACTCATACAGGAGGCCAGAGCAGGTCATTCAAATCATTGTTTGAAATCACGCATTCAGCATCTTGCAGGGAAGGAACAAAGTGTGCAACTGATCTCATCTATATTTAGTTGCATGCAATTTAGTTATCTAAATGAAATTAGTCATCATCATTCCTACAGTCAATGCAGGAAGATGGTGAGATGAGGTGCCTTCAGGAGGTGTCTGTTTCTCTCAACTGACTCGACAGGAAGATCGGGATGGCTGAATTACATTGAATAACTGGTAAATGGCAAAATGAATTAAATCATCTCTGCTTATGTCAAAGTAATCCTTTGGTCCTTTTCACTTACTGAATGATGATTTATCTTCTTGGTTACTCCTGTCTGGGCCTGTTGGGACTCTCTGGGTTTACTCCTGATTTATATTGCACAAGGAGAAGCAGAACGTCCCCTTCTGCATTCACTGCAAGGGCTGGCGGTTTTCATCCATGCACACAGCATACAGTGAAGTTGTACAACTGGGAGAAGAGGCTAGATAGATACAAACAACTGAGATATTTGGTTTATTTGCATAGAGTTCAACACCCATTTTTTTACCATTTACAGGTTATACTAGTTATAATGTGAAAATAGGAAGGTTGGACCTCAGTAGTACACACTTCAGTAGATGATCTGGTTTGTGTTAATCTGCTATTTTTGTTAGTATGGACACAGACCTATTTTTCTCTTATACAAACGTCTGACTACATAGACCTAATCTACATTGCTCTCATCAAAGAATAAATAGTTTTGCAACACCTGTCCAACATTAGCAACTAGCCATCTCTTGCAGCTAATTTTAGCAAATTCAGAAATATGTGAGGAAGTGTAAAATCTGTATTGCGCAATTTGTTATAGGTCATGGAAGAACTGTTGGCTTTTATGCTCAGATGTCTGATTTGTAAAATAACATACAATGTTGTTAGGCAGCTCCAGACCTTAGATTTGCTGCATTTAATTGATCTTATTTTGTCCTTAATGGGCGTACTCTGGTACACAAAGTTATTCACATGAGCAAGTTTTCACAGTAGCATTTCTGTTTCAGCGCTGGAGGATTCAGCTCTCTGGGTAGCTAGTGCCAGTTGCCCATAAGTAAATAACCAGAGTAAGTAATATCTAGTCCTGCTAGTCTTGAAATAAAGGAAAACAAAATTTCCTCTGCGAGGTTTGGACCTATAGGACAAATTCATCTCTTAAAAAAATCTCTCCACACAGTTTGAGTGGTGTGTTTTTGCTCTTCACAAATGTTTTTCTGGGGAAAGAGGATTCCTCTGCTGGTGGATTCATCTTCACATGAATCATTCTCCATGGGGAATAGCCAGGAAGCACTGAAATCAGCAACACATAGCAAACCACCCAAGGTGTTGCTCTAATTTAGCTGAGGTTTGTTTTCAATTAAGAGCAGGTGGGGTTTTGTTGCTTTATTTTGCCTGTCAACTAGACACCTTCCTCTTCGGTCCTAAGAAGGATGAATTTATTTATTTTAGAATTTTTAAGTGGAAAACCAAGGAGTCACTCCCTTGATTGTGGTAGTAGTTTTACACCAGGGATAAAGCTGATCCTAACCATACCAAGAAAATCAAGTTCAGATATTGCTTTTTATTGATTGCACAAAGCGAATGAGGAAAGTGCTTAGGAAAAGGCCTACCCAGTGTACGTGCTGAAAGACAAGATGGACATTCTCTACATAGCTTCTCTAGTTCTGTGCTTACAGCTGGAAAAAAATGCCCAATGGACGGGGGAGACATGGAAAGCCGCATTCTACTACCTCAACCTGAGATCTGTGCATAATTTAGTGTTAATGCTCCTTGTCTGCTCCGGGTTACTTGATTTAGATTTTGCACAACCTTGTTTAGAGGAGCAATATAGTCATACAGTGACATGGATATAGCCCAACTCTGTTTTGTTCTGATGAAGTGTGCTAGTGGTCAACTCATTTCAAAGGAATTTTTCTGTGATGTAAATGCAGATAATTGCAATATATCCATAAGTATTTAAAAATATGGGAGCTTGTTTAACCCAAGGGTGGATCAATTTAATGAAAGCTGTGGCCTGAAGGCTAATTTAGCTTAATCAACTCTTATTTTCTCCTAAAACAGATCTACTTCATTTGGAATAAGTCAATTAGAAACAAGCTTGAAGTTACCAAAATGAGAGCATCCACACAGGAGTTTACACTGCTTTAATTAAACCGATAATATAAATAGGTAATAGTTAACTTTAGCAGAACTACAGGAATTTGTAAAAGTTATCTAACAGGTCAAAAGTATGCATGTCTTTAGCCTGATACCTGTTAGCATACTTACCTGCATTCAGTGGAGCTGATGAACAGGAAAAGGCTAGATTAGAGAGTCAGGAGGACCAAAGGTTTGTTTCATTTGTCCATATTACATACAGTTTTTATGAACAACTTGAGCAAATAAGAAGTTAAAGAGAGTACACTGTTTCAGTATGGGGCCATTAAATACGAGTGCCATGAAGAAGTCCTGAATTATCAGCAGCTGAATCTGTTGTAAAGCACCGACTGTGAAAATTGCATTCGAAACCGTGACCCAGTACTTGGACTATGGACTAAGCAGTAAGCTATATTAAGAGGGTCATACTGTGTACTACTATTCTTACTATACAGTTATAAGCTTGTAAAATAGGCCAGGTTACTGATAAGTATGGAGTCAGGCCCAGAGTTTTTCAGCAACAGTTGGTTTATTGAATGGTGTATTTTGTATTTACATACTCAATTTCAATTTTCTAATATTTTTTTCAAAAAATGAGAGGAACTATAAAAGTTCAAACACTGAATCTTTATTTCTGAGTACTGTTAGAAAAATATTTTTAAACTAATAATGTAGCAAACAAAATAGTTTGGACCAAACAAAATACTTCAGACTGACTGTGGTAACATTTTTTCTTTTTACCACAGGAAAAAAGAAGTGCCCTCTTTCAGTCTGAACTATCTTTTCCTCCTCATCCCTTCTGTTTCTTATTTCAGAAAATGAACCAAGCCAACCCTTATTCTGCACAGCTCCACCTGTATGTCAGAATTTGTGACCACTGAGAACCAAGACCAACTTACAGTGACAGCAAAGCCATTAGAAGGGCAAACAGGAGTTGAATGTTGATTGGGGGGGGGGGGGGAGGAGTGCTAGAGATATGGTATCAAAGACCTTTGAAAGAAGAAATGGCACAGATTTGCATCTCCTTTCTTTATTTGTTAGTCTACCTTTTTCAAGTACCCATTTAGGTGGGAAGAATTTATTCATATACTGCATGAACCTGCTGCCTGAATCCATGCCGCCTTGCTCTCTGCAGCAGAGATAACAGCAAAACTGGATGATGAACATCTGAAACAGCAACAAATTCCTGCAGCAAAACTTCAAAAAAAGTTTCCGATGCCTACGAGGATCTACTTTCTAGCCTGAGGAAGAGCAGCATGAGCAGTGTCTGATCAGCTCGTTCGCACTTGGAAGCCTGCCCCAATCTATCAGGGGCTTTCACAAAGGCTGTGTTGGCTCAGTTCTGCTGGATACTGGATGTATCTATACTAGTAAATTAAACAGAACAGCGCTGGCATGTTATAATCCATGCTGTTAAATAGTTGGCACATTCCCTGAAGCAATTTTGTCCTAGTGCTTTCCCAGAGAGCATCCAGATATGGCACAGAGGCACAAGACATTCACATCAGGCAGTTTGGATGCAATCAGCCTCTTTGGGGGCAGTTAGCCATGTGGATGTGCACTGTGTTGTATCAATTGGCATCTAGCAGAAACTGGTCCCTTAGTCTTTTTGTTTATGGTATAGTCCCTGAGACCAATGGGAATTGACTTAGAGTACTTTTCCAAGTATAAAATTGTTTCAAAGAATCTAAATACCATTAATTGTCAGAGAGCTTGTGCTTTTACTAATAATCCTGTGTAAAATGGATTCTAAATGCTTTCAGACATTCTAAATCTGAAATGTAATATTAATGATTAAATTGTCAAAACAGAATCAGATTTTCTCTGCTTCCCATGCTTTAAAATAAACAGTGCCATGGACCTGTTGGGGACTTTTTCTGGTTCATGGGGAGTGTCTTCGTGTTCGCCATTTGTGTGATGGAGAAAAGTACAAGACCACCTCTGTGAAGCTACTAAAGAAACCAGCAGCAGACTTACCTTGACAAACAAATTCCACAGGAGATATTTGGACAAGCAACATAGGGACATGGTTTAAGAGAGAATGAGAGGTCAAAAAGTGAGTAAGAGTAACTGCACAAACAGATGTTGGAATGGGAGTTACTATTTAATATCACTGGATGCAATGCCACAGCTTCACGACTTCAGTAAGTGCCCTGTAAGCCTGAGCTTCATAATGATCTGACTGCACTGGGATGAGATACGACGTGTAAGAAAGGCAAAACACCACAAGAGTGGGGCAGAGGAAGAACCTGCCCGTGATTACCAGGCTGCGGGCAGGTGCTGAAAAAGCAGCAGAATAAACAACAGTGATTGATCCCAAAACCATGGCAAATGAAGCCTGGATTTTTCTGAAGGGAGCCACAGCAGCAGCAGCACAGCGTCTGCTGCCCTGGCACTGCCTGGTGCTGCTGCACACTTGGAGCTGCATCCGGAGGAGCAGCACAGCTGTGCAGCCCCGCCGTTCCTCGCCTTCGCCAGGCTGCAGCTGCTCGGGTCCTGTGCAAAACACATCTTCAAAAAGAACAAGGGAGACAAGCAGTTATTTAAGAAGTGAAAGAGAAATAGGCATATGTTTGTGTTTGTTTTTGGTTTTTTTTAAATACTATCCTTTGGGAAAACCTGTGTAATAGACTGATGTTAAGCATGAACAGAAGCTCTTACAAGTAGAAACAAGACTTTCAGACTTCAGGTCTACCAGTAAAGTAATCAGTACCAGGATCTGATACTCTGCCCTTGAGGCCAGTTGGCATGGTCTGCCCATATTAATCCTGTTAAACTATCCTAGTCTCCAAAGCTCTCTGTTTTCACCCAGACTGGCTACTGAGCAGGTTCCCAGCCTCAGCTTTCTCTTGAAGTGCTTTGAGGGAGCACTGAGCCGCCCGGCAATGCTGAACCAGGACCCATGGTCTGGTCCTATTTAGTTCAGCAGGGTGGATGTAGCCTTAAAGTAAACATCAAGTCATCTGTTGCCTTAATTCCACACATTTCAAAGGATTTAGGCCAGAAGGAAACTTGCCCAAAGCTGTGCATTCTTGCAGCATGCTCATTATCATATTTGCCTTTGACTTGCACAGCTGTAAATCCATGGAAACCAGAGTAATTCAGGGATGAATCAGGTCCATTATCTCCTTGTGTTTGTACAGCACTTAGCACAATGGTGCCCTGATCCTGATGGAAATTCATGTTATTTTAGGACAATCAGAGCTTTCATCTGTTAAAATAAAGTATATTTTTAGCTAGAGCTAGCTTCAATGGGAATGTATGGGGCATGGGGGATGTGTGAATGAAGGGGAAGCAGGACTGATCCCCCACCACATGACTCTGAGCTCACGATCACATGCTTGAGAGATTATCTCCTCTCCTGGTCAGTATGGTTGTGAAAATATGACCAATGGGCACCTTGGAATCTCAGAAAGCGGGCAAAGAGCACAAACTCTGAATATTATTGCCTCTTTTTAAAAAAAGTTGCATTATTTTTGGGTTGCTCTGACTGTGAGGCCCAATGTCCAATTTTGGAACATTTGGGGTTAATATTGGTATATTTAGTGCCTCTGCTGAAAATAACAAATCAGATGCTATGCCATTGCTTTCTATGGAAAGTTAGATCTCAAAGATCAAGATTTGCTCAACACTATTTTTTCCCCCCATGCAAATAAAATGAATGAAGAACACTTGAAAAAGCAAGCACTGTGCTTGCTCCATGTTCAGAGGTGCTTGTTTCAGCTCTTCTATGAAATCTTGTTAAGACCGGTAGGTCTTATAAATACTAATGAGATACATGTGTGGAACATGAATAAAGACATTACACATGTCTTACAAAATATTTGCTGTATAAAGGACCCAACCGTGTGAAGTTATTATTCAAAATAGAGGTAAGTCCTAGGAGAAGACAGAAAAAAGCACCAGTTGCAGATCATAACCCTAGCAGGGCTTTTTGCTAGTTCCTGTGAGTTAAAAGCTGAAATGCATGTTCCAGTTTTATTCACAGATAAACATGGAGAAGATTGAATATCAGCTGTCGTTAGTCTCAGTGTCCTGATGTGACAAAATCACCATTACGCCCAGCAAATGCGAGCTGATGCTCACAGCTCAGAAACATTAGAAGCACGTATTTTACAACCAAAAATTGTGAGCAATTATTGCTAGAGTTGTAACAAATTCTAAAAACTGACATGTGAAACTTGGGAGCTGACTTTCCAGTCCTGACTTACCCACTAGGAAAACATAAATGAAAAGATTAAGCTATTTCAAAGCCACTAGCTTGTTTTTCTTCAAGTCACTTTATTATCTCACTGAAACATAATCTTAAAAATCCTTTCAGTGAAAAGCCATGTTCTGAAAAGACTGTTAATTTTATTTAATGTTTGAAAGTCCTGTTCTGGTACTGTTCTTCGTCTCGAAGGCAGGTCAATTAATTCAGCTTTACTTACTAATTAACAGAACAACATTTTGTTTGACATGGGGGTAAACTATTTTGGGTGTGACTATTAGGGAAAGGCCTGACAATTCCTTAGCTCTAAGGAACATTAATTTCCTTCCAGAACTGAGTTGCCTGTGCACATCCCTTCAGTGTTAATGCAAACCGAGGGTCTGTGCTGACAAAAGAGCACTGTGCCATGGGGTTACCTGGTGGTGTGTGCCCTCCCCCTGTTGTCGGCACATTTGGAGCACCTGCACCCCACAGCCTGGTCTTAATGTTCCCATGGCTGTGTCAGAATCCACACGTTGTTGAAGGCCTTTGCATTTGAAGAACAGTGATGTTTGCGGTTTAGCGCATGCACAAACGATGGGAGCACTGCCTTTTCCCAAGCGTGTCAGCAGGCAGTGCTGTTCACTGACATGCCCAGGAGTTAGTTAGCCTCTGGTTTAGCCTTCTGAAAGCCTGTTAGTTCAGACCTTTGACAAGTGTAAATTGTATCAAACTAATTGTCATGGTAGCATCTTGCAAATTCCATCTGAAAACTAGTCCTTCTAGCTCACAATAGGTAGGTAGATCACAATTTTAAAAACAAACTTTTTTTTTACTGGCGATGTAAGTTGCTGCAAGGCTGCTTCTCAGCCCAGTGAAGTAGTTAATCATCTGTGATTGATTTGCTTTATAACATTATGAGATTCAGCTGCCCTAACTGAAGTAATTAAGAGCAATGTCTCTAGGCTCTTTGTGTAATCAGTAGAAGGGAGTGAGGTTCACCTGATAGGTCTTGGAATTTTTTCCAGAGCAATGAGTGACTCTGGAGATGCCACCCTTCAGCCTTTCTTCTGCCATCTGTTTGGTGATGAGGGAAAAACACTCTTTACTTCCTGAGAAGTGCTTTCATTTGCATTGCTTACTATTGATGCACAAAAAGTATAATGACTTTGTGTATAACCATCTAAATTCAACAAGAGAACAGAAGACACAAGTCTCGTGTGGAAACCTCACATTTACACAGATGGAAGATATAAGTCCTTCCCTCTACCCCAGCCACCATCAAACACATGGGCTGGGAGATGGATGGATGACAGGGTGGAGATCAGAGCGATACCCGTTGGCACCAGCAACACGCTTCCCCAGGCTCACCCAAGCGGAGCTGCTGGAGATCAGAGCAGGGCTTCAGAGGCCAGCACGGCACTGAAGGCAAGCTGGGAGAGACATGCTGTCTCTGAAAATGCAAACACTATCAAACTAAGACCCGTGCCACTGCAGCTCAGAATCTGAGCAAAGGTTTTATACCCTCCAGGGAGAGGTGCACCACAGCAGGACAGATTCCTCAATGGACTAAACAGCAGCCAGACTACAGTTTTGTTATATTGTTTGGCACCCATGAAGGAAATAGTAGGTTAAAGCAGCAGAATTCCTCCAAAATGTACTCGGGCAGTAAATGTTAAAATAAAGTTTTGTAAAACTGAAAATTAATTTGGTCAGCATCAAATGAAGCTAATCAGCAAATTCCTTTTATAAATAAAATTCCTTTATTAACAAACTTCTTTGTTAACTAAAACCATCACAATTCTACTAAGAATTAAAAAAATAAATGACAAAGAATACTAAATAGTTAGATTTAAACTTAGAATACTAAATATAGATAATTTAATCTAATAAATTCTAAGGAGTAAATGTTAAAGAATACTGAGAAATAATGTCTTATTCTATTTATGGTGCTGAGCAGTGAAATGCATAAATGTGTGCTGTTTTATAGCAATGAATTTTCAAGCAGACAGAAAAAGATCTAGATTGTTATGGGTCTGAGTAAATCTACGTGCTGCTAATACAGCATTTAGCCCTGCCTGCCGGGCTATGGCTCCATTCACCTCTGCTGCCGCAAAGCAGTCAAGTAACAATATTGCTCTTAATAACACATTGAATTATTTCGGTTTGCATCATCACTGAGAGTGATAGAGTAAGACACAATGTAGTGTGGAAGAAGGAGGACTAGCAGTATTCGGTACAGCAGGATGCCTTTCTGTTGTGGGCACATGTGTGTTCTCCACCAGCAATGTACCTCAGCAGTGCTGTGCTTTAAATTGTTCCACTAATTATCTTTCAGTTTCTTGACCTAGTTGATGACTAAATATTTCTGAGAGGAGCAAGTAAAAAGCCTGAAAAAGGAGCATGCAAGAATCAGGCAGAAACTTCAAGTTTTGCCTCATTGGTAAGTCTGTGTCTGTAAATGCATCCCTTAGCTGAGTGCCCTATCAAGCTGAGATTTGGACAGTGAAACTACTGGTGATTGTGCATCTCAGCTGGGCATTTGAAAAGGCAAAACAGTTTTTTTCCTCAGGGAATACCTGATAGTTGACAAAATACTGACAGCATACTGACCTGAGAACAGAAGACCCAGATTCTAGTTCTTCATCAGGCTGAAGGCAAATTCATCTTCTCCACTTTATAAAAAACCTCTCCCTTCATGAAAGTTATACACCCATCCTGGTGGAGCATCATCCTCCCTATTGGTGAGCTGGGCAACTTTTCTTCAAAAATAAAACCTGTAAAGACAAGAGAATAGGCTCGGTCTGACTGTGTGATGATCTTATGGTCACCCAAGAAGCAAAATCTAGCACTGGACACTATATTATGGACTGCTTATGCACTTTATGTTACACAAAAATAGAAAATAATCCTGAAAGAAAAACCGCTCTGGGCATCCAAGCGTAGTTAATCCGTCTAGTCTGTAGGTTAGAATTAAGTTTTCAAGGCTTGCAGGATGAAAGTTCAGCCCAGGTAAGAGCATATCTTTCCTTTCTGTTCAGTCTTCACATGGAAATCTTTATTCCTTGGGTCTAGACTTGTCTTTCCTAACTCATTCCATACTTTTTTCCTACTTTCTAATGGTAGCTGTAGCTTTAAATGTCAAAGCAAAGCAAGTTTGTGTTGGAGCATGACCCTATACAGGGCAAATGTTGTGTAAGTTTTCATTTGTTTTATCTGTTGATGTCTTGCAACATTTCTTCTTCTCCATTTAAGTACTGTGCAAGGAATGCATTTGCAGAATTAAGCTGAGAGCTTGGTCTGCTTTGAAAAAAGTCTCCTCTGAGTGACCTGCATTCTCGTTTAGTTTTGCCAGCTGGTTTCTTCTATCCTCCACCTCTCTTTTATCTTTATTGCAAAAATGATCTTCTGTTACTGTACAAACAATTGAACATGTTCTGGGTAGGTCTAGAGAAACAGGCAGGAGAAGTGAACAGTAGAAGAGAAATGTAAGACTGGCTCAAGTAAAAATGTATTAAGGCAGATCTCTTAATTGAACATTTCTTTCTGAATGATTATTCTGTGCAATGGTGTTATGCCAAAAAAGCTAAGAACTCATTAAGGAAATGTGAGGTGTTTGTCCTGAGAACTTGAAAGGTAAAGGAGATCTCTTTTTTAACCTGATAATATTAAAAGTTAAAGGAATAAAAATAAAATAACGCATTATAATTTTTATTTGGAAACTAATTCATTCTATCCTTGTTTGCACATGGCTCCCATTGACCTCTGAGTCATTTCCACAGCTCTGCTAAGAAAAAGTTGCCCTAAATATATAAATGATAGGAAAAAAATTCCAAATTTTCACACGTGAGGAAACAGTGCAGTTTTATACTGAAGTTAAATCCAAGAGGTTGATGGCCTTTATAAAGATTGCTTTTCAAGATGAAAATAATATCCTGCCCAATATTTCTAGAAGTAAGAACTAGTGTAAAATCTCTGCTGAAGACACCAGTGGAGGCCTGTGTAGAGGCAAATGATTTGTAAGTGTGGTGCTGCCACTGGGTGCCATCGCCCCTGCTTGGGAACTTGACAGCTTTGGGAGAGAAGGAGCCTGAACAGGAAAAGAGACCCCAGTGTCATGTAAGGTGAGGACCAAGCAGGAAATCTAAACTTCTAGTAGTTACAGTGTGATTACAAAGAGGATTTTCATACCAACAGGCCAAATGCCACTGTTATTGAAACTAGAGAGAATGTTTATGGTCATGGTGGTAGGATCACAACCTGTTTCCTCATCCTTAGGCACAGAAGATAAAAAACTTCTGTTGTTTTTCTCCCTTGGATGAGTCCTCTACACTGAAGATTCCACTGAAATTGTTAAAACAGTCACACTGGAGCTCATGCTCATTAAAAGTTAGCAAAATGGCACTGACATTCACTGACATACATCAGAATTACGTTTTTTGCATTAGAAGCCCTTTGAGTAGGTTTTCCTACATATGTGGTGGCACTGTGAAGGCAGAGAGGTCATGAGCCTTCCTCTTGCCCAGAGCTATTACATTCTTGCATTCAACGTTCAGTAACTCCATTGCTCCCACACTTCTGGCAGTAGTGAGGTTCAAATAGTTTTATTACATCTTTAGATATGAATAGCCTTCTAGTTGTCCTGAGAAGACCGTAGTGTTAATGCAGCAATTACGCCATGAAATTACCTCATTTAATCTTTGAGTTTGACTTGAGTATAATGGTTATTTGACATTCCCAATAGAAGCAGAAGAGTCATTATGGCACGCTATGGGATTCATCACAACCCACAGTTGATGTAGAGATAGTAGATCAAACACATTTTTGACAGAGTAAGCACACTCATACACACACTACTTTTGTGAAAAAAGGCAAAATCAGCACCTTTTTTTCTAAATTTTTTTTTAACTTCTATGAAAAGACAATTTCTGATGGAATTTAAATTGCCCTTCTAATTGTTGTTTCAATTTTCATTAGAGTTAAGAGATGAAATGATGTTGGATATTCTGTTCCTTACAGTTGCTTGAGTTTACATGTCTAAAAGAAAGGTGAGATCACAGACAATGTGTTTCTCTTAATTGAATTTTCCTCCAGATCTTCCGCAAGACCTTCCTGAGATACTTGTATGCTGTTGACTTTTTTCTTTTCTCAAACCAAGAAGAAAAACTAAACAAATAAACAAATTTACCTGGAGACCAAAAGGTTCACCAAAGTGCCTTTTAAAACCACAATAAACTGCAGCTTATATTTCAGTGTCTTAGGTAAACAAAGTTATCATTTTATCTTAATTGTCATGAATTCTATTAAACCAACTGCATAGCTAAGTTAAAATGACACACTATAATTTGCAAACAAAGCTGAGATAGATTTGTATTCAATTCACATGATTTTAAGAGTATTTTTTGTGTATAACTGGACAGTTCTTTCTAATTCTGTTTGACTTGGGTTTTTTATCAGTTTCCAAGCAACGCAATATGCAAGGTTTGCTTACACTATGTAAAAGCTATGGTTAAAAAAAAAAAAGTCATAGTCTATGTTAAAAAGATATCAAACAAAATGGAATCTTGTTAAAATAACAGACAATTGGGCAGTTTTATCCTGATGAAAATATTCCTAAAGACTGCTGTTTGGGCTCTGTTCTAGCCATATGTTAATCATTTGATATTATTGTGAGTGTGGGTGAAAAGCCACGATGTCGCCTGAAACTAGAGAAAATAATGCTGGAGTAAGTTGGCAGTAATGGGCTTTTTCGAAGATTCTCACCCATTTTATTTGTCAGAATAGCTTGACAAAAGAAAGTTTTTGCAAATGAATTTCTACCTGTTTATTCCTCAATTTAATTCATTATTACAGAATTTTAAGAGAATATATTGACTTTACAGTGCTTATGATGTAGTATAACTCCAGAAGTAAGTAGAAAAATTATTCACTAGCAGTTCATCACATACTTCTGAATGGAAAATGTATTCAGAAGACTAGTTGATTTATAGAATAAAGGGAAAAAAAGTCAAACAAATAGTTTTTAAAGAATTACTGATTCAGCTTTGGCCACACCTAGTTGCTGAACTGAGCTGTTATTTCTTTCTTCCCAAGATATATTTTTGTATGCTGCTTTCCTGCTAAGAGTTGATTTTGCTCCTAAAGCTGTTTGTTTGTTTGTTTGTTTGTTTATCAATCTCCATCAGTTCAGCTGCTCAGGTTTAATCTCTGCTTTGCTGATTCAAGTTCTGTTCTGAACAGTGCATGTAGTAAGGTCTTAATATAGCTTGATAAGTAGTGTAATGATCCAAAGATATCTCTAAATTTCCGTTGCTACCACTGTTCAGTCAAAAGATGTTTCCATTTTTAAACTTCCTCTTCTCTAACTGCAAACTGCAAATGGAGCTGGTATAGTCTGAAACACAGAGAAACACCCTCTGACACATATGAACCCATGTACATGTGTTTAGGGAGTCCTATAGACAGAATATTGCATCATCTCCCTTTCTTCAGTTACCTGGAGCCTCAGCATCTGAGATGAGCTTGGATTAGACAACAACTGAGAAAACACATCTTTAATGGTGCTTAGGGACATGGTTTAGTGAGTTAGGTGGTGTTGGGTTGGCGTTTGGACTTGATGATCCTTGAGGTCTTTTTCAACCTTAATGATTCTATTATTCTATGATTTTTTAACTTGTTCCTTGAGAGGCATAACTTTGGTGGTTAGATGCTTAAAACGAAGCTTGGGATGAATGCATAAGTAAAATAGGTGTAGTGAATGACAGAAACAAGCACTTTATTAGGGATTTGTACACTGTGCATTAATGGTGCATATAATTTTTAACCAGCCTGGTTCTCTGAACAATTTGTTCCAGCTAAGAACAGATTGAGCTGTTCTTTGAATCGTTCTTCAGCACACAGTACAGTGTGAGTTTATGATGACTTTGTGCTGTAGCTGAGTTCATTTGAGGTAAAAATTGCAGAAGTGCAGAAGGTTTGTAAAGGTACTGAGCATTGCCTAGGATCCAGCGGGCTTAATGTGAAGGCAGCTATGTGGACTGTTTGTGTTGCATTAAGCAATTGACACACACAGCTTTCTGGCAACTTAATGGTTTGTTTTCAGTTGTATATCCCAGACATGTTTGACATTTAAATGTTAATCTTGCTTTGTATATAGACTTCTCTGGATGAGTATTACAGTAGAAAATATTCAAGAAACTGAACATGAAGCTGGTCATAGGAGGTTTTTCCTCTCTTGCTGAATTGCTGTGAGTCTTGGAACCCGCCCTGCCAGCTGTGAAGGAGAGGAAGTGGATATAGTTGTAAAAGAGGACATAGGCTGTTTTGATATTTCTTGGTAAGTAGTGTGATCTGGAGGGAGAAACTATTATACCAAGGGATATGTTTGGGTCCAAGGCAGTCCAGGCAAGGGCTATGGATTACACATATGACTTAAAGCACTTTGTACACACAGGCAGAGTTACTTGTTTTAATTGTCTGCAGATTCCTGAGGTCTGAGATTCTTGTTGTGGACTGATTTCTAAAGACAAATAAAAAGCTGCAAGACCTGATGCAGGGGTGCATAACTAGAAGATTTACCTTTTCCCAGTTTAGAGTACTAGTCCTTTTAATTAGTTTTTTTTTTTTTAAGGGGGGTTGGGGGGGGGTGGGCACTACAAAGGTCTCCCTGAAGCTACTGAGAAGCAAAAGTAGAAGTCATAATTGCAGTTTAATGAAACCAATTTAAAACATTCCTTTTATCTCTGCTGGGATGTTTATTGTCACAGTTTAAGTTTTCTCTTTTAGACATATTCAAGCCATTTGCTAACCTGGTCATGCTAAATGTCACTCTGTAAAATAAGTAACTTTGACAAATCTGCCCCCATTCTACTACCCCAGCATGTTAAAAATATCACAGTCACATTCCTGCTTTTTGAAATGAAATGGGTGACTGTTATTTGTCACCATTATGTTTCTTGCAGGAACTCTGGAGAAGCTCTGGATTTCAATTGATACCTTAAACAAAACAAGACCTCATTGCTGAATTTCTGTGCACTGGGCTCAGGTAGCAACCACAGCAGAGTTTCTAAATTTGTTTAAAAGGCCAGGGTGAGATCCCAGTAGCAGTCACTTGCACCTTTTCCAGGAAAAGTTTGAATTTTCAAACAAACCCCACCTAGCCACTGATGGACCAGATCAGTGCATAAGCACTGAGAGCACCTAATTGGACAATTAAAAGCTAGTACTACCTTTTAATGTGACAGGAACATCAATATCTGATGAGTATTTAGGTGCCTAGTAGTTACCTAAAACCACTTGAGACACACAAAGAGGACATCCAAGTCTTCCAGGGAATCCAGCCTGGTACAGGGATGCTGAGAACGCCTAGCAAGACCCAAAAACCCAGGGCTCACCAAAAGGTAAAGAAGGCAACAGTGGCCATTTCTACCCCAACAAACCTCCACAGAAAGAAAAGAACATGCACCTTTTGCTTATTAGCCTGATGTTGGATTATTCATCTGGAAACAGGGGTGGAAGCCTCACCTGCCTGAACCTGGGGAGGTTCAAATCTACCTCCCAGCTTCCAAGGAGCA
The DNA here is from genome assembly GCA_011057875.1 of Pterocles orientalis. Lineage (NCBI taxonomy): Eukaryota > Metazoa > Chordata > Aves > Pterocliformes > Pteroclidae > Pterocles > Pterocles orientalis. The sequence goes on along the minus strand of WKFP01014176.1, from coordinate 900,943 downwards.
AGCTAGGACAGCAGACATTGCATGCAGAATCTAGGAGAGCTCACCCCCTTCTAGACTGCTGAAGCAATACGAAGAAGACAAAAGGGTAGGGTTCTGGTTTCAGAGAGAGAGCAACCACTTGAGTTTAGAGGGGCTGGAAGGGGCATTTTGTTCTGTACTAGGGCAGTGGACCTGTTTAACTTGTTCTGGTTAATGTTTCTGGAACTATTTTTGTGAGGGGAATGATTCAGACCAGACAAAAATGCTAATTATTTCTTTTAAAAATATAGAAATAAAGCAAGATTTGTCCAGATTGTAGCATTATTTTATGAGTGAATTATGAAATTCAGTATGAAATTATAATGAGACAATTCTGTGACCTCCAGCGCTATAGTATTTAAACATTTCATGACTTTTTAATACATTTACATTCACAAAACTCCTAGAAAGTAGGAAAATGGATAATTAATAGCTCCCAGTTGTGAAATGTTTACCCTGTTATTATCCAGTCTTATAAATACCCAAAACACATACACATTCCCAGAGACGATAAAAATACTAGTCACAAAATTACATGCACAAAATTACAATGAAGCTTTAATAGGTCTCTTTTTGACATTCTGGTGTTCAGCTTCTAGTTATACTCTGTTCTTCAGTCCTCAACTTATTTTAAAGCTTAGCTTTCTGCCCTGAACATTTGTTACTACCAGTATAATGGATGCTATGATACCACAGCTTTACTTCAAGACTTACAATCGAGCTGGCAGACAATCATTTGAAATAAGCTGCAGTCTGTGGATCCTTCAGGTAGATTTTGTCAATTTAAGGATGAAAAATTATTAAGGACGAGCTCTGTCTTCTAAAGTACTGATGCAAAAGGTAACAGTATTGCATGACCCTCGGGATGGTTGGATGGCTGTTTTGTACCATAAAAGAACTGAAAGAATTAGCTTGGCTTTTGGAGTTTTGTGTCTCTGAGGCAGAATATGAAGTACCTGATGAGGAAGTTATGGTTCAAAGGAAAGTTACAAAAATAACAGCAGCCATCCTAAACTTATCTAAAAGATTTACAAGAAGTCTGCTACAATGTGAGGGTTTTGACCTCCAGGAACACTAAATTTTATTCATCTTGTGCTGGGGAACAAAACGCACTTGGTGCAGTAAATCAGCTTCATTTTTGTGCTTGAATACTTATGGGATTTGGAGCAGAGGTTTAGATTATAAGGAAATAGTTGTCAAGTGTAAAGTATAATTAAGACAGTTTTGGTGCTAGAACCAAGATTTTCTTTTTCCTGTGGACCAGGGATTTTAGATTTTTTGAGCACTTAATATAGAGAGGGTGAGGAAGGGGATATTTTTTTCTCTTTTATATGAAAAGTCAAAAGTGTGCCAATATGCCATTTGTGTTGCATAAGCAGATAGTTTTATAATATTCAGTCTGCCATAGATTTACCTCCTGCTTAGGACTTAACCTCGCATTTTAAAACCCTTCCATAGGTTTGAAAGTATTTCTTAGTACTCACTGTCAATTTAACTAGCTTCCCAGTGTTACATTTCAGGTACTGCACATAGAGCAAAACCCACTAAATATTTAGGTTCTGTTGCAAAATTTCTAACCACTGCAGTTTTAGGAGGACTTTTATAAAAGATCTCATCTCTTTCCATCTATCAAAGCTGTGATACTCATATAGCTGTTTTGCTGGGTTGTGTACCAAAAGCATGAGAGTACCTGCAGTCCAGGACCCAGACTTCATATACTCTGTGATAGTAGAATAGATTAGGACAAGGTTTGTTCTAAGAGCTTGTAGTCTTCATATAAAACTGAAGACACATAGATAAAAGTGGATGGGATGGCATAGACAATGATGAATTGGGAGACACTGAACACTTCCTTGCAGTTCAATGACCTATACAGATGTGGTCAGGTAGCCAGCCTTGTCTTTAAGAGCCACCAGTACAAATCAATAGGCAACTGCAGTTACATTATAAGACTGAACTAAAAAAAATAAAAAATAGCTGAATTATTGTGTCAGGACTGGGCACTGAAATAACAAAGCAACAACTTCAGGTCTTAGATTTTTATCTGTCTCAGGTGATTTCCTCTGAAACTGTGTCAGACAGACAAATATCTGAGAGTATCTGTGTAGTGGCCTTGTAAAGACTTGGTGGGTGTAGAGGGATGTGATTTTTTTCTGAGTCTTCTTAGTAATTGGCAGACATAATTACTTAACAACAATTGCAAATCTACTAAAGTCCCTGAGAGCTAGATTAATCTCACTTAACACCCTCAGAGGACCTATCATTTATAAGAAGGAGCCTAGATGACAAGCTTAGACTAAACATGTAAGGTCTAGGTAGTTGAAACTAGGTGACATGAATCCAGCCTAGGATCTGTCTTCAGTATTCTCCAAAATATTAAATAATACTATAAACCAGTCTCTGGCCTTAGTTTACCTTCCAAGAGGATGATCTTCCTTTTTCTGTTGCAATTGGTAGAAGATACCATAGCAAGTCTTTAGGTTTTCTTTCTACTTCGAAATAGACAGGTCCTTTATTTGTATTTCATTTCAGTCCAGAAAGGTGCAATGCAAGCACTTGAACTAACAGCAAAAGATCTTCTTCTGATCTGAAAAGTGGGATTCAGGAGCTCAGTTCCAGTCCTTATTTCCTTACAGTTTTCCAGAGTCCTTGACAGTAGGTTACACATGACATATCTGTGCTGAGGAAAAGACCAAAGCATAGGAACGATGAAATACTGTGGAAATGGGTGCTGCTAAACTAAGTGTCGGAAGTCTGTTCTGAATATACTGAAACTAAAAGGTTGCAATTCATATTTATTTATTTATTTTCATATTTAATTCATGTAATGATGTAATTGAGCTTGTATTGTTTGGTGGGACAGAAGGACTGTGGGTGACTGTGGGAGGAAATTTGTTTCCTGTAGGAACTGCAGTAGGTGAGGAAAAAGATGTTTAAGACAAAGAGGCACAATGTAAAAGAGGAAATTTATGGTAGAGTCACATTTCTATTTATGTCAACATATATACAGATAAATACTAAAAATGTGTCTCTCTTGAAGCAAGATAATCAGCTTATACGTCATCAGAAAGAAACACGTGTTGCCTGCTATGTGTATTTGGGAAATGGGGCAGTTGTTGCATGATGGTTTAGTCCAGCTCTTCCTAGTTTTGCCATTGTCAGTAGAACAGGCTTCAAAAACCTGGAATCCTATTAACAGAAATATTTTGATACCAAAAGATTTTGAAAGGTATTTGGAGAATTTACAAAAAAATACCCTAAGATTCAGTTTTAAGGCATCTGATCTCCCTTAATTAAGAATTTGCAGCTCCTTGTAGCTTTTGGAAATAAATAACCTCAGGTGGAAATCAAGCTCCTAACCTGCTAAAACGCGTTCCCAAGTCTTAGAGGGGCTAACTTCACAGCAGGACTCAAGTACTGCAATGCCATCTGCACTGTGCTTATACCTAAGAACCCCTTCCCAGTTCACCCAGGATGGCACTAAGCAAACGGGAATTCCACCCCACACAGTGCCCCAAAGCAATATAACTGTGTTAGTCTGACAGGTAATTTAGATTAACCAGCTCCTTCTTTACAAGAATTCAAGCTTTAAGAGAGAAGTTGAAGACAAATCAACCCAACCTTTTTTTACAGTTTGCTCTTTTACTGCATATGTAATGACAATTTGCATGTATATGTGAACACAGTGATCCATCTAAACCACATGCTTAAACTTAATCATGGACCCAAAAGTAAGGTACGAATAAAACACCCATCTAGTTGCACCTTTGTACATTCAAACATACCTGCGCGGAAAGCAGGTATTTACTGGTAGAGCCTGGTCTGTCTCAAACACCCGTGTGAAGTGGTGTAGCCGTGTACCAGGCAGCTTAATGGTCCACATTTTGGTTCAGAGTTGTTTCCACCTCTGGTCAAACCAACTAAAAGTAGATGTCTGGTCTAACTGGAAAATTCAGAGCTTCAAACCAGGTGCATAGGCTACCTATGGAAAGAGAGAAGCATCTCAAGAGAAAGAGCATTCCACCATTCTGGACCTCCATATTAAAAAAAGAGACAAAAGGTAATCCTGTTCTCTTAGTTAACGTTGATGCAATTAATGAGTTGAATTCTAATAAGTACTCTGTTGTTTAAAGGGAACATAATGTACTGGGAGAACCTTCTCACCTAAATCATTGGTGCTGACATAGGGAGCCTAGAAAAAAAAATTTAAAGATTTTTTTAAAAATACATAAGTGTACTGAGGTTGTTTAAGCTAAAGAAAAGAAGACTGAGAGGAACACATTCACGAACACCCATGCCCATTACAGACAGAAAACAGGGGAACTGAATGTGGGCGTTGGGAAATTATTTTGCAATAGGAAGAACATTGACGGCAGCCTGCATTGTGAATCCATCCCCTAGCAAGCAGTAGGGATTTTGAATGCAGGAATATTTGTCAAGATTAACACATTTTTGACTGACACTGTCCTGAGGTCCCTTCTATCTCTGTGCTTTGATAATCTTCTTGCTTCTAATTTCAGCTAGGTAACACTTTCTTCACTTCTTTCCTTTTTCTTTCTATTTTCCTTTTAGTGTTCTTGTAAAATCATTGTTTTGCTGAGATATTTCAGGCCAATCATTTCAGGGTTGGATTAAGAGTGCCTTTTTTTTTAGTTATATGTTGGGTTTACAATTCTTTTTTTTGTACAGTGGATATAGTTGATTGGAAGGCCAGAGAAACTACCACGAGATCAGAAGGCATTTTTGATGCAGTGGAAACTGTTCATAGCCCATATAACCTACGTCATTAACCCATGTCATTCTTCTTATGATGTAGTATTAAAATACACTTTCCTTTCCTTGGAGTAATTTGAATCCCAGGATAAACCTCAGGTCACAGTTCCTGTTTCTTCATACAAGTAGAGGTCCATGTCCATGGAACAGGAAGTGTGATTTTCAGAAAAGAATGAGTTCTGCTAAGTAATTTCATCCCATAAAATGATGCAGAACATTTAAGAAATATGTCAGTATTGCTTCATCAGTAACATATAACGCCAATCTTCTTAGAATGTTACACGAAAATACTTAACAAAACAGATTCTGCAGAATCTTCAGTTTCTGATAGTAAGGAAGTCAAAGGCTTGTCTTTTACATGAATAAGACTGATTGCAAGGCATACATACTACATCTTAGTAACTAAGCAACAAATTTTGTACCAGAGTTAAACATATATTTCCTGTTGAAATTAAATAAAATTAGTCAATTAGGCACTCAAAACCTCATCCCCACTTTTTTCATTCAAAATGCCCCATTCTATTTATTTCTCTATATCTGTTTCCCATCTTATATCTAAAGCTAATATCCATGTGAGAAATCACGGAACTATATGAACAAAATGTAGATACAGAAATAAATAAAGTATACCTGTGGTGACATCATCTGAATAAGTCTGATTTGTCATTGTAGAATTGTCATTGAAGAAAGTTGCAAAAATAAGGAAAAATCTATGGCAAAAGGAGGACATCTTTCTTCTAGAGCACTTCATTATAGGCCTTAAAGTAATGGACTCTCAGAGTCGGAGGTGATATTATTATTTTAAAGTTTTAACTTATTAATTTTAAAGTTTTATCACTATCTTTAAATAAGTGAATAAAACATTTAAATGCATGTTTAATTTTAATTGAATGAATAGCCAGAAGTCATATTTTGTGGTTAATCTGTTTCTTTATGTGATGACTTCAGAAATAGTTGGTATTTTATTGCTGCTTCAATACAAAACTTTTTGCAACAATCTCAAATGCAAATGAAGAAGTAGCTGTTGGCTTCTGCCATATTCAATCTCTCCACAACAGTGGAATTATCTCCATGACAAGTGCTCATATCTTGAGAGCCACCTAAAAGCAAAAGTTTCAGTTGGTTCCCACAGAAAATTAATCTCATATCACCTCATCCACAGAGCAAGGAAAATTACTTCGGTTACAGATTCCTTCTATCTGTAAAATAGTTATTTCTTAATAGTAGGAGAGTGCTTTTCTACATCTTTCATGAGTATTTCCGTATACTCGTCCACTAAAGTCCATCAATCAAGAAGTGCAGGGACTGTGCTTTGGACCTATGGGGATAATTCAGTTTCCTTGACTGCCAGAGCACATTTGAAAAGAAGATCCTAAGCTAAGAGGTGAAAATGTTGTGCTCAGACTGATGGAACCCTTAGAAGGATCTTACCTGGTGAAATTACTGTCTCAGGAAAATTACTCTCACTGGCAAGACAAGAAGCTTGAAATAAATCAGCACAATTAATTTATGGCTATAAGCAATACCAAACATGTTACGTTTCCCAATAACTGTCATTCACAGTTTCACTTCAATTCTTGATACCTTTTTTTCCTCTTTTCCCTATCAAAGTATTAGGCTGTTTGTACATTTTATTGGTATATTTGGTTGTATCCCTAGGGAAAGAAGAACAGGAAGAACAGGGCTACAGTAAGGAAAAACATATAGAACAAAGCCACGATTTCCTTCAGTCACTGCACATCCACAGGGAAGAGTAATTTGTGAAAACATGGAGATGGAGGAGTAATGGATTTCTCTGTCAAAATGATGAGTGAAAGAAAGAAGTAATTACCATTAATGCACTTCAATTATGGCTCAACATTTTTTTAGCTGTATGTTCCCATTTAATTTTCATTTAAAACAAAACAGTTGCCGCAGACCCAGAGCTAAAACCAGAAATCCCTTTCAGCTACTGGCAAATTAGCGGGTAATGTTCTTATTATATAAGCAGAGGGAAGATTGGTTTCTTCCAGGCAAAGACGGGAAGTGCTTGTTTGTTTCAGGCACTACTCCTTCTCCCCCCAAACTCACAGTTGAACTCTATTTCCAATGTTATAATCAGCTAAGCATGATAATACTTTTTTTCTGGTTTCTATTTAGCTTTCAAACCCCTCACAGGATTTCTGTCATGGATCAGTGGCACCTTCCAGGAGGGAGTGAGGTCATTGGACATCCTTGGTATACAGGAAGGCATGTTCTATTAGAAAAGGGAAATGTTTTCAAATCCCTCAGATCTTAAGCTACTAAAAATAAACTAATGAGCCTTAAATTAACTTTTTTTTTTCCACAGCTTTTCCAAGCCAAAAGAAAAGTATTTATTATCTGGGAATGACATGCAGGAAATTAGGCTTATAAATTGTGTTTAAATGATTATAGTTTCCAACTTTCCTTAATTCTAATCTTAATACTAATCTGTTGTAGAGTGTATGTTTCAACTTCAGTAGTTTTTAAAAAATTCTTCTCATTACACCATGTGAAATATTTACAGTGTAGGAGATCCAAAAGATACATGGTATAGGAATCACCTTGTTATAGAATCATAGAATCATAGAATGATTAGGGTTGGAAGGGACCTTAAAGATCATCAAGTTCCAACCCCCCTGCCATGGGCGGGGACACCTCCCACTAGACCAGGTTGCCCAAAGCCACATCCAGCCTGGCCTTGAACACTTCCAGGGATGGGGCATCCACAACTTCCCTGGGAAACCTGTTCCAGTGTCTTACCATCCTCATAGTGAAAAATTTCTTCCTAATGTCTAACCTAAATTTACCCTCTTTTAGCTTATACCCATTACCCCTTGTCCTCTCACTACACTCCCTGGTAAAGAGTGCCTCCCCATCTCTCCGGTAGGCCCCCTTCAGGTACTGGAAGGCTGCTATCAAGTCCCCTCGGAGCCTTCTCTTCTCCAGGCTGAACAACCCCAACTCTCTCAGCCTGTCCTCATAAGGGAGGTTCTCCAGCCCTCTGATTAATTTTGTGGTTCTCCTCTGGACTCTCTCCAACAGGTCCATATCTTTTTTATGTTGGGGGCCCCACATCTGAACACAGTACTCAAGGTGGGGTCTCACGAGGGCAGAGTAGAGGGGGAGGATCACCTCCTTTGACCTGCTGCTAATGCTTCTTCTGATGCAGCCCAGGACACGGTTGGCTTTCTGGGCTGCAAGCGCACACTGCCGGCTCATGTTGAGCTTCTCATCCACCAATACCCCCAAGTCCTTCTCCTCAGAGCTGTTCTCACTATTTGACTGTCTGCCTGGAACAGTTTTGAACTGGTCTCCACATTCAGTGCTACTTCTCTATATCTCTCCACTAACCAAAATGAACTTGATAAATTACCTGTACATTTGAAATGCTCCATAATGAAGTCAGAGCTGGGATCCCAGCAAACAAATTTTTCTGTAAGTATGTGAATGGATGTGATTTTTTTTTGGTGAAACTCATCCTTAGTGAGACTCCACTGAAGCCAATGGAGGTAATTCTGTAGGACTAGTGGCCTTGAGAGTGAGCTGATTCACACCAATCATAGAATCATAGAATCACAGAATCATAGAATGGTTTGGGCTGGAAAAGACCTTAAAGATCATTGAGTTCCAACCACCCTGACACAGGCAGGGACACCTCCCACTAGACCAGGTTGCTCAAAGCACCATCCAGCCTGGCCTTGAACACCTCCAGGGATGGGGCATCCACAACTTCCCTGGGTCAGTCCCTCTGACCCACCGAATTTCTGTCTGTTGCAGGCTGAAGGGCAGGCTTAGAGTAATCCTTGTATGCTTACAAGAGCTGCATTAGCTCTATCTGCTGTCTGTTAGGCCTGAAGGTGATTTAAGCTTGGCTGTGTTTGATCAATGAACACCAAAGAAAGAGAGTTTCTGGCAGAGTTTAGAGTAGACCAACAAACATTCCTCCAGATGGTGCCTTGGTTTGGTGCTTGCCTGTCCCAACAGGCACTTCGGATGTGACCTCCTAGTTGAGAGGAGGATTAGAGAATAATAATTTATGTCACTGACTTCAGGGACAGAGAGAGGGTCCTTCCCCATTTTATTTAGCACTATAAACAGCCCAAGCACAGAAGACGTTAAAGAACACCAGGCTGTTTTTTCACTGTTTTCCCCTATGACAGATTTCATTTGCCATGAAACCTCTTTGGGACCCTTTTCCTTCTTGTCTACAGAGAGAGCACCACTGAATTCAGTGCTGTTGCTGGCCCAAGCACTCAGAACTGTGAGCTTACAAACAGGCCTTATACTAACAAGTTCATCACAAGCACAAAACCACAGATGGGCTGGTACCTCCCCTTCGCAGTTAGTTTTTGGCCTAGCTGTTACCAGTTTGTATATCACAAGCAAGCCTGACAGATCAAAAGGGAGCGAGAGATGTAAGCCACAGGCAGAGGAGGACTCCAGAGTGATATCATGCAGTCCTAGGGAAAAGTTACAAAGGAAAGCAAGTTGCAAACTACTACTCCCAAAAAACTTTGCTATAGCTAGCTGCCAGCTACAAAACTCATTATGCGTCCAGGGAAGCTTCAAAAAACAATCAGAATTTTTGCACTTGCAGAACTTACAATTTCTTACATTCAGGTAGCTGAGGGTAAGTATGACACAAGCAAGATGTCAGGGAACATTTGTAAATCGTGGTAAATCTAGACCAAATCATGGTGCATGGTAATAGTTGGGCTAAGGAGCAGCCCTCCCTCTCGAAAAGCAGTCACTAATGACTGAGTCCCAGCCTCATCACGGGGATGTTTAGATGAAATAGCTGTGAAACTGTCTGCAGAACTACACGTACTGACTAAACTATTTTAAAATCATTTTAATTGAAAGCAAAGAAGAGAGTCTGTAGCTCCTAAATGCCAGAACATAATGCTGAGCCATTGTAATGACATGAGCTTGACAGAGTGGGTGAGATGATCCCATTGTTTCCCTGTGAGGACTTGTCTTTCTTTTTCCTGCCTCTCCACAGAAGATCTCTGAGTTTCTTCCTCCACCTGCAGAGTTCCTGGAGGAAACTGTCAATATTTCATACTGAGTTCAAACATACCGTGTTTTTATCCTAAAGTTTATTTATGTTTCTTGATTACACTTGTTCTGGCTCGTTTCCTTTGTTTCATTCTTGCCAGAAAACCTTACTAGAGTGCGTGTCAGTTATTAATAAATTGAGTCAAACAGTAGCAAGTGTGGTTCAACGATTTTGGCAAATATTAATGAATGTCATTTTCATTGTTAGGAGAATTTTTGGCCCATTTTCAGATCAAACACAAATTCCGGCCCTTTGACATCTGTTTTTGCTATATTCATATTGACAACAAAACAAATGAAAGGAAAATGAGACTTAAAGATACATTCTCAGCAAAAGATGCAGATACTCCACCACTGAATGGACTTTAAGAACCTTTAAATAAAGATTAAATGAATAATTGACTTTTGTTTGGTTGTTGAGTGATTCTTCATAAAATTATGAATTATGAAATCAGAAGAAACAATATAAGACATCCTTAGATTAAATTCTGTAAGAAACTTCTGAAAAAACAGATCAATACTTAGTGAAGAAATTCTAGTGATGGGCACTCCACTGCTGCAATTCTTGAATTATTCCATTTAGTTACAGTGATCTTCTTTATTGTTAAAATAATCTTATTTCTATTCTGAATGTGCTCTACATCAGCTTCAAACTTTTGTGTTATTTTTAGACTTTGGTTTATAGCTCTCATTACTACCTTGATGCCTCCCATGACATGGACTTTCCAAGCAAGGCATCACTTATCCTTTGGAATTTATAAAATTTTCTGAAGTTTTTTACAACAATACATAGTCTTAGATTTTCTTTGAATTCAGTCTTACATTTTCTTTGAATTCTGCACAGTTCACCAACATCCATTTTGAACTGTAAGTTCAAGAGAACTGGAAAGAGCAGTCAAGCAGCTTTGCACAGGTGGAGCAGAACCTCTCTGTTCCCATGACTAAACGTCTAGGGATCACTCTTGCCCTTTTGGCATTACATTTTGCCTTCATCTGTCAGAGTACGAAATAATTCTGTCTTTTATGAAAATAATGTAGTAAATTAAGGAAACCAACCCTTTTTCTGAAAATTTTTCTCTGAAACGTTATAGTACTGATTTGTCTTTGTAAAGGTAAATTTTTCTAAGTATCCATCTCCCATCCCTGAAGAAACCTCCATCAATGTTGTAACAAGACTTTGCTATGTTATGTATGCCTTTACTGCCACTATTCAAAGCCTTCCTCTGCTGCAATCACACCATTGACATACAGATTTACCTCTGCCAGGTGGCAGCATATTTTTTCTTCCACATCCTCTTAGTCCTATAGAGTCTCAAAGACTGATTCATTCTGAAGCTAGAAAAGACCATGGGCTGGTTTTGACTGGGATAGAATAAATTTTTTTCCATAGCAGCTTGGATTTGTGCTGGAAACAGTGTTGATAATACAGGGATGTTTTCACTGTTGCTGAGCAGTCCTTACACAGAGCCAAGGCCTCTTCTGCTTCTCACAACACCCCACCAATGGGTAGGCTGGGGGTGCACAAGAAGCTGGGAGGGGACACAGCTGGGACAACTGACTGCAATCGATGAGAGGAATATTCCGTACCATATGATGTCATGCTCAGCAAGCATACAAAGCTGGGGGAAAGAAGGAAGGGGGGGACATTTGAAGTTATGGCATTTGTCTTCCCAAGTAACCGTTATGCATGATGGAGCCCTGCTTTCCTGGAGGTGGCTGAACACCTGCTGGCTGATGGGAGGTAGTGAATGAATTCCTTGTTTCACTTTGCTTGTGTGCACAGCTTTTGCTTTACCTATTAAACCGTCTTTGTGTCAACTGATGAGTTTTCTCGCTTTTGCTCTTCCGATTCTCCCCTGCTTCCCCCTGGGGGAGAATGAGTAAGCGGCTGTGTGGGACAGAGCTGCCTGCTGGGGTTAAACCACGAATGGCCACTATGATCATCCAATCCCACCATTTTTGTAGTTCTTAAAAGTTATTAACAAAACAAATTTGAGGCAAAAGCAGTCAGAAGTTGAGATGGGGAAAAGTATAGAGCCATTCCTTGCACAGTGTGTTCAAGAGACCTGGCTTCCTGAGGGTTAATGAAATCTTCATGAAAACCATGGTCATGTGAGACTGTTTTGCCCTTCCAACGGAATCTGTAATGTGGAAGCCAGCAGGTCAATATTTATGAGAATAGTTCAGTCAGCACCTGAACTAGTGTAATAAAAATGCAGCAATAAGGAAGGCACTGTATGTCATTAGGAAAAGTATAAAGTAAATTTACATTAGAAAAATGAAAATGAGTTGATACTGATATTGAGATGGTATGATAGAGAGAAAAGGAATGAAGGGGGAGAAGTGGAACATTTTTTCTGTCAGTAATTTAACTCCTTTTAGAAGCTTTTACTGAAATGCTTATAACCTATTTCATTGTATTTAACAGTACAAAGACTCTTTTTTATTAAATCTTCGTTTCCTTTTTTTCCCATGGAAGACATTATTAATTACTGAAACACTGTGAACATGTTGAATCTTAATTTATTCACTGTATTCATAGACTGTTTTCTTGTCAAATTCACAGATGTTATCCATACTAATAAAGGAGGATGCAAACCTCCCCTGAAATATGAAAACATGCAGTTAGCAAGTAAACCCAGACTGCCCCGGCTCTTCCCAAGAAGGATCTCTGGGTGTGTCTGTACTAGTAAGTTAAATATTGACAGGTGGGTTTCTGGACACTGAAATGTGTTGTAGTCTTTTAGAGTCTACGAGCAGTCAGAGATTTTGTCTGGGCAAGCTAGACATCTCCTAGGAGGTAGAATAAGCCCAAAGACCACATCTAGTAAGTAAGATGGAGAGGTTTTAATCATATGGACATAGACTGTTCTGTGTCATTTGGTCTCAGGACCAAAGAATGGCACCAGGCACTCAATTCTCTAGGTGTACTTTTAGCCCCTTTGAAGGCTGAACACTTGTATTGTTTTAGCAGATTCTGAAATTCATAGACCTATTCAAGTGAATAACTATTCCTTAGCATTGCTAAATGTTCACAATTGCCAGTGTTATGTCAGGAATGCATTTGAACATCTGAGACTGTTTGTGCTTTGGGCCCAGTGACACAGACTAAGTACACATTTGAGTATCCTTTTAACAAAAAGCCTCTCAAATTACATTTCTAACTTTTACAGTGTCAGCTATGCACTTAGAGAAAAGACTGCTCAGTGCCTTTTTAAATAGTCCATTGAACCTTCAAGTGCTCTTAAGTAGCATTAGCTGACAGTTCCAACTGCACTTTCTAGACCTGACCCAGATGACTTATTACAGTAGTATTTAGTTACAAAAATACTTCTCTGTGAATTAGCAAAGCATCTAGTTCATGTATGTAAAGATTCTAAAGCTAACCACCATAACTTTTTAAAAAAAAATTTCATGTGTTCATAAACGGGAATAGCTGCTATTCTGATGGCAGCTTAACATACACTTTTGGGGACGAAAATGAAGTCTAGTAAATACATTAAAGGGCAGGCTGTTTCCTCAGATGCTTTTTGGAATACATGGGTTGATCTAGTGAGGAATGAGGATCTTGTAGGCAGAAAAAGCAAATTCTCAGGTTTCCTTGTTCAAAGGAGGGTGAATGAATTTAAAAAAAATAAACCAAGTCTTTTCCGAAGTGGGTGATAGCGTTCTGTGTTACTAGTAATATGTCTCCTAGGGTCTCACTAGACCCTCACGCTCTCGGCCGTATGGCTTTTAAAGCTACTCAGGCAGTGTCTCTGAAAGCTGTGACTGATACAGGATCATCCTTTCTGACTACACACCAAGTCTTATGGAAATCAATGTATCAGCAGGAGGCAGCATATTTTCAGGCAAGAGACATCACATTTCCATCAAAATCTTTGTGGAAAGGAGGGAAACAATGGCATCCTACCTAGCTCCATATTGAACCACATTAGAAAAAAGCTCACGCCTTCTTCCTTTGTCCACATAAATCCCTATGTCCACAGAGAACTTCCACAGGCACCAGGAAAAAGAGAGGTGAACCAGCAATGCCATAAATCAGTTAGTCAACACTTTTATATTTGTAAGCCAGGGCCCTAAACCCGTGAAGATGAGAGCCTTGAGATAACACTGGTTAAATGTAGAATTGTCTAGTGTAAAACATCCTCATCTGAGAAGATAATCTGGCCTTCCCTTTTAGTTGTTGGTGAGACACGGACATTTGTATGGGACAATAGATTTTAACAAAGACCTCTTTGATTTCTGAAAGAGAAACAGGAACCACACCCCACACTTCTTATTACTTGAGAAGTGTCGAAGTTCCAGTTTTACAATAGATGAGAGGAATCCCACCATTTGCATAGGTGTTGTGGTTTAACCTAGTAGGCAGCTAAACAGCACCCAGCTGTTCCCTTCTTCCCCACTTTCCTCTCTCCCTGTGGGATGGGGGAGAGAATGAGAAAAAAGGCAAAACTCATGGGTTGAGATAAAGATAGTTTAATAGAACAGAAAAGGAAGGAAAAATAATAGTAACAATGAAAGAAAATACAAAACAAGTGATGCACAATGCAATTGCTCACCACCTGCTGACCGACACCCAGCCAGTCCCTAAGCAGCCAACCTCCCCCCACACCCAACCCCCCCCCAGTTTTATTGTTCAGCATGTTCAGCATGATGTCATATGGAATGGAATATCACTTTGGTCAGTTGGGGTCAGCTGTCCTGGCTTTGTCCCTCTCCCAGTTTCTTGTGCACCCCCAGCCTCCTCACTAGCAGGGCGGTATGAGAAGCTGAAAAGTCCTTCACTTAGTGTAAACCCTGCTCAGCAACAAGTGTGTTATCAACATTATTCTCATCCTAAATCCAAAACATGGTATTATACTAGCTACTAGGAAGAAACTTAACTCTATCCCAGCTGAAACCACAACAACAGGGATTGCAGAATCATGATCAGGCCAAAAATTGGAGATTTTTTTTCCCCCTCAAAAAACTCTTGAAGCAGTGGTTGTATGCAGTTTTTACACAACTTGGAATATTGAGAGTATAATTGATCACATAGTTTCATGCAGTTTGTTTTGACAAATGGTTCCAAAACAAAGCAGTTTCATGAATACTGAAAATAATGGGGCTTTGTTTTAAGTTATTTCAAGTCACATGATTAAATGAAAGACTTTGAAAGAACTGCACTAAAGGTTTATCATGACCTTACCCTCGAGTAAACATTGGAGAAGTGAAATCAGCTTAAGGATAGGAGAGAAATGAGGGATGGAAAAGAGGAGAGACTGTCTTTCCCAACTGCAGGAAAAGCATAATTTGGAGCTCACACATTGTTCTGTGCCTGAGGAAAGAAATCTCGACTGAAGAATGACAATTTTGATGTGTGATAAGGGACAGACTCAAAATGGAACTTTTCTTAGATTTAAATCTTTCACCATCACACAAAGTTCTGTCCCTTGGGGTGGAATGAATAAGATGTCTATCCAGCTACATTTTTACATTATTTCTACAGGAACTTCAGAACTTTCAGATATCTTCTTCTTAGGTGGTAGGTTGGGTTCAAATTAATGTCAAAGTTGAAATGTTTGGGGGAATAATGGGAGACAAAGAGAACAATAGACAAGCAGTCACACATAGCCCATGACATTATTTAACCCTTGTTTCCAGAGGTAAACAAGTTTCAAATTCCTGAACTGAAAGAGGGGAAAATCTGTAGAATTGACTAACTTTGATTACTGAATATAAGAAAAATATATATTTTACATACCTCAGAAATCTAAAGTGAAAAAAAAAGAGTATACCTACAATTTTTTTTTTTTAGCATTGTAGAATAAATTCTATACAAATTCTTGGCTTTTCTTTAAGAGCAACTCCATGTTCCAGTCTTTGCCATTGGTTCCCTATGCCAGGGACGGATCAATTCAAAATCTAGTACACAAATGTTCAAAGTCATAGGACAAAGTTTTATCTGCAGCTCCTCTCCTATCAAAGTTTTACACCCATTAGACATCTTTCGAGATTACATTAAAAGCAGACTGCTCTGTTTGCCCCATTTGTGGGGTACATGCCATTGCATAGAAGGCCTTTTCTGGCCTAGGAGTTGTCACAGAAGTCCTTGTGAGCAAGCCGGAGGCATTTCAGTCTATTCTAGAACTATGAGGGGTATTGCCCCATTTTCCTTCTTTTTCTGCTTTCCTACTTCCCTCTACAAAAAGTAAGGAAAGAAAGTCAAGCAAACTTTCAAAACTGTAATGCATATTGCTTTCTTCTAGAAACAGGTGCCCAGTGAAATCTGCAATCCTCAACTAAATTAAGGAGTCTCCCTTTAACCATCCTTTATATTATACACCAGAATCCTGCACCAGTTTGCTGGACTGTGGCCCTTGGCACTGAAAGAAAGGTTTAAAAACATCTTTCCCAAATTTCAAAACAATTCATAGAAGGATAAAAGCAGAACTGAGTAGATTCGACATATGTGTACTCACTAAATGTTATATTGCCCAGTTAGAGCCTGGTAATCATTTTTGCCCACATTGACTTTCAGCCATGCAAGTAATAATCAGTTAGAACCATAACATCTTAAAAACCCAGTTACTGTAGGGCAAATATCTGAACAGGTATTCTTGGAGAGGAAAAAACATAACAAATATTTGGATAAAAGTTTACGTCCACTGAGGATATAAAAGAAACAGAATAGACTACTTCCCCTTCCTTCCAGTTAGCCAAGAAGATCTTTATGTAAATGTCTCATTTCTTCTGTGTGCTTCGCTATTCCCTTTGTTTATCTTTTCTCACCTGATCATGTCCTCCCAATTAAGTCCAATGAAGGCAGGTGTTAATAATTCTTTAGATTTTTTAGTCAAGACTGTATTTATTATAATGGCATTGTAAGTAATTAATTTACTTTGGAATCAGATAGCAATTTTAAATACTAAACAGAAAAATAAAACAAAAATCTGGTGCTTTATCCCATCAAAATAATTGTCATTGAACTGCTCCAGAAAGTAACCCTTTAATCATACTGATTAATGAACTGAGCTCATGCTGCATTTCTCCTACGCATGCTCTTGAGCAAAATGTTGTTTCATGGGACTGCCAGAAGTTTCATTCATTTTTGTTCCCCTGTGTATATTCCATCCAAACCCTGATGGACAGCTGTCTCAGACAATGCTGTCAGCACAGCTACCACTAATACTGCTGGTGAGGCTCATCAGTCTGTAAGATTCCTTTTTAAAAAGTTAGACTATAGGATTGCCAGGAAGATATGTTTTGTAAGGTAACACTTTGTTTTGCAAACTTGACCAGATGGCTTCTGTAGATTGCACTATGTGAGCTTAAAGCCGAATCAACAGGATGTCCAGCTCCCTCACCTTTTTCTCCCATTCTGTAGGAGCAGGTGCTCATCCTACCCGGGGAAATATGGAGTAAATTTGATAGGAAAAGCCAAAAGAAAAAGAGGTATTTCCTCTTCCAGGAAAAAAATAAAAAAACAAAACACCCCAACACAAAAAACCCAAAACCTTTAGCACTTATACAGTTAGAAAATATTTGAGTGTATTTGGACCATGTGTAGCAGCAGAAAAGACTGGAATTAAATTAAGTATTACAACAGTCTCATTTGTTCCTGTTTAAATCTCTGTGTGAGTGCTTTAAGGTCATAATTCTCACACTGGTTAAATTAGGCACCTCTGAAATTTCATTAGTAGAAATATTACTTTTAATTTAGCTTAGAAGAAAGTGATTTGTTATAATATGCAAAAAGATAGCATTTTATTAATTGCCAGCCTGGTGTAAAATACGAAAGAAGGGAACTCCTGAGCTCTAAGTGTGTGTCTAGTTCTTTTCCCAGGAGGTATTAACTACTTTTTAGCAATGAACATATTTTAAATTCTGCCATTTTTCTGGTAACTGGAGCTAGAGGTAGTGGTGGTGTACAAGACTTCCTCCTGACTGTCTAGTGACTCAGACATGTTCTGGGACCATTTGGAGAAGATAGATTTCCTGCTACATATAACATCTATTGGGAAGAAAGCAAAGTCACAAAATAAAAATTGTCTTCCAGCAGCTTTTCTCCATGCTGAGGTCTCCAGAGCTTTCTCTTGGTATAATTTTCTCTCATCCTCATGTGACTTGTATTTCTACCATAAATACATACCAGCTTGTGTCTCCTTTGTTCAGCCTGCAGTCTTCTTTTGGCTAAGAGGCATCCATCACTGTTGCAACAAAAGGTACAAAAGAAAAACTTTTCAGGTCTCAGTTATATTTGGTGTATGAGGACCTACCATTGCTGGTTATCTCTAGTGTGCCACCTAGGCACATTTAGGCACTATCTGAGTCAGTGTTTACAAACTTAGAAACAGTGAAACAGACTTATTTTTAAATACATGACTTCATCAGTGATTTCCAAAGATAAATACTGCTCCACCATTCTGAAAGGCTTGGCTCAGATGAAGGCAGATGTAGACATTAGAAAGGATGCTTGTGCTGTTCATAGATCCAAGATTTAACTTCAGTTGAGTTTTTCTTCCTCTCTGCTTAAGGAATTTGTGTTATTCTTTGTCTGTTGTTTTTTCCCAAAAACAAATGCTTCGGAGCTTCCTTCTTCTACAAAACAAAAACAGACAGTGTCAACCCACAGCCCAGCATGTGAGCAGCCCAACAATAATAAGCTAAAGTGTTCCTGTGATGGAGCAAAACTCCTGATAAGAAAAATATTTTCAGTGACTAGTTTGAAATTAACAGCTCAATCCTGTTTCCATTGAAGTCAGTATTGACACACCCATTATGAAAAAGAAAACTAAGTGGTGGGTTGAGTACAATGGAGAGACAAAAAAGCTAAGCTTAAAAGGCTCTTTGTTTCTAGGAGAGAAACCACAATGGTCTTTCTGCACGTTAACAGCTGGAAGCTGAATGTTGCTAAATTCAAACGAAGAGCACTTCCCTAAGCAGTGAAGATGGTTAGAAGCTGGGACAGCTTTCAGGGGAAGAATTGCGTTCTCTAACTTCTGAAGATTTTAGTTTGAGCTTCAACAGTCTTCTCGGTGCTGTGATTTAGCCAGGATAGCTGACTTGCATCCAAACTGGTGGTTAAAGTGGCCTTAAACTTGTTACATGAGGCTGAGGTATTTTGTGGTTTAGGGGGAGGATGAAATAGAAGATCTATGGATTCTTCTGGTTCAGACAAGGTTCCCTGGTTTTCTTGCATCTGTGGAAGGAAGTACAATGCCTGCCTCCTGTTCCTCAGTCCTAGGCTCTGTTTTATGCAGGAGATTAAACCAGGAGAGACAAAGGTTTCTTGTGGCATTCATGCCTATGATCCAATAAAGGTGAGATAAGGGCCATCTATATTAATTGCTACAGTAATACTTGAATGTTGCTCTTTTAACCATATTCCAGGCCTTTATGTGTGTATCACACTACTGAATGCATAGTAGGAGTCGTCTTTGTTGGTCCACCAAATGGGTGGCATAGCTCTCAGTTAAGGAGAGACACGCTGATGTTAAGCCATTAGTGAGTTTCTTTGTGCTGCTGAGGTATCTGGAAAACAGTGAGGCTAGCCCAGAGGGCAATGCATCCCATATGTCTCACACATCTATCATAAGATGAGGAACACCATTCTCTGAAAGTGATTGTTCTTCACCATTGATTATAGGAAGAGCATAAACAACTAACTATGAATAGCTGCCTAAATTTCAGATTTCTAATGTCAGGTGAGACAAATCTTGTGGTGGAAATAATGACTCTAAGTGCAAACAGCTTAGTCGTGCCAAATGCTGGCACTCCCTTCAAAGTTACAGTAAGAACAAAGGAAAACTGTAGGAAACAGTTTGGGATCTAAGACTGTATTTAAACAAATATAAATACTCTCACTGAAGTCAAGAGAACTATATGTGTGAGGAAGCAAACGACATTTTTTATCCTTAAACTAGTAGTATTCCATCCCAAGTGTCTCAGAAGAAGTAAAGATATATAATTATGTGATCCATTACTATAAGCAAAATGTTTCTTTTTGAATCTACTAAGAACCAGTTTAAGCCACAAGCAGAATATTTCTTTGTCTTCATTATTATCTTAAAGTGTATATTAAAATACAAATAATACTATGGATAATAAAATTATCAAGATCTTTCTTAAAATCAGCAGTAGTATTTGCTTTGATTATCTCCTAGGGCAAGCAATTCACTAGTTGGCTAAATGTTCCATTTAAAAAAATAGTTTCTATTCTTTTTGATGCTACTTGGTATTTTTTCAAATTTTATTACTCAGGTTATGTTTTCAAGTTTTTACACATTAGAATGTCTATCTGCTATTCAGAGCTTTTGTCATAAAGTAAATCCCTTTTACAAAGTCCCAGTAATATAATCCTAGTCATTGTCACCTCTTTCTTGAATACCATCACATTTCCAGTTCTTTCTTGTCCTTCTATTACCCTTTATAATCCATGACTTTTTCCTTTGTAACAAGACCTAATTGGAGTTCACAAAAGTCTCTGAAACCATTTCAGAAGTCCTACTCACACTTTCTGTATATTGCTTTATTTTGAAACAGAAATTTTTTTGAGCTGGCCACATACAGATCTGCATCTTAACTCAAAAACCACAAGGCTTTTAAATGCTTGTCAGAATGCAGTAAATCATGTTGGTTTAGTTATTAGTTGGTTTAGTTACTTCATACTGCAACAGATAAATCATTAACAACACCTGACTAATTATTTCTTGGTTGTTACACCAGTTATATTTTTCTGTAAGATCTACTATAAGGCACTTTGTTTAGATAATATGTACTTGCAAGTACAAGCTTCTTAACCAACAGAAGTATCTCACAACTGGAAAAACTATTTTTTTGGCAACATTAAATTAACCTGAAATTTGATTGCGATGAACCTGAAACTATTTGCAAAATTTGTCTAAATTTAACCAACTCATTTTTGTTGCTATTGCCCCTCTGGGAAAACAGACAGAGAAAAAGCATTTTCCTAGGAAACAGGAGTAGATTCAGCTTTGTCCTTCTGGGAAATAATTTGACTGCTTATCTTCTGTCCTGTTGAAGGCTGGTTCAGCCACACAGGCTGGTGGTAACTTGCGTGTCTCCCTCATTCGTTCTTGGTTAGAATTCTTGTTCATATGGCATAGCTGAATATTTTTTGGACAAGATAGGTATTGATTCTTGACAGGAATTTGAACAGGCACAGACCTGTTTTGTAGGAAGCCAGTCAGGCTATGGAGTTACTATTACCTCTTTGATGGCACCATAACATTTTGCTGTTCCGTGAAAAAAAGTAGCATATCCAACAAAAGGAACTGAAGCTCTAAGGCTTGTGGTTTGCAGGATGGAAGGATGTGACACACACCAGTGAATGGTCTGTCCGCTGACTGATGAGGTGAGAGGGATCAGCAGACTCTTTCAGAAATCCAGCCCCTTTTCTTGATTATTTTTTTCAGAGGCATTTCACAAGATGTGAATGAAACATTCTATTGGACACAAAATAATGTGTTTTTAGTGTTTCTTTTTTGAAATAAGAAATTTAAAAGACTCTTTGGTTTAACCTGGATTCTTTGGGTTTTGTTTGGATTATTTGAAACATAAAAGTTGTTTGTTTTTTTTTTCACAGACAGATTCACCTTAAAATATACTGCTGACAGACTTGACCATCTAGCTGCCCAATTCTTCTTTCATAGATCTGACATACAAATCAATCAAAAGGCTTACTCTCTGAAATTTCAAAGTTGTTTTTTTTTCTTTGCTCCTGAAAACAACCACTGTTTAATTTCTTCAAGCACAATTTTGTTTAAGCTTGGCTATGGAAGCTGATCGTTCACATGTGCACACTCTCTTGGAGAATCTTTTCAGGGGAGCAAGAAGATGTCCTTACACAAGCAAGGGAAAGTATTTCTTTGATTTCCATAAGACCATCAGCTAACTGGTAGATTTCCTATGATAGAGGCAAATCAGTTCACAGCATTCCAGATCAAGATTATAAAATCAAAAATGTTGGTAGGATCCAAACAGCTAAGCACAACCAAAAGACTTAAAACTCCAGCATAACCTCTTCTTGCTAAGTTTCCTGAGCATTCAGTGTAACCAGGGAGAAAATCACCGCTTTTGAAAACCTCCAGAGAGAGAGCCTATCCACGCAAGTTTATCACAGCAGTGTAAATATTGTGTGTCCAATGTGATGACAATGATACAAAACCAATAAAAGTGCTCTGTATTTGATCCCAGGGATTCTGCCTAGTTAATATACAAAAGGGAAAGCATTATCACTACTTCCCTGTAAGAGAAAACAGTTTTCCAAGTGCCCATTATAGAAATGATCAAGTGACCCACTTGTCTTTCTTAGCTACTTTGAAAAATGCTATTTTTCAAAAAAATATGCTGGAAATACGTTATGAGAAGACAATTTCAGTGTGAAGGATCTGCTCCAGGGTTGCACTCAAACCATCTAGTTTGAGCAACAAACCTGACTTACTTCATTATTAACAAGTACAGGCTTTGGATAGGAGCTCTCAAAAGCAACGTGCCTCGGAAACTGAAGCATATTAATAACATTTTTCATGAGCAATGAGTAGTTTACACATTGATTTATAAAATGTTTATGACCCTTACATTTAGATAATGAATGAACATCAGATTTAATATTGAAGAAAATAGCAAAACTCCCTTTGATTTCAGTTGGGTCCTACTCTGTCTACCAAGATAGATGTAAAGGAAAAGGAGACAGAAAAGGAGACTGGGAGAAGGACAGAAATGTTAGATTGATCAGTTACAATTATCTTAATTTGAAAATACAGAACCTCTTTCCCACCCATCTTGTGTGCCATTCTTACCAACCACAGCAGCCATGTATACTTGTTAAATACTTTTGGAACAGCAAATAATGCATGCAGTATGTCAAAAGTCCATCAAAGTCACTGAAAAGAATTATACTGACCCCCAAGAACATGGGACTAGACCCAGAATCCTTAAGGGAAAATATTATATATATATATCAGTATATATTTGTTTGCATGGGGAAAGAGGGAAAGAAGAAAGGAAAGGAGAAAGAAAAGGAAAGGAGAAAGAAAAGGAAAAGAGAAAAGGTGATTGTTGTACAGAAGTTGATGCTATTTTTCTTTTACAAATAGGTCCACACAATAGAAATACTTCATGAAGCACTAGCGAACTTCAGCATCTGCTGACATTCAAATAGAGTAGAAGGGAAGAAGGCTCCTGCATGCATTGTTCCTGCTGACCATTTAAAGCTTCAGCCCACAAGATAAAAATGTTTCAGTAAATGAGAGGATCAGAGTAAAGAAAATCAACAAATCAAAGAGACACCATATGGGCAAAGACACTCTTTTGTGTAAAGCTGTGTCATGGAGAGATATTTTAATGTGCAAGGAGGTGTTGAATGCTGTGCTTGAGGCAACAATGTGATACAGAAGCTGCTTCTATTTATATGGAACTATTTCAGTGCCTCCAGGACTGGCATAGTCATCCTGGGTTACGAAGGGCTGCTGACCCGGAAATTTATGAAAGACATTTCTGTTTGGAGAGTCCTTTGGAGAGGTTGCTCAAATTAGTCGACATCTCTCTGAAACAAGCAGCAGTTGTGTGTGCAAGTTGGGAGAAAATACCGTGTTTCAATCAGTGCTTACTTTCTCATGGGAAGAAAGTGTGTGAACAGATCAGAAAGGCAGCGGAGCCTTTGCATCTGTGTCAGGGCAAACGAAAGCTGGCAGTCAGGTGGCTGCCACTCTCACAAAAGGAACAAGTTGAGTAAGGTAATTACTGTGTAATATTTCCAACAGGATGTTTGAAGGGAACATTTAATTATCCTGCCAACATCTATTCAAATAAACATGAGGGATTTAGAACATTTTTTGGAGCTGCAGGCTTAAAAGGAATACCAAACATTCTGGGGCACTAAACCTTTTACGTCTCCTCTGTAATGTGGCATAGTAACGTTTCCTTCAGCATTTGCCTTTCACATGAAATGATGCCTGCCCCAGAGAATGCAGAAGTGATGTATCTTGCTAAAGTTGCCTGCCTCGTCTTTCACCTTCCTAAAACTTGTCTTGAAGCTTTACTGAAGAGGTAATATTTTCAGTAGAGCACACTAGAACAGTAGCTGAGGGCGTCTTTTTTTTGTTTGTTTGTTTTCAGCTAATGATCTTTCAAAGCAAAGTCATTGCTGAGAAATATTCTGAGCATTCTCCTCATGGGTTAAATCATGCTGCAAAATGCCGTACTGTTGAAATTGCCGAAGGAATATGGCTATATGAATGTCTATTTGAAAAAGGTTAACACTTGTCTTGTTTACACGTGTAGTCACACATATAAACATATACATGGGCGTAGAGATTTTAATTCTTGTCTAATTAAAAAAAAAGAAAATGTAACGAATCTGTTACTGACATTGCTCTATATGCTTTTGGTTTTTTTTAATTTTTCATAAAGTTTTTTTCTGTTGTTTTAACTGTAAAATCTTCAGGGTTCAGAAAGTTGCCCGAGAAGGGAAATGTTGTACAAGCTGGTCAGTCTTTCCCACTTAAATCAGCAGAAAGATCTTCCAGAAGGTCTCTCATGAAACAGTAGCATCTTAAACCTAAAATGCAGACATCAGTCACCATCCAGTGAACCCACTGTGGCTGAATGAGCTCTGCAAGAAGATATTGTTTAGAACAGAGTTTGAGTCTGACAGAGAAGAGCAAAAGAAGCCAATGTAGGGAAAGGGTGTAAAGTCAGACTGCATGAGGAAAACTGGCTGAGAGATGCCTGGAAAAGAGCACTAACTCTTTCCAAGGAGTTGGGAACAGTGACTGAGGATATGATCTGCTGGGGGTCGATTTTCTTTTTATACCTAAAAACAAAATAAATATTTGACTTCTAGTTTTAACTTCTTTTCATAATTGTGACAACTATCAGACCTCAGTTTTTTTTTCCTAACTGCACAGATCAAATAAATGAAGAACACTATCTTTGTTACTGTTAAAAGGATCTAGGAAGAGCAGTAGCATAGGCCTTAATGGTAAAAATCAGTATATCAAAACAGTGTGATCCTCCCCACCCCCAGTAGTATGAACTCATTTAGGGCTAGCCTTTGTAATTAGTAGTTTACATAAAAACACTGACATCTCACAGTGTCTAAAGTAAAAAAAAATAGAAACTGGCGGGATTGATGTGTCGTTAATCTTGGACATCAGTTTGTACTCTGGTATACCATATCTTTTTGTGGCTGAGAAATTACTTTGCAAGTTAGGTACATCCCAAGAAACTTTGTCTAATAGTTAATGGAGATCTAAAAGAAAATTCCACCTCCTCCAGCAATTAAGGGGAGATAAATTTGAGAGGATGGTTGATCTCGGTGGGAGAGGGGAAAAAAGGGTAAGAAGAGCAGAACAGTGAAGACCAGAAAAAGACTGGGAAATGAGGAAATTCTAGTGTCTTCTGCTATTGTGGTATCTTCTCAGTATGTAAGGAAATAGAACACAGAACTGTATACGGTGGTGCCTGAGTACACCCTTCCTGAGCTTTCTGGCAGTCAGGTAAATATTATGGATCTTTTTTGTAATAATTGAGTAGCCTCAAAGTGCCTTACGGTTGTCCATTACAGTTCCATAAACAACAGATGAGAAAAATGAAGGACAACCAGGGAAAAGCACATTAAAGGAACTGCAAAACAGTGGAGACCTCTGTAAAATTGCATGACAGACATGAGTTCAGATCTGGGCACTTATTTAAATGTTCCTCTGAATTTTGTACATTTTTTGCCTGGGTATGTCTTTTAAGATGTTACCTGCAACAAGGAAAGTTATTCATGCATTACATTGGTGGGTCTTGCATGTCCCCATACTACAAATTTACTCAGCTTTCTCAAATGTTAAAATTAGTTTTATTCCTGTCTACCCACCTATTTACTTATGATACATGATTTTGCTTGTTGTGGAAAGGGTTTATATTAATTTCAAAAGTTTAGAAGTACAAGAGTCTCATTGTTAATGAAGTGGAGGAGAAGTCTTTTTAAGGCAAGAATTCACTTGTGCAGTATCCTTTAAAACTCCCATTATGTATGGGTCAATAGGAACCATAGCCTTAAGATCATATGCATTTTCCCATTCAAAAAAAGTATTTCTAACACCTTTTTAATTCTTTTATTTCTGAAATACCATACAATGCTGAAGCTAAGGACACAGTCTGTAATTTTTTTGTTGTTGTGTTCTTTGAATGTGACATGTGGTTTGAGTTTTAAAGCTTATTTGCTTTTGGTCTAATAAGCCTCTGAAAGTGATTAAATATAAGAAAGACAGGTTAAGCCAATGACATTTTATCAGAGGAAAAACTGTCAAATCTAGTGCCTGAAAAATTCCTTGTAGTTTCCCAAGATTTCTCACAAGAAAATACTTTCTTATGACTAGAGCAGTAGTAAGAAACTCAAGGCATTAAATGTTTGTCAGTCAGAGTTAAGACAAAATGCAAGTGATGGGCAGAAAAAATGTTCTTATGTGCTATACTCAGTTATCTTTTGTATGTCTGGCACTCCATTCTACCTGCCTGCTTTTGTTATAATACAATATGTTTTTATATTAAGCCCAATGAACTTCCTTCAAGCACAGGGAAATTCTACCAAAATCAAACCCTCTGCTACTATTTTGAAGAACTTTTAAAAAGAAATGGATTGAGCTTCCTCGGGATACTTTAGCATTAGATCCAGGATCCACAGATTAAAGTGGGTTCACAATCAATTCATATTTTATGAATACGTAGAGATACTATGGGTGGACAGCAACTGTTTGAGTAAATAACTTTGCCTTTCAAAGTGCTGTCTGTGCTGTACACATCTGGCTAGGAAATTGGAGGTTACTGGAGTTGAATGGATAAGATGATGGATAGCAGTACATTCATTGTTGTTTTGTACAGAGGCCTTGATCCATCACCAGAGACTCACTGTGCAAGGCACTTCACATGTCTCTGACAGTGGAAGATTCTGGCTCAACGGAAGAGCTCCAGATAGGCTGCAGAAGTGAAGGACAGTGCAGTGGCATTGACCAGGAAAATGAGCAATCCTTTTGTCCACCAACTGTCTGTCCCTTTGGTGTTTTGAACTTATGTTTGTGTCCTAGAGTTATGCCCACTGTGTTATTGTTGTTCTTTATTATGTTTATAGTAAAACCTGCTGTACCCTAATGCACAGAGATTATTAAAATATTGAGAAATGTAGGTAGTCAGTAAATAAGATAAACAAGTGGCTGACATTTCAAACAGTTTTTTTTCCCCTCTACATCACCTTTAAAGTGAATGTCTTGGAATACAGAAGTGAGCTTCAAAGACTGTGTTCACAAGAGTGTCTCTGATGTCTCTTAGTGGGCAGTGTAGCTAAGTAAGGGCTGTCTGAATTTGGAAACTCTGCACTCTTCAGACCGCTGCCTGAAAGAAAGGTGTATAGCTGTACTGTCCTTGAGGTTGCTGAAGACCACCATGCTCTTGTTGAGAGACTGGCAATAATGTTAATCTCATTTTTTTTTTTGCCGTCTAAAAGATAGACATTTGGTTTAAAAGATCATTTGGAAGTCTTCAGCAGAGAAAGATAGGTACCTCCAGTGGAATCTTCACCTTATTCCCAGGTAACCATCTGAAAGACAAGGCCTGAATTGCCATTTAGAGGTCAATTTTTCTCTCTAATGCCTGCACAGCCTATATTTCAATACTATGTACTTTGCTTTATATATGCCAAATTTAAGAAAGATGAATCTCACCCTTGCTTACCAACATTTTTTAAATAAGTTTGAAATCTTATTTCATAAGTTACAGTTAGAATTGGCACAGATAAAACTTCACCCTTTCATGTCATGTATCACTTATACACAGCAACATAGCTTTCAGAGTTTTTTTCTTAAATTATCCTTAACGAGAAATATTTTTCCAATAATTACAGCAAGCTGCATAAAATAAAATAAAAGTATAGCAAGTAAGCCACCTCAGTGACAACCAAATAAGGACAGGCTCTTGCACCATGCCAAGTAGAATGCCAAGGACATGAATATCAAGATAACATTACCTTCACACTATTTTATCCTCATTAGATATACCTTGGTCAATCATACTAGACATGCTATTACATGTCACTATATACAAACACAGAAAAAACTATCTGAAAAATAAGAGAAACAAGCTACTGCAGAGCTGGGGCACCCAGCTCCCTGGCTACAACTCATGTTTTCCTTTTTCTTATCAAAGATATTAATATAATCTCTAAACTTTTATCCTTGCTAAAAATAAATGATATTTTTCTCTAAAAATAAATGCTTTAGCTCTAAATATAGTAAAGTAAATCTTGATTCTTGTTTCTAGTTTGTTTGAGGAGGAAAGTTTGGGGACTATCATGTTTCTTTAATTTAAAATAATCTGAACGTGAAAGAATTAATAAATCTGTTGCCCTTTCCTTACGTTAAACATAAACTTAACTGCATGATTGCAACCAATAAAACATATTGCCCTTAGCTGAATTCCCTCCTTCGCACAAAGTTATGTGATAGTTTCCCTATATAAGTTGTTTAGTAAGGCACTTGTTTTTCATCAGCATTTCTCTGTGAACTACTACACGCATAAAAATGTTGACAGTAACACATTAGTAATTAAACCTCTGTGCTACTTTTAACAAACCTGTCCTAATGCATTAACCTATGGGTTTATTATCCACACTAATTTTCAAGTCGTAATTCTTTCCCTTGTAAGGTTAATTCTTTTAGCAGCTACGTCTCTGGGTACAAAAGAAGGAAGAGTTGCCTCTAGAACAGATTAAATGTAATAAAGGAAAAAAAAACCACAACTTTAAACCAATGGTGACTTGATAAAACTATTTTAAGTGGCTGTTGGTAGTTGGACAAGATGATGTGATCATAGATGGTATGCTTCAGATGTGTGCCAAAGACAACCATAAAAAGCATTTATGGCAGAGTGAAAAATGTCAGTGAGTAAGTCAAAAGTTAGTAAATATGAGACTCGAAACAAAACTGACTACATTTTATTTTTTCCTGTGCTACTTTAAGCATTGATTAGCTAACAATTTAGAAGCAATGAAAGGCACTCATTTATTTACGCAACATAACACATAACCAGCCTGGGCAGCTTATAGCCATAAAATATACTTGGTGTCCAGACTGAAGAAAGGGTTAAATTCTTTAGAGAATTCAGTAATAGCTAAGGATTATTAGTGGACCTAGGATTCTGGCAAGGTTGCAAGCCCTAAAGATTATACAAGAACTAAAAGCCACTTTCTAAGTATTGGGAAGATGAAGAAAGTTTTGTAGGCAAATTGTTCAGTAATTGCTGTTACAGAAGTTTGTCCTTTGCTCTGAGGCAACTGGTTATGTCACTGTCATCTGAAGGATGAATCAGGATAGTGAAGATGAACTGCTGTTCTACCAGAAGTGAATGCTTCTCTGGTGACCTTTCCGTGGAGGACAGTAAGGTTTTCCCAAGGCTGGCAAGGCTGCAGTGCAACTTCGAGCCTGTTGCTCAAGTTGTGCTTTCATGAATAGGGAACAGCAAACCCGTTCTTGTTTGCAGTACATCCCTGGACTCAGCTGCAGGTAAAATGTTGTCCTGGACATGCTGAAGTCAGTGGGATGACATTCATTGCCTGCAGTGCAGTTCTGATATCACCTGTGGTATTAGCGGTAGTTTCCACCTGCTGGTGTAGGGATACACATGGATATCCAAAACATATTTGCATGATAGCTATCTCTGCAGTCAAAAACCTGTAAAGTTTCGTGGATGTATTATTTTCTCTACAGAAATAAAATTCCCTCCAGATAGCTCATAGGGGTTTATTCACCCTTTCCTCTCCCTCCAACTTGTAATAGAAGACAAATTGCCCAAATATCTCCCGATCACATTCCACATACTTCTGTCAGCAGAAAAAGCAGAATTTAGCAGAGAGCCCGGATACCAAGGGTGGTCAAACCCACCACTTCCAGGATTCAGGGATGATGGAAAAGAACCCCCTGCTTGTCCTCCGGGGTGACCTTCCATCTGAGCTGTCGGGTTATCACAGATCCATCTGTAAACAAAGGATAGCAGGTTCCCTGGGCAGTGTCAGGATCACACTCAGTGTGACACTGTGTTTGGATGTTCAAAGAATCCCTCTCTCCTTGCTTTCTTTTCCAGGCTTAATAAAGGAACTGCTAAAACCTATGTAGCCCGATAAGATGACAAGACAGTCTTTTAGTGTTATTGATTGTATACAAGAGGTGGAATGATGAATTATTTCCTATAATGTACCCTGAGTGGGTTTCATCTTTTTGAGAGATGTTCTTGAAATTCCTTGTATGAATTCAGTTCTTAAACTTCCTGTTGGAAAGAAAAGGGTCTTCATTAGGCCAAAGGGCTGGGGTAAGACAAATATCTTTTACCTGATAAGAGAAGAGAGAGAACTTTCAGAGTGTGTGATCTGAGAGGAATAAAGATGTATAGCATATAAAATAAACTGTGGATTGCTATCCTGAGAATGCTGCCAAAATGAAACAAGGGGACAAATTGTGTGTCTCTGAAGGCACTCCACGTGTAATAAACTTCAGCCTTTCACCACCTTCCTTTATGTGTGATGGCACAGCTGATTGACTGCAACTTTTCTTTCTCACTAAAGTGAAACACAATTTTATTACTCAGAAAAAGAAGTTCCACTAGCAGGCCACAAGCAGTAGTATCAGTCATATGCAGTGATGTGCAATATGTATATTCTGTGTAGCTACCTTTCCTATACCTGTTCCTCTATCTGTCATATTCAGTCTTAGCAAAATGGCTTAGAAACCTAATCTGTTACGAGGTTTAGTCATAAAGCACTTGCCCCATAAGGTTCCTGAGGAATATTATCTTCTATATTTATTCTGTGTGAAAGAAGCTAAGTTTAAGCCTAGAACTTAAAATAAACAGCAGGTTTTGCAATAAAGCAATTGAAAAAAAGGATCCAAAAAGAGTGCCATTTTTGCAGAATCATTCTCTGGACCTCAACTCTGACCCAAAGATTACCACTAGTTTGGCTGTTGTGAAAAGCATCTGATATTAATGGTTAACCTAGCAGAGCTACATGTAACCCTGCAGTTCAAGTTTAAATACATGTATAAGGGTTTAGATCTTAAAGTAGTGTTGTTTGCTTGCTTTGGTGTAGTTGATCTTTGGACAGGGTTTTGCAAGGAGTGAGGAGTGTCTGTTTTCTCTTTAAAGAAGCCTGTGCTCTTACCATTACTGTCTCACTCACTCTGAAATTACTTTTGAAGCTTTCTAGCTTGACTGAAAATCTCTGAAGTACAGAGAGGCTAAGTATGAGCTGCAAACGAAGGCAATTACATGTTGTCCTAGCATTGGCTGATTTTTAGATATTGCAACTTATTTTTGATCATTCACTGTCATTTTTTGATTATTCACTATAATGTTTGATGAGCTTTTAGTAGGTTTGGAAGAGAGCAGCAGGACAGACTGGGAAGTTGTTGAGATGCTCAAAGAGCAGCTAAGAACCCAGGCAACAGGGAGGGTTGCAGATGAGTCCAGCCTGAGCTGTTTACTGATCTCAGGCTCACTGAAAAGGTCTCAGAAACATACTTGGGAGTGCAACTATAATATGTGATTTTTTTCTCTAGAAACAAGCATCAGAGTTGCAAATCTCATTTTTACTAAGGCTGTCTTACTCTCTGTGTAGGTGAGCAGGCTGTCTTTCCCTGACAAAGCAGTACAAGGAAGTCTTGGTATAAATATAAATCAGGTCCAGAAATCTTTACACAGATGGAAAGATGCTCTCTGTTGCATGCAAAGGTATCTTTACGAAAGATTTTGATGGGTTGTGTTCTCTAGTACAACTAAGTTGTTTTAATTATTGCTTATTCTAATTTCACTGCATGATGGAAGCTTCATTTCCTACTGTTCCTGTTGTGCAAATGTCAAGGAGGTTATCTGGGACCTTCAGACACTTGATCAGAGTTTGCTGATGAAAGATGGACCCTGTTGTCTAAATCTGTCGCCTCTTTGACTTTACCACCATCGTTGAAACTGCCAGCAATAGTTTGTCCATACTGACTTTGCTTGGTGGTTTCAAAGTTGTCAAACTTGTTTTTATTGACCTGCCCAATGTGAGGCACTGTCTCTCACTTACAGGTCAGCCGGAGGTATTGTGTACCAGTGAATAGATCATGACAGAAGAAAATAAACACTGAGGGAGGAGGAAGTTCTGATAACTTTCACAGCCCAGATGGAAACCTGGGCTCTTTGTACTCACATCAGGCATTGGGGGTGTGAACACTAAGCTGCACGGAGAACTGTAACCCACCATTCCAGAAATCCTTTCTCATCATATACTGCTCTCATGACACAGCTCAGAGTAATGTACCCATAGACACAGTTCTGTCTGAAATGGGGCTTGACACAAGCCACTACCAAAACATGTTATGTTTGGTAATTTTTCTGTTGTTTTTCGGTTTCTATGCTACTTCTATGCTTTTTTAGTCTTGAGTTTTGTGTATTCACATTTATGCTTCACTGTTCGGACGTATGGGACTCTGGTTTATGAAGCAGGAAACCACAAGGTTTGTTGACTAACTGATGCAAAATGCAAGCTGTCCTGGACCCTACAGTATGTATCTCAAAATACAAAATTTAAGACATAAAAGGCACCAAGTTTTCCAGGTATTGATCCTTGGTGGTAGATAATCATGTAGCTGGAGCACTGGGCTGAAAACCATACTGGGTCACTACAAACTTGATTTTAATGGAAAATTAGATCTCAGACCTCTTGATAAACCTCCAGACATACTTCACATTTATTTGCACACCTCAAGAAATGGATCTGGTAGTTACTTCAGCACAAACTACATTAAATAAATTATAGAGATTATCCAAGGGAACAGTTACGATTAGAATAAATTTAAGGAAACTAGAAGAAGGAATATTCTGTCCATCATCCTCCAGCACCTTTCTAGAGACTCATTCAATGAAGTGGAAGCAAAGATTCTCACTGCTATTTCCTACACAGTTGTTCTGATTTACCAGTATATCTCTGTGTCAAGTGAAGTAACCATAACGTCCTGTAAAAAATGTGTATAACTTTATGCATATAAATATATATAACTTCATGAATGGGCTTTCCTATGCCCTTCCATTTCTGTGTAGGATGTACATGCTGCTTTTCTGTGGTTGCATTTGCATGCACAATGACTAAGTCACAGACTATGCAGCAGTGAAATACATTTTTCAGCAAGGACCTTCAATATTATTGTCATAGAATGCATGAGAACCACAGTGAAAATATGCCAAACTTCAAAGCTACTTTACACCTGAAACTTACTTGTCTTTGATGATTGAATGTCATATTTGATTGTTGAAGATCAGTCCAAGCAGATTATATTTTTTTCCATTGAAAAATTTTAAGAATGGTTTATTACTCTACAAGTAATCTGTCTGAGTTGTACTTACCCTGGAAAGAAAGCATTATGACAACATTTATCTCAGCCAGAGTCTTGTATATCTCTTCTTGTCTATCAAGAAATCTAAAGTGTCTTGGTAAACCAGGAAAATCCCTTTAGATTTTTTTTTTATCCAGAAGTATGTCGGTTTGGTTTCGACCAAATACTTCACAACTGATGTGAACTAGAACAGATCATCTGAAGTTCACACCACTGAGAAAATATGTGGGTCAATTAGTGAAATATAAATAAAACTGTTTTTAAAAACATTTGAAAAGCAATTCTCCATTCATTTGACTGCCGATAAGTCAATCCCACTAATTTCTCAAACACTGTAGAGAAATATACTTTGAATGTGGAGAGCTAGTTTCACAACACACACAGTAGCTAAGGTTCCAAGATTAAAGTATATATTTTCAAAGGGGTTTTTTTAACCTACTTTTTTGCATGAGTGAATATTAATATTTGCATGATGAGAATATTAAATATTTGTCTGTGCAATCTGAACCAAGTGCATCTGCAAACTACAGTTTTTACAAACATGCATACTTTTTTTTCCTTTTCATAAGCTATTTAACTTCCTAGCTCCAAACAATATCACATTTGAGTACAGGATTTTTGTAAACATTGTCCGATCTCCCAGTGGGAATAATATTTGTTAGCCTAAAATTGGAAATCTTTCTTCATTAGTGAAGGAAACCTCAATTTTATGGGTATATGTTAAAACAATACCTGATTTCTCGGTGTTTCTGAGAAAAGTGTGGTGCTTTAAAGAGTAGAAATGTTGTGGAAAGTCACGGTTTTGATAAGATCTGGACTGAGTATTTGAACTACCAAAATGTATTCTTGGAATCGGTGTAGGTGACTCATCTTCACAGCCTGGAAGTGGAGGTACTGAGTCAGCTGCTGGCTGGGAGCACTCTTGTTGACCAGAAAGAGCCAGACAGGATTTCTCTCTTTAATGCCAAATCCAAAGCATTCAGACACAGCTTGAGTGACACCCCTCAGACAATGGAGAAGCTTCAGTGACAAACTGACATTTTAAGCTTAGTGCAATAAAAAGAATTGACCGTGAAAATGGTCAGAGGAAGGAGAGTGTAGTTATGAGAATGCAAGGAAATGAAAGGAGGTGAATTTTATTTCCCCTGCTCCAAGTGTTGCAGAGGAGTCACAACGCATGTGGAGGAGTAAGCTTGGGCAGCAAGGGTGGCATCCTGTGCATTGATGATACATTTGTGGTTTACGTTTAAATAAGACAGCACCCATATGGTCCGGAAACTCACTTTGGAGACTGATCCCTCTTGTGAGCTGTGCAAAAGTGTGTCTTTGCCTTTGATGACATAGGCAAAATGAGACAAGAGACTATACCAATGGTCAGAGAGGTATTTGGTCCCAGGGAGCCTTTTAAAAACTGTTTGTCAAAGAGGAATACTCAAAGACATACATAGCTTTGTTTGTTTATAAGACACAGTTGACTTCCTTTGGATTCTTTCATGCTGCATTCCATCATCTTTGAGGTTGGTTTGCCTCCTGTTATCCACCTTTACCCACAAGTTGTTTCTTGTGTTCAGTGCTGAGTACTGAGATAGGAACCAGTGCCTTCCAGCTCATAAGTGAGGCTCCTAGTAGGTGTTAGAAATTAGTTAACACATCAAATGTGGTGCTAGCTTCCCATCACATATCATTGCCCTGCTAAAAAGAAATCAGTATGAAACATCCTAATTAAGAAAGTTGAAACTTTATATTGTATAATATTTCATTGATAAATGTAATTTAAAAATTTAAATTTCATGCCTGTGTTCACAAATTCAGACAGAAGCAGGCTGATTTTTCTCAGTTCAGGAAAGGAAGACTTGCAGTATAATTAAGATGGAAAAGTTTCATTGAGTTAGTCTGTTTTTATTTCCATGTGGACCAACCACCATTTCTTCTCCTATCTCTTACAGCAGCAGAATTACTGAAAACATTGATGAATCAACACTTGGGTGGTGTATTCAGTAGCTGTTGACAGGTGGTGGGAAATATAACACACCATAGTTCAACAGGTGCAGAAAAGTTATAAGTCTGAAAGACAGGAAAATAATCAGAATCTTGGTATTACCTCTGTATCTTACATGCCCTGTCTAACTTTTCTTTTCTGCTAGCAAAAATCTTTATACACAGAATGAAATACTAGAAAGTGATTGTCTGATTTATATACTCTCCCTTCTGCACAATTGTGTGGTGTCTGGGGCTTCTTGGAAATGAATATTTTGATCGATGGACCACTCAACTTCTCTCAGGTTTCTAGTCTTAATCTGTGAAACAAAAACACACCCGACAGCAAAACCACATATGGAAAAATGTGTATATGTCCCATACATTTGCCCCATTACTCCAAAACCAGTAATAAAAATATCACAAAAATGCATTGATAATAGCTAAATATATTCACAAAAATATTGCTTATATTAATTATATGCATTTCCTAATGTTAAGGGGCTGACCCCTCTACTTTCAAAATTTGGTGACTGAATTGGTCATTCATCTTGAGACCAAGCCTTTTGTAGAAGTGTCATATACAGCACAGTTGAAGAATATATTAAGAAAAGCTTAAAAAAAAAGGTGTCATTCAGCTTCCCAAAATAAGTGGAGTTCCTAGGTGACTACATGATCAGAAAATGTGTCCCTTACCTTATTTGTTCTGTCAAGAAAAAAGTATTTGTTTCCCTCATGCACCAGAATTGTAGATTTCATATTTGGAGCTCTCAGAACAGATACACCAAATAGCTGTATCTGCAAATCCTAAGCAAAAAGTCTTTATTCCAGGGCAAGTCCAAAAAAGAAAACAGCTTGAGGCAAGAAAAAACAATTTGCTTTGTAAACAGTGACCCTGACTTGCCTGAACATTTTTATATTTCTTTCCTGGAGATCAGACACATGAATGACCCAACAAATTAGAACATTGGCTAATGTTCTGTGTACTAATGGTTAGAATAGCCTTGAGAGAAAATAGCATTTTCTTCAGTAACAAGATAATAGAACGACTGTTGCATTGAATATTGATGGCAATATGCTCCTAGATGTCATTCAAATCCTTTGAAAATTGTATCCTAAGATCCCAAGTTATCGAGATCCTGTCAGTGCTTCAGTAGAAATGAACTGCTTCCTTGTGCTAAGGACAACCACAAAGACAATTTTTAACATAATATTTCTTCATGTCCATTCTTCAGGGCTGCACTGAGTTTTATCAGTGTGTTGGTATTTTCCTTGGTGCCTTTATGTTATATTCTTTGTGACATATAAATCCATTGAAGCATTCCCATATTCTGTTTCACCATCTGTAAAATGAGGTAAATAATACCTATTTTTCTATGTAATCATTTTTATCTCTAGCATGGGGGATCAAGAAACAGCTATTTAATAGTAGCTGATTACTGTTTGCTTAAATTTATGAAAGCACAAGGTGTCTAGACACCTCAAACTGAAGCAGATTTTTCTTGAAGCATTAATTCTGCATACAACTTTTTTGTACCAGCTCAGGCAACACGCATCCATTTCTCAGGCTCAAGTCTGTCTCTGCGGCTTTCTAATTCTTTGTTACTAGTACAGAAACCCCAATCAAATTGACAAAGAGATTAATCAGGCCAAGACTTCTCCCATTTTTCAGTGCTATTTATTGTGAGTTCTCCCCAATACCATACCTTGTAAAAAACTTGCAGAAACTTTTTTGCACCAGAAATAAGATATGAAAATATCATCCAGATGTGGCAAGAATAGGTCTTTCTTGGATACATCTACCTTTCCAAAACGTTAGTTCTGATGTAGTTTTGCCCATTCCTGGTTTCTGGAGTATTTACTGACAACCTGCCTGGGTACTGAAGCAACAATGTTTTTATTTCAAATTTATGACTGTGACAGATTTCCAATGTGCACAACAATCATGGGTCATCTCTTTACCTCTCCTCCTGCAAGTTTTTGGAGTGAGAATGCACTGATTTGGTTCTGCTGATTTATGTGCTACTTTGTTCTTTATCTGTTTGCACCTCGCCAGTAAAATAACATCGTGCTATCATTTCCAGGGTTCACAGGACCCTGTCACCACTTAGCAGTCAAAGGTCAACCAACTTCACAACTCACGGTTAAATAGGTTGAAAAATCTCACCTAGTATTAACCCCCAATGCATCAAATGAAGAAAAATGGTACCGGCACCAGTAATAAAATAGCATTGCCATGCAGCAGGCTATTTTTGATGTAGCGCACTGGCATTACAGTCTTTGAGATGTGACTGTCCTTGATATGTTCTAGGAGTGGACAATGAAATTTGTGCTCCTGATTGCCACTGATTTATGTTTTGCTTTGTTCTTTATCTGTCTGTAAGTATCCAAGAGAACCATCCACATGTTGCTATCTTTCTTTCATCTTCTGAGCTGTCTGTGACCAGTTCATCTTTCCCTGATGCTATCTCTCTGCCCTGTAAGCCCTTCAGCATGTTTCCTACACTCATTTGCAAGTGCACAGGACCATGGTAATATTTAACAGCCAAGCAGCAACAAACTTACCTGAAATAGTGTAAGTAAATTCAGGTAATTTCTGTTAGTGAGTACTCTTCTTTTTGTATGATAGACCTACATAGAAATGGCAAATGCCTGGCTGCATTGAAGACAATAACTTAATTGGGGATTTAATGTCCAGGTATTTATACCATTTCTATTCCAAAATTTCATGGCTCCTCCAGACAAATGTTGTTATGCTGAAAAGGTTATTTCAAACGTAAAATAATTTATGTGCAAATGTAGACATTATGTTATCCAGAGCATCGTTTCCTCTCATTCTGATCACTAAAATAATTTAGAAACTTTTTAATCTAGGTAGTACATATCTTTAAGTTTTTAGCTTTTATTCTTGCCTTTCCCATTGTCTGTCTTTTAAACTGACAAAAAAAAACCAACCTGTATATTGTTATAAATAATGAAATGTTTTAAAATTCTCAATTAGTTAATAAAAAAAATAGTATCAGCACACACATCACAGAAAAAAAAAAAGTCAGCATTTTCAATGAAAAGTACATTTTGATACAAATGATTGAAATAGTCCAGGCAAAAAAATCTAGGCTCTTGAGAAATCATAGAATCATTGAATGGTTTGGGTTGGAAGGGACCTTAAAGATCATCTGGTTCCAAACCCCCTCCCATGGACAGGGACACCCCCCACCAGCCCGGGGTGCTCAAAGCCTCATCCAGCCTGGCCTTGAACACCTCCAGCGATGGAGCATCCACAGCTTCCCTGGGCAACCTGTGCCAGTGCCTCACCACCCTCACAGGGAAAAATTTCTTCCTAATATCCAATCTAAATCTGCCCTCTTTCAGCTTAAAACTGTTACCCCTCGTCCTGTCACAACAATCCCTGATAAAGAGTGTTTCCCCTTCTCTCCTCTAGGCCCCCTTTAGGTACTGGAAGGATGCTACAAGGTGTCCCATAATTTTAATATCCACTGTTGACTGAGGGTCATCTCTCCCACACGTAGGAACTTTTAACCAGAAGCCTAGGGAGCTAGGGAAGGAATCAGTGGGCTGAACAGAAGCCAACGAGCTGACAGCTGACCAGCAGCTTTGGTGTTCTCTGAAGCCAATAATCTTCAAATAACTGACAGTACGTGGACTCTGTGGATAGCTCTGCCCAGCTGCGATGCTGCGGGTACCTGTGGGCTCTCCATGTGCACATCCTATGGCAGTACTTCAGAGGACAGGCCACTAGACCGTGATAACTCACCCTGAACAGGGAATAGTATTTTTCATAAAAGAAAGAGGAATATTTGAAGAAGAGCTTTCCAACACTGAAATTTCTTGACAATCCAAGATTAAATATGGCAAAGAAAACAGCTTTAGGTATTCTTTCTGACAGGTCTTTCCACTAAAATATTACAGAATGAAAATCCCACTCAAGTAACTCGCAACTGTAAAATCATACTTAATCCTTTAAAATGTCTTCATTTCCAGAATAAGACACTTGTTTCTGAATGAGTTATTTATTCTGTGCTCCCTTGTAACATGCTGGACTACAATGATCTGTCCTGTAATTTCTGTTTTGATTGTACTGCCAGTCCTTCCCTGCACTCCCCCGTTTGTATGCTTACCAACCTGTGAATGGCAACATTTGAATTCTATGGCTTTCGAATATTAAGGCTATGCAAAAATGTAGTGAATCTGTCTCTTTGGATTTGCATGCATGGGTTGAGGAGGCCAATAAGCCAATAAGTCATTCTTTAAAACTCCCACAGTGTGGGAAATTCATTGGTGACAGACGTCAGCATGATATTTGAGACACATTCAGGCTCTGTTATGAAACGCCCCTTCCTCTGAGGGCTGTTTGAGATTTCTTAGCATTGCTAATCATCTGTAGTGTTCATTATCTGCCTAGTTACTCCCCCCTATCTGTTGCTGCTGTCTTTTCTTACATAAAATTAAATACAAATACTACAAAATATAATCATTGCCAGTCAGACTGGCACAGCACAATTTACCTGTAAGATACAGCAGTAGCTATTGTAAGAATTTAGTGTGTGATGCCCTTCACCTTTCATTGCATTTATACACTCATACTTGTGTGACGTTTTCAATGAATCAACACGGTTATTTTGCCAATGGGACTAGGGGAATACTATGTACATATAAGGACTTCTGGGCACCTAATTCAGCACTGTGAATTCCTGTGTAGAGTTAAAATGGTTTGACACTGCTATATTGGTCTTGAGTTCAGCAGCAGATACTAAGCAGCTGTTAAAGCAGTGTCATTAATACTTCTTATAGACACAGGCAATATTTGAATTCTCTGTGCTCATTCCTCTTTCCTACCTGAATGAGCACCCTAGGTTTAAATGTTAGCATTCATTATCTGTCCTAGACCTATAAATTTTGTCCTTATTGGATCCTATGCTTACATTTCCTTTGTCCAACAGGTCAAGATTTCAACTGAGGAATTGACACTGGTGCAACTATGAATTTGCAATCAAACACTAAGAGAGTGGGTAAAACCTGTCAGTGAGCCAGCAAATATATGGAATTCTCATTAAATAAATATAAATAAAATATCATTAATATCCCACAAAACTGTATTTCAGTGACAGAATATAATCTTAAAGCAGGAAGTCTCTCTTCAATATCCATATTAATTAATATTTAGAGCTTGTTGCGATGTTCTGTTTATATCAAGAACTTTGTTTGGCAGTGAAAGTATACAAAGTCACTTGACATTCCAGCAAAACCACTTTCTGCTGCCTAAATCTACTAACCAAGGAACAAAGCCATGCCATGTGCTTTACATAGCCGGCTATGTAGGATAAAGATCCAGTACTTACACTGATAGCTTGCAAACAATGTGTATAGCAGATTTGTTTGCATAACAGAATCGTTAAAGAATTCTCAACTTCGAGTGAATTTACATGAATCAATCTGTTCATAAACAAGATCGTAGCCTTTAGATAATTTTTTTGTCTCAAACTGACCTCCTCCCCCTGCCCTGTTTATGCAGCTATGCTGTTATGCAACTATGTCATTAATTGGTGGCCAAGCACACATATGGTGTGTTTGGTTATGTGCTTGGTTCTCTGAAGAACTGAGGTCATTTTTCCTTGAATACTGTCAAAAATAATGATTAAAAAATAATAGGAGAACTTTCCATAAAGTGGGAGGCATAATCATCAAACCCAACATTCTGTATCTAGACAGGCCTGTAATGCTCCATACAAAGGCCCCTCAGTTTCATTTCAAACCACAATCCTTAACCCCTCAGAGGCTCTGAATTTGAGAATAACCCCAGGTATGAAATCAAATGCAATTCAGAGTCTCATGCAGTGCAGCTTAGAGGCCAGGTAAATGTTTATGTTTGCATGTGCATTTTCTGTTCTCTATTTCAACCAAGTGAGCAGTGGCAAATGATAATTTAAAAAGAAAATATAGTTTTTCAAGGCAGTAAAATTGAATCACATGCATCATTAAAAAGCAGATAATTACCATTCCAAAAACACATTTCTAGATGTTTTATCGTTATTGCTTGCAACAAAACCAAAGAGCAACTCCCACTTATTGCCCAGATCTCTGAGAAATACCTTTGTAACCCTTCTGCTCGTCCTAGTTTTATGATTTTCAGCATCCTAAGGCTAGTGATTGCTGCACATTTTTTTCCTTATTGTTCTGTGAAGTTAAACCACAAATTACTTTTGGTCAAATGCAGAGATGCAGCCTTCATGTAGTTCTGGATCCCCAGAGCATAAAAAATGGCACACAAATCTGAGTTACGTATGTCAGTTAATATTTTTTTAAAAGAGTGCTGATGACTTCCAAAGTTTTCAGAAAAGAGGAAAGTCTCGATCCAAATGTATACATCACCTTGATATGCAGAACTTGTACTCTTGTTGTTTATTGAGAAAAGACAATCTCCTATGCAGAAGTTGGTTGCAACATTATTTAGGTAGCTTCCTGATGGGCAACATGCATTCCTGATAGTTCAAGTTACTTGAAAAGAGTTAGAACAAGGTCCATTAAAAAAAAAGAAAGCAATCATGGCTAAGTAATTTATGAAGACTACCTCTAAGGAAATTTGTGGGAAATCCTATGTAATTGCAATCTTATATAGTTGCAATAAATGAAACAGCAAGATCAACAGAACATTAGAGAGTGCTGGGTCCCAGGATATGGAAATTATGGTATGCAGCCTCATGAAGGGCTCATTGTGCAGTGTAACCTGAACACTGGCAGAGGAAATTAAAGTTAGAATGGTACATCAAAATTTGGTGATCAGCAAGGGTTGCAGACAAAGCACAGATAGTGTCATGTGTAAGAGGGACCTTAAGTCAGGTACAATAACCTGAGTAACTGTGAGGTACTTTTGTCGCTCTTTCAAGCATACTTAGAATTTTACTTTCCAGACTAGAGTTAAAATACTCTCTATCTTTCTACTAGAATCCTTTAGATCTGTATAAGAACTAAACAAATACCTTAACAAAAATTACAAATTTATTTAAGGAATTTTTTTTAATGCTTTAGGGGACATTTTCCAGGCAGAAGCAGGTACTTTCATTACTAAGAAAACCCTTTCAATTTTTGCTACCTGAAGGACTGCAGATGAACCTTCCTTAAATGAAAGCCTGTTTGGTGGCCTAGCAGGAGAACAGAAGTATTCTGCTGCTTCCGTGGAAGTGAAGTAGTCCAACCGTGGCAAAAATCACAATAGATAGTTCACTAAAGGAATGAATTGAAAATGAAATAATTCACTCCTGCCTATTCAATTATAGAAAGCTGAGAAAGATGGTGGTGATTAAATTTACCAAGTAATTTAATACCAAATTTATTGAGAATATCTTAATTTCCAAGAGGAATCCCAGCTGGAACCAGAACAACAGATATGCTACATATTCAACATTTATATTTTTAAAATCCATTTATTTCAAAATCAAAATAATTTGTTTTAAGTGTCTGGCTCCAAATTTTATGTGAATAGAAAACCTAGATTATTATTCACATTGTGGAAACTTCTGTTACAATTCAAAGCAGAAATGCTACATGTGGTTTGGGTGTACAGTGCCCATTTCAGCCATGAAAAGCCGAATACACAGCTTCATCTGTTACAAACTTGTTTTCAGCTCGTTGACGTCAGATCAGGAGGATTGCGGATCATTTTGCCAAAAGAAATGTCAGCTGTTTGCTGAAGCAAGGAAGTCCATAGAAATTATTTTGGTGGCATTAACAGCAAGACTGTAAGTAAGCATAGCTTCAGCATCATGCATTTTTGCAAAACATGGCCTCAATCCACAATAGGACAATCAAGACTGAACTGGAGTATGATTTGACATGTACACAAGGACAAAACAGTTGCCTAACAGCTTACATATGTTGCAGAATTCTTTTAAGAAAATCGGAGTGAGGATGTTGTTTGCAGCTTTTCAGATACAGAAAGCAAGTGTTTTAAATCAATTAGAAAAAAAAATAACGCTTTCAGAATATTTTGTGACTGTGATTTAATTGTCCACTTTAAAAAGAAGACAAGTGAAATAGATATTTGTTCATTTGATGGTGTCAGCACT
Source organism: Pterocles orientalis (assembly GCA_011057875.1). Taxonomy (NCBI): domain Eukaryota; kingdom Metazoa; phylum Chordata; class Aves; order Pterocliformes; family Pteroclidae; genus Pterocles; species Pterocles orientalis. Next base: position 857,619 of record WKFP01014176.1, on the reverse strand, counting down.
CTTGCTTTGAGAAGCAGATAACTAAAACCCTGATAAATTCACCACAGTTTATTCTCATGTTCTCTCCCCATACTTAAAGATACTTATATGATCCTATTGCTGCCACATCTGAAAATGGCACATTTCAATAATAAATTTATTTTTAGAAAATCTCATGGCATTAAGATGTCACATCTCTGTTTGATAGCTGGCAAACATTGTCAAAATATAAATTTAAGAGCTTACTTTCAGCCACATAATGATGCCCACAAATGGAGCAGGATCTGAACATAAGTTTCTTGAATCCCAGTTCTTTTCAATTCACAAGAGCAAAACTACTCTCAAGTCCTTAGCTTTCATATTCTTTATGCTTCAAAATTTTACTGACATGCAAAAATATTTGCTGAGCTCCACTGTGTAATTTTACAGTCTGCATGAAGTACATACGGTGATCTCAGATTTGTCGAAGTGGTCACCCTTCTCCTGTGGGGCAGCAGCTGTTTTAGTCCCTTAGCAAGGCAACCATCTCGCACACCTATACAGCACATTCTACGTGTATGCCTTTTACATCATCCATGAGTAATTTTTTCCAAGTCCAACTTTGATCACAGACATCATTTGAGTCCTGTGCAAGATCAGCCTTCCTGTAATAAAAGTCGTTTCTCTTTGTGCTTTTTTTTTTTCTCTTGAGAAATATTAATTTTAAAACTGAGTCACCAACTGGTGGTAGTGAGGTGATTGGTCATGCTGACTTTTGAAAACCATGGTGAAAAGACCATCAAATAGAACAAAACCCATGTGAAGTTAAAATAAACTCGCAACATACACATTGGAATTGAATGCTCGGGAAGAGCAAATCAGAAATTATAACAGTGGATGAATAATTATTTCATTAACAGAAAACAGGCTTGCTAGGCCTGATTTCAGTTTGGCATTACTGAGCCACTGTTACTGGGAATAATCCCTTTTCCTAAACAATCTTTACACTACAACAACTAGCAAATCACTTACTCATCAATATTGAAAGTACTATTTCCTTAGAAGTAATGTGATTTGTGTACATACATCACACACACGTTTTTGTTTAACTAAATCTCTGTGGCCTGAGGATTCCCAGCATATGATTTACCTCTTCACTGATCATTGGTTATTACAATGTAGAGCTGACTAGAGTGTGATTAATTCAGAACAATCTTGGTAAATCTTCTTTCTGGACACGTTGGGGTAGACCGAGATTGTATTATTACAGCCATGTGAGTGGCCTTTCCCAAGGCACACATCACACTGATGTACATGCCAGCAAACTGCAGGGAGAAGTTAATTTATGGCATATTTAGAAAATCACTTCAGTTCTTGAACATTGGAAGCTGTTTGCTGGCTTACGTATGGGACTTGGGGCCTTATTTATAAGAAGTTAGAAGGTTTTTCATAAACATAGCTACATAACTTTAATATGCTATACTATAGTTCCCAGAATGTGTGAAACTAAGAAAGATGGAAAGAAGAACTGGGTAGATTATAGGCACATTAGAGTTAAAATCAGAGAATAATTTGTTAAATCACAGCTATTGATACTATGTATTATTTATCACTGACCCCTTTGAAACTGTCTCCGCAGAGTGATTATGCCGTGTAAAATTATTTCCCTTTTTCAGAATCATCTAAGAAGGCATTAAAAACATCTGGTTGGATGCAAGAGCATGGAAAAGAGAATGGAATATATTTTATGTGTGTTTTATGAAAAGACAAAGGCTTCATTGCTTATCAGAAGCATAAAGCACACCTAGCTTCCCTAATTTTGATAACAATTGAGCTCTTAGGGACTATTTACCTCATAAATTCATGTTTATACAAGCACTTGTAGGAAAAGTCCTTACTCTTCCCTTCTGTGGGCAAGCTTTCTTCCATTTATATTATTAAATTATTCCCCTCAGGAAATTCTCATTTCATGCTACGCAATCCATGAGAATGAAGGCAAGCCAGTGCAAAAGCAGGGAAGACAGCATTAGCTTTATTCTTACTCTCATTGGAGGAGCAAAATCTTCAGATCTGTCACTCAGACTGCTTTCTACAGTTTACTGATGTATTTACCTGTTATCTTTCTAGCTCATTTTTACTGACATGTCTGTTGTTTTATAGACCTTCAGATCATCAATCACTGGAAACTTTAGTTAGGTGGGAAATTTAACACATTACTCAGTAAATATCCTAATCATTAATTATTCTCATGGTTAAAAATCTTGTTGCTTGTTTCTAATTTGAATCTGTTATGTCTTGCTCTTATCTGGATTTTTCAGGTTTTATCAGATTCTCCTAGTTCTGTACAGTGTTCTTGTCACCACTGCCTGTAGCTGTCATTTCCCTCTCTTTCAGTCATATAACACATGTAAATGTTGAATAAAGCTGGTAGCCATAAGTAGTATGTGTCAGTGTGCAACCTACTAATTTCTACAAGTATGCATTAAATTCTGCACACAAATACACACACAGATGTGGGTAAAACTGCACAGATGTACTCAAAAGTGTCACTGAAGGAAAGAGACAGGTCTTATGGCAATGCCAGCACAGCCAGTTAGAGAAAGAGACACAAAACTAATGCATGTGGCCTCCAGGACTAAAAAGGTACTAGATGGGGATATTATAAAAATAAGTACCTTAATGACCGCAAAGTGTTTGACCACATGACTATCAAGTTTTTTCTTCATATAGATATGGAATATGGTGTATTCCCAGAAGTCTCGTTATTTGTTTAGTGGTGACACATCTATATGCATTGATTTTACACTGGTGGAGCTTTAGTCGTCATTTTGTTATTCTGGAGAAGACATGAAGAAAGCTAAATAATGTAGAAAATGTAGAACATGTTGTCCTAAAATCTCCCTCATTATTAAAACTACAGAGAGAAATATAGGAAATCGGAGCCTCAAAACACAGTTGAAAGAACTGAGAGTTGAATTCAACCACCAGTGAATTGCACTCCCACATACGTACAGCCTCAGACAATAGGCTGATTCAAGACAATGAATGCACAAGAAAATAGTCACTATTCTTCCTTTTCTCTCTGCAATGCTAATTCTTGTCCTCAAGCTGAACGCCTGAAAAACAGATTCAGTGTTGAAATCCTTCCTTCCATAGTTGATAACATGAAATATACTACAATATCACTTTGACTTCATCTTGAGTATGAACATAAACTTTTTTGTAAGAAACATGTACATTATCAAAATTCATCTGCTGTGTGAATTGGTGTTCTGAATGTATCACCATATTAAGATGAAAGCTGCTGAGAGATGACAAATACAGCTTCCTGATGATACCACTATCTTATATTAACCAATATATGAAAGAACTGTTACAAAGAATGAGTGTAACAAGATGATACCATTTTTCATAAAAGGATCCTAAAGCCTTTTTGTATACAAGATAAATGAGTCAGCTACTTGTCCATTATTTTTAAAATCTTATGTACGTAGCAATTGAGGCCAGACAGTACTCCATTGTCAGCTACAAACAGAAACCAGGTTTGCCATGCAGACTGATCTTTACCTAGCATCCTTTTGTGAGTGTTGTCCTACATAATAGACAATTTAAGCCATATGTATGCTCTCAGTATGCCTTCCAGACTGATACTTCTAGTTTTCTTCCCTTTTTTCTGACTGACTGGGGTTAATTTCTTCATCATTCAACTGCCTGAGTGCATGCCCAAGTCCACTGTGGAGGTTCCTACTTGAGGCAATGAGGAGAGATGAGCACCTCTGGAGGACGGCTCATCTCAGGTAACCACATTAGGTGTGTAAAATATGTGGAAGAGTTTGCCTTTGGAGATGCTTATCTCTTCCCACTGACTAGAAAAGGAGCTTTGCTTTGACTGAGCAGCTCTTTTATCTGACAGAAGTCAGATGAAAGGAATCCCAGACATACGGACCTAATTGGCCTCTCTCTGTATATTGTCACACTGGCCAGGTCTCAGCCCATGGCTCATTGTGTGAAGCTCACCACAAACACAGAGGTCCCTGCCCTGCAAAGCTTTCATTAGGAGATCCCATCGCATATGTGCTGTCTTGATACACATTAAATGACGTAAGTCTAGCTAGGCAGAACCTTCCTAATTCCCCTTTTGGGAAGCTTAATTTATTATCGTTTTTCTTGGCTTCCTTACATAAAAGGGGACTCAAGAAAGACTGTAACAGTTCTCAAGTAATTAAGCAAAGATTGGCTTCGATCTGATGAAGTGACAGCCTATTCTTCAGTTCAGTTTCTCAGTTTAGGCGTAAAACGGGTACAATTTAGCAGCAGGGAGACAAACAGCTGTAAATTAGAGAAGTGAAGGTTAAATATGTAAAAAATTACATATTTTACATATGCTCACATGCATGTTTACTTACTGGGTATTATTTTTGAGTTTTCCAATGGGAACTAATTCAGTAATTGCTCAAAGTGATAAAGTAAGAATATAATTTTAGCCTAGGAAGTGAAGAATGCTACAGTTTTAGTGGAAAGTTAATATTGAGTAAACAATAATAAAAGCAAATGAAAATCAGCTATAAATCGATGCATTGTCATGTGTGTGTGTGTGTGTGTCCCCGCAACTCAAAGAACAGATTCACCATATGGTCTTTTTATAAATATTTCGGAAGTAAAGTGACTTCTGGAAGGGATTGGAGCCTGAGATATGCACAGTTATCAGCATTTTAGAAGATCCAATTTGAAACATCTGCTAACTCTTGAAAGAGCTATGTTGAAACAAAAAACAGCCCTTATTTAGGAGGGTTGTATGCTCAGAGTTTTATAATTCTCCCCTCTTTTCTGCAAGGATATCAGGAAGAGGAGAGACCTGCACAAGCATTTTGCTTCTACCTTTTCCAGGTTCAAGATTTAAAGCTTTACGGTGAGGAAAATCAAGACGACAGATGCAAAGAGACAGTAAATTACTGACACACTCCTCTTCAATCATGCTTTGAAGTGCTAAAGAATTCAGACGAAATCTCAACCATGAAAGCTTTGCAAGAGGCAAGCTGCAATTTACCAGGGCAGTGGAATGTAACAGATATATGGTTAAATAATGTATTTTTTTCAAATCTTGTGATTTGGGACAAGGCAAAAAATTTTGAAAACACTAAATGTTTTTGACCTCTGCAATGTTTACGTGTTTGGTTTTACTGTTGTTATCAGTATGCAGTTACAATCCCTAGAACTTGCACTTCTAGCCTTCCAGACAGAGTATAAATATTTAACAGTTCTTGCAAGTTGATTTACGTAGTACTTACTGGGTAAATAATACCTCACTTTTGGGAAATGTATGCACACATATAGCACAGTGTAAATAATTAATCACGTATAATAACAGTAAAATAATAATAAAATATCAGTTTTCAAAAGACCGTCATTTTAGACAGATTTTTGAAACACTTGTCTTTTTCTTTCTATCATTATTTCTCGTTTCTTCCTTCCTTTATCCTTCCTCTAATTAGTTTGTTATTGTTATCATCATAACATAAATTTCAATCAGAATGATTTTTTTCTCAAATGTTTTGCATACTACATAGAAAGCAAAGTCATTCAGAATATTTTGTGGTGTTTCATATATCATTCTGAATTTTTAATTCTAACAGGGACTTGAATCTTGCAATAGGATCACAGATGGAAGCCACTTCTATCCTTTTTGGAGAAGCTCCACTGCCAGCGTAGATCATTGCCAGTTCATGGGTCGGTACAATTTGATCCAGTCAGTGAAGCCACCAGTAAATTTTCTAGCAGAGCGGTCTAGCTCTGAATCAAGTACAGAAATGCAAAATTAATTCTTTACTTTGCCACACAATATTAACACATAAACAGATCTTTGCAAACCTCTGGGGCAGTAAATATCCTGAAAGCTGTCCCATCTTTGAGTGCGATGTTTGCAAAGTTGTTGTTTGAAAGGCTAGCAAGTGGTGACTGAAGAAGAATCACACACTTTTTGATAGATATGAGGAAAATAAGATAACCATGAAAGGAAGATAGCCAACAGAAAAGCGAGAGTCACTAGAGATCTGATATGGCCAAAGCAATAGTCTGCATAAAATACCTTTCTAACAACCTTCTAAATTAGTAGACAAGAGGGACAACTGTGTTGATCAAATACAATGAAAGGACACAGTAGTAATCAAGACAGTGCAAATGAGTTCAGAAACAGATTTAGCTGTGTTTCTGAATAAGAGAGGACACATTTTAGAGATGTTATACAGCTGCTGCTGGAGAAGAAGACACAGAAGTCTAAGTCAACTTAAAAATTAATTCAAAAGGGAACTGCACATGGCTCTGCCAATGAACATAGAATCATAGAATCATAGAACGATTTGGGTTGGAAGGGACCTTAAAGATCATAAAGTTCCAACCCCCCTGCCATGGGCAGGGACACCCTCCACTAAACCAGGTTGCTCAAAGCCTCATCCAGCCTGGTCTTGAACACCTCCAGGGATGGGGCATCCACAACCTTCCTGGGCAACCTGTTCCAGTGTCTCACCACCCTCATAGTGAAACATGAACATGGTTTTCTCTATATTTCTGCTTATAGTTTTCATGCTTGTTAGTGTTTTTTGTACAGTTAATTCTTTGCTTTTGCTCTTAGAAACTCATTTAGTCTCTTTCCTATGAAACTTGCCAATAACATGGATGAAGAAAAATATTTTAAAAATAGGAAACTAGCTTACACAACTTCATAGAAGTGAGTTAATAAAGAGTTGACAATAAGTTTTCCAAAGGAAATTTCCAGGAGTGTGTAAAATTTAAGGATAGTTTCCATTTCCCCCTTTGTCTGGTTCCCATCAGAGAACTGACCCTCATCTGAGTCAAGTTTCACCATCTCCTTTTGGGGAGGTCCTTCACATCCTGTGCCATTCTTGGACAGTTCTTCTGCCAAGTTGTTGTTTTCTTCTTTCATGAAAAATGATAAAAATCTATTTCCTTTCTTTTTTTTTTTCTTCTAGTGTGAAACAGAAGCAATTTGAGAAATCACAGAAGATTTTCTTTGTGAGCTTGATGCCTTCTTTCCCATCTGAGTATTATGGTATTCTTAATAACGACTATGCGAAAGTCAGAAACTCACAGTTACCTCACTTGGAAGGTGACACCTTCAAGGCAAGGCAGAGATCTATTTGCAATTATATCATGGTTCACAACTGCCCTACTATTTCAGTACATGTCCCTGCACAATTCTTCTGAATAGTGTGTCTGTTCTTTAAAGAATATTCTCTAACAGTTGATGAAACTTTGTTTGGTTTTTGGTTTGGTTTTATTAGTTTATTTTGTTTTGTTTGCTTGTTTTTTTTTTTTCTTGTACTGTAGCAGAGAAGAACTGCTAGAAAAACACTCAAAACATAGGTGATTTAAATCCACAGTTTACTGTCCGAGTTAAAACTCCCTTTCCTTCTTTCAGGAGCTACTATGGCCACGGCTGAGCTCTCTACCACTTTCCTGGAAAAATACATTCAATAATGGGGCAATGTACTGGATCTGCCATAGACCCAGAAAATTTCCAGTCATAGAAAATTTTCTGTGGAGTAGTATTGGACAGCAGAGATCTTAGAGACTATTGCTCTAATAATAAATTAAATCAAGACAGATAACATTCCCAGGCACTAACATTCAATCATCCAAACTAGTAAATTGTTCGGACAGTCACTGTTTTGATCCACATCAATTAGAAATCCCTCAAAAAACTCCAGGACATGGTTAAGGACTTAGTAAAAGGACATTTGCAGGCAAGTACAGCTGGCTTCAGGGTCAGAGGATAAACTCATCTACCTTTAATTTATGTATAGGTGCAATCAGTAAGCACATCCTAGAAATCCATGGAGCTATTTCCAGGATTTTCTAGACAGTACAGAAATCTCTGTGTCATATTTTCAAACCCACCTGAACATCTTAAATGGTTTATTTGTTTGTTTTTCAAAGAAATAATAGTTTGGTGAAATCATATGCCTCCTGGAGCTGATGACATGGGCATAGGTTTACAAACTCCATGTTCCGTCTTCTTAGCTGTCCAGTTTTGTGTCACCAAAAACCCAGAGGCAGCCATGACCAAATTTTGTACTTACAATTTCTCTCCATGACGTCTCTTATCGTTTGGGTTTGAACTAACTAAAAAGAAGCCACTCATTGTCTGTAATATAACCAGAAGGTAAAAAGAAAATATGTTTACAGTCAACAATTAAAAGGGAGTGTTTCAAATGTCATTGCATTATGATGTCTTAGAGCAATACCGGTATTCCACTAGAAAGTACTAAAGGCCAAGCCTAAAAAATTTCATTATGTGGTTAGTGAATCTGAATTTTTCTGCTTAGAAGAAGGAAATCATATGGATACAGTCATAATCTGAAGTCACCCTGGTTATATCTGGATTTGTATCAAACCCTTCTTCCTTATTTTTCGTAATATTTTTCTCTACGTTGTTGCTATATAAAAGATATAAACAAACAATAAGGAAACTAAGCAATAGTTATAACTATTTATGTACATAATACTGCAATATGAACAAGGTGATGACAGCTGAAAAATGCTTCCCCATTGTTTTGTTTTTCACTTCTAGTAACATGGCACTTCTGCTCTTTAAAAAGAAGCACAGAAATCTGGCACAGACAGCAATTGACAGGGGTGCCTCCTTTCTAACCAGTGGTTTAAAATATACATATTAGGTTGGGTTTTTTGAAATTATTTTCCCAAACACTACCTTATATGCTGTGTTTTAGTTATGGTTTTGTAGAACATTTAATTGCAAATGATTACAGAGATGGTGAAGCATTCCAATAGTGTTAAAAGCCTGAGCATAAACACACCACTTAGTCCTTGAAACCTCGAGATTCTAAAAGTGCCATCCTGACATTTCAGAGGGAAATCCTTAAAGCCCGTAGACACACTGACTTTGTAGTGTTTTCACACTTGTAATGTTCTAAAACATTAGAAAAGTATTATCGAACAAGAGATGTTCATCTTGAGTATAGTCTGAATTGAGCTCTCCTGAGCAGCACAAGCTTCATCCCTGGGTGAAATCTTAGCATTTCTGAGCTCATCTTTTAGACAAAAAATTTTGTTGTTTTCAACAGAACTTGGGCTTGAATCACCCATTTTTTTACTGCCTGTAAAAAAAAAAAAAAAAAAAAAAAGAGAGAAAGAAGGAGAGAAAATTAGCTTTCTTAGCAAGGCATGAGAAATTCTCTCCCCACCCAGAAGAAGGTTATTGTAGTAAACAGCTAGTTTGGAAGGTTCCAGTGTGGTTTTGTAAGAGCTCCCATAAGAATGGTAATGTAGTCCTGCTCTGAATTTCACGATATTTCAAATGAGCTGTGCTGCAGTTCCCAATGGGAAGGACCTCAATTGCAAGTTCACACTGCAAATCTGAGCCACCAGAAATGGCACCAACTCCGTTGCTCCCTGACAATCTTTAGAAATCAAAAAGGAAGCAGAACTGTGTCTGATGTTCCAAAGATCATGATCTGAACCAATAGGTGAACAGATTTACAACACGTTAAAATATACTCATTGAGCTCCTTTGATTCAGCTAGTACATTCATTCCCCTTGAGTACCAGAGTTTCAAAAAAGTAAAGACAATATACCAACAGGAGAGCAAAGACAATTCAAGAAAAAAGGCAGGTAAATTTAACCCTGGTAAATAAACAAATTACAGGGCTTTCAGTGACTAATCAGTTTAACTGCACTTTTCCAATCCATTTGGCTGGATCACCTCTGGGGAATTACCAAACAAAGACAGAAAGAGGAAAATGTTATTTCACAGAGTGCCTTGTGGTGTCCCTAATAAATCCAGTACTGGAGCTTGACTGTTCACTGATGACAACAGACCATGCCTTCGATGTCATGACCCCTGGTGGGCTAAGGGGCATGACTCTCAAAGGGTTAATCTTTTCCACCTGTTGTTGACCACAGAGCAAGCTCTCCTGGCAGGTCTCCTACCAGGAGAATGTGGCCCCTGACCTTTGCAGGAGTGGCACATTGCAGTAAAGGCGCTCCCCAACAACCACTGCAGTCTGGCACACCAGCTCCAACGGTCTGGTAGTTGAATCCAGTAGTAATGCAAGCAGTGAATAACCAGCAAATTATGAGTTTGAAAGGCAAGGGTAAAGATGGGGTAGAACTCTCAAAAAATCTCAGTCAGCTCTCTGTGAGGGGTTACCATGAGATGCACATGCTGTTGCTGGTTTGGGCTTTTCCTTATGAAAATATTAGAATCAACCCAAGCTGAAAAAACAGAAATAATTACTAGAAAAGTCAAGAATATTGAAACTGAGATGCAATTTCAACAAAGCCAAGCAGTTAAAAGCCAAAGTTGTTCCTCTCCTGAGTCAATAAAACTATTTGGATTTGTTAGGTACAAGCACATATAAAAAGCAAAGGCATAAGAACTTTCTCACAAAGTTAGACTACAAATACAGAGAATATATTCTGAAGATTCAAGATATCTTAATGAAGAGCAAACTCTTTTTCTCCTTTTGTGACTCGTTTAGTATATGGTTTGAACCCACTGGGGAAGGGGGTTCCTGAGACAAAAATATTTAGCCTATAGAGTAACTGATGCAGGAGCATCTCTGATACCTGCCAAATTATTCTGCTGATTCACTGTGCCGCTTTGTTACCCAGCTATGTTGTTTATTGCAGCTTTTCTCTACCTGTGAAGAAGCTTTTGTCAAGTTTTCTTGCTGATCACAAGAAAGATTATCAGAATGAAAAAATCTCTATACATTCTTTCACCAAACTGCCTACCTAGAGAAAGGTTGGACCAGTACTTAAGGCACAAGACTAGGACTTCATAGGTCTTCCACTGTGCCATGTAGCTTGCAAGTGACTTCGATCAAAAGCCTCTAACTACAACTTTAAAAGTGCTTTAGTGTTTTATTTCCTCCTCTACGGTATTATGTGGTAGAAGTCTCAGCCTTGAGGCAGAGCAGTATGCATGTGAATTCCAATACTAATGCCAAGACAGTTTGGGAATTGAGAGATATTCTCCTGAATTATGAAGTTGTGAAATGCAAAGGAAAGGGTGTGCACTCTGGTGTCTAAAAAAATCCTGCCTGATCCAGGTTTGCCAGATACAGGCCACTGTCTCTAAGGTGAAAGGGGTCCAACTATTGGAACATGTACCATGAATCTGCCTTCAAAGGCAGATGCTTGATTCCCATGTGGAGAAAACAATAGCAATATCACAGAAAAGTACATATCTCAGACAAGCTGGGTCTGAGCTCACAGTATTTGAATCAGATCACGCAATATTAAGAAACACATATTTGAAGGTCAATACTCTCATGACATATCTTCAATCCTTTACTGTAGTAGGGGCTTGAATGTCCATCTGTTGCTTCTCACCATAATGATCAAGCCATGCAGTGCAAGCCCAGAAGGTCACTTCCTCTGCAGCCTAAATGTGAAAAGACTCTTGAAGGCACAGAATGCTATAGCCCAGTCTATGTTAATCTTCTGATGGAGGCAAAAAGAAGGGAGAGACAAATATAGTTACTAACCCACACACTTGTTCGTCTGCCCCATCTTTTCTTCCCTCAGTACTTGTCTCTATGAACAAATGGGAAATCCTCACATTGCTATAGGAAATCCCAAGTCATGGAGGGGACTCCAAAGGCAGCTGCAGGCAGAAGATGATGAACCACTGGAGTTTTGTCATTTGCTGCCCACTTGTTCTCCTTATGCCATACTCTGCTTTCTTGCATGCACAGAACTGCTCAATGCTGGCAGCTCAGCTGACGGTGCAAGCAGCCCAGGTCTCTCCCGGTGGAGTTTTGCCAGGGAACTTAGAATCATGGAATCATAGGGCGGTTTGAGTTGGAAGGGACCATGGAGGTCATCTAGCCCAATCCCCTTGACAGAAGCAAGAGCAGGATCAGAGATAGAAAAATATAGGCATTGAGATTCAAGTGAGGAAATCAACCAATGACATTCAGTTAGTATGTTAATATGGCAAAATTTGTTTGTCGAAGTATGCTTTGTTCATAGTAGCATTCTTTGATTCTTGTTCTTCATCCATCCTTTCAAAGAGAAAATTAGATCTATTTCCTTTTGTGTTTCCTGGGGTTTTAATATCCGAGGCTGACTCAAATTCCAAAGCTGACCAATCATAAGTGACACATTAGGAGTAAGTTCTTCTTGGAAAATACTAATTATCATTTATTTTATGAAAGAAAATAAGCTCCTCTGAAAAATGCACTACACATTCCTTTAGAAACCTTCAAAATATTTCTGACTGCAGACAGCATTTTACATTGGTTGAGTACCCCATAAAATGTGTTTGTGTACATTTTGTTGTAGAAATCAAGTGACCGTGTTTTCCATATGTCTGAAGTTCCAAGAAACAGAGAAAGCTTTCTTTCTGGTAAGCTCTGTCAGACTGGGTTTTTCTTCTTAGGCTTGGTGATCAACTGTGTCAACCTTTCTGTAAGCAGAGCTGGTGTTAAATAGGAGATTGGTCTCCTATAAATTAGCTGGAGCCCTAGGAGACTTCCTGAAAGGCACATGAAGAAGCAATTGGACCTTATGTCACCCTGTGTGGCTTCTGGGCATTCATCACCAGTGGACCATGCAAGTGGGTTAGGGCTGCAGTTTACTTAAACCCACTTCAGAACAAACATTGGAGGGTACATGGGAGAACTAGAGAGAGGAAAGGGCAGAATAATGAGGAGAGGATTTGTTTCAATTCTACAGGGTACTTATTCTGCAGAGAAAAGTGAAGAGTAGGATATTGAATACACTGGTGGATGTAGGAAGAAGAAAGTCCGGTGATAAACATTGTGGTTTTTGCTATGATGGCTGTACCCTAACAGAAAACATTCAAATGATGGGGGGACAGAGAAACTTGCTTCCTCTATAGAGGAAAAATAGTATCCTACTTACATTTTAAATATGCTAACATTTTCAAACCTTCATATTCAGATTTTTGGATTAATATATTTAAGCCTGCAAATCTGCACCGCAGCTTTCTCACTCATGCTATAACCATTCCAGAAGAAAACTAACTGGTCCATTGAATGCAACTGCAGACATTCCCGAGCTAGCATTAAAACATGTTGGGAAGGCAAGTATCAGGTAGTCACCAACTCAAATTTAAAAGCGGTGTAGCCATGTACTTGCAACAGCTCCTAGCCTTATTTGTCTTTTAATATAAACAAAGATATACTGCTTCCACACATGGGATGTTTCAAAGGAGAATAGATGCCTCTGTACTTTATCACATGTAAATCACAATTTGGTGGTTGCCCTTGTGGAGTTTTTCCTGATAATCTCTGAACCCATAGTTTATTTATATCCACCAAAAGCTCTAAAGTAGCTGCCCACAAAGATTTTTAACATGATGCTGATTAGAATCATTCTAAAACAAGTTTCTGTGACAGTGCTTAAACCCCACCATAGCATATGGTGACCAAGTAGTCACAACACATACTATACACAGATGTTTCCAGCTCTCACAAAGAAAAGGCATTTGGTTTATGAAAACAAGGCTTTTCTGCATCATTTGCAAAATGTAATTTTCAGGAATGGCTCTGAAATGTAGAAATTCTGTGTTGCGTTAAAAAACAAAAAGGAAGAATGTTTCTGTATCTCTTCAAAACCTTGTAAAATTTTGCATTCAAAGGAGAAAAATACACTATTATGCCTTAGAAAATCAAACATTTATTCCAAAGAGTATTTAGAATATTTGTTTATAATGGATACTGTCTCACACATACACACACACACAAAGTCCATATGTCCCAGCTCAGGTTTTTGGGAAAAGCATGTTAGCCTGGGATGGAGAAATGTGAAATCAGGACACCCATGATAGCAAATACAAGACATGGATCAGTTGCTAGCTTCACACCTAGGTTTACAGATAATTAGTAATTTGGTATGAAAGGATGAATCTTTCCTCTGGGTGTTTATATAGATAAATCTGGGTGATTATATAGATTTAGAACATATGGATCTCCTTTCAGTCTAATGGCTTTGAAATGTTCTGTGTGCAGAAAGTAAGCATGTGAAATGAAAAAGCAAAGTGTTAAGTAAAATGATCTTGTTTTCATGATAAAAATCTGGTACTTTTGCTATTACTTTATTATATACAGTTTCCAAATTGCAATTTGATATTAAAAAAATACATTCCGATAATTTCCTTTTTAAAAAACCCAAATGACTAATTGTAATTGGGGCTAATTTGTTCTCATGTCAATATTCTAGTTCCACATCATTTCAGGTATTGCAGAGAATACACAGAATTCACTGCAAATCTCCTCTGCAGCAGTGTATCTTTTATTTTACTTTTCTGAAAATAAGACTTTATGCAAGACATTTTATATATTCTTGTTGCTGATAAGAAAGCATTTTATTGTTACTACGGTTGTTACTGTTATTGCATCGTTCAGATAATGTCAGGTGAGACATATAAAGGAAGTTCTCAGACTGTGCTGTAATTACAGCATTTTTATGACCTTCCAGTTCTGAGCCCAGCTAGAGGTAATTTTGTTCGCCACCAACCCGGCTCAGAGCCACTTCAAGACTGCTGATTTCAGGCGTGCCTTGAGCTATGCTGCAGCTTGTGGGCTACTGGGTTTGTCCTCTCTTTTCTGCCACCAGCATCCATACAGGGTGACAGGCACACAAGATGAATCTTTCATCTTTTTAATCTTGTGTTCTGTTTTGTTGCCCTATGGCACTGGATGAGAACATCATATCAACAATTGCTGGATAATTTTTCTGCTCTGAATTGTCAGTTAATCTCATAAGAACAGAGTGTACCTAGACACTCTCACCTTTCCTCTTCAGTCTTGCTGATCTTTGTCAGCACATAGTGTACTTCTAAGAGAAAGACACATCAAAAGCTGACATTAAAAGGGTGCTTCAAAACACCATGAAAGATAGAAAACTCTAACACATTTTACTGTGGAGAATACGACAGTGTGGGCTGTGTCATAAGTACTGCGAATGGTCTGGTAGTACACCTGGTGAAATCTGTTATCTATCATCAAAATCATAGGTGAACTGGTCAACTTTTTCATTGCCGTAATGAGTTGCTTGTGTTTCTTTATGTCTCAACATCTATTGCAATACTAAGAAATGAAAAAAAAAAGACTGAATATTAAATATTAAGACAAAGTTGGACACTGATGTAAAGTGGACTGGTAGGGCAGGAGGAAGGGAGCAGCTGGGTAGTCTCATCTATGGAGTATGACCAGGTGTGTGCAAACACTGCACTATGGTACTCATGGAAGAGGACATGGATCCTTTATGAACCTACCTACCACCCAGTTATGAAATCTGTGCTGACAAGTTTTCCCATTGTGTTCAGCTACACAACATCTAACATCGCAAAATCATCTCCATTCCCTGCTTCAATTGTTTCAGTCCCCTGGCTGAGCCACATCCCAGTGAGCGATTTCCATTGTATCAAACTTTCCTCACCAGTTGCTCTGTCCAACCATTACCAATGTTTTGTTACCACAGCTAGATACGGACTATGTTGGCAGAATGACAAGGCTGCAGCAAGACTGCTACTGCATCTTGTTTCAGTTGAGTGAGATTTCAAAAAACTAAAAAATTTAAAATTTCAGGCAAAAAAATGAAAATAAATAGGTATATCTACAGGCATACGCATGGAAAAGCTACTTTGCTGTTTGATGAAAATTGTAACTTGCACATATCTTTCCCTTAATCTCCAAAATGAGGGCCATATTCAAAGGATTGTCTGTATCATCAATGGTGCATCTAGGTCTGGGGAGATACCTGGTGTATTTATTGTTATTATTTTTATTTTTATTCATATGATGGCTTATTACAGCTCCCAATAATTCAGAAAGTTTTTGGTCAAGAAAAGCTTATTTTGTGAGCAGCTTTCACTCTGATATTCAGTGTCCATATAACAAAAGAGATGTCTTACATTTCTGCAACGCTGATCTTCACGGTATGTCTGATAGGTCAATGTCACTGAGGGAGTGACATTGGGAACATCCACAGAAGGGCTGAGGACTTCAGTAGACTTTCTGCCTATGAAAGATGAGATCACACACTTCACAGCCTTTAAGGAATATGTTATTTTTCTCTTCTCTTCAGCTTTTCACCAATTTCTGCATGAAGACATACTAAAGAAGACTACAAATGAAGCTAAGTTGGGGATTGAAATCTGTTATTAATTTGGTGAGGTAGAAAAAGAAATGCTCCTAGTCCAGGTTAAAAGGTAAGGAAATAGTATCAGGGTGTTGGTATGGCTGCAGGAGAGAAAGCAGATATTGACCATATGCTCAGTAAAAACAAAACAAGCAAACAAAAAGCCTAAACAAATATAACTCAAAAGCCTTATGAATTAATAAATTAATTGGAGGACATTTGAGATATTCATAGTAAGAGTATTTATTTCCAGTAACTCAGAATGCTTTTCAGCTACAGAATGACCAACATTGCAGGGTCTACATGAAACTAAACTAACATATATCTGGGATTTTTTGCAACAAAGCTGTAGGTACTTCAAAGAAATAAAGACAGACTTTGTAAATACAGTGTACATTTGTGCTTCTTAGGTATGAAATGTCACAGCTACCTGTGGCAGTTCAAAGCTTTCTGCTGACTTCTATCAGTTCTTCAGATTATGATAGATTTTACAAGTGTTATCAACTAAATCTGATTCTAAATCCAGCTACTCAATATTTATTAAAGCTGCAGGCTGATCGTATCTTCCTTGTTTTGGTGAGTAATCCTAATTCCTCTAAGAACTTTTATTGATATCTTGTGAATAGGATTTGTAAAATAAACCCCAGAGCTGGTTAAGACAACTGATAATATAATTGCCTAGAAAGGAAGAATTAAAAACATTGTCAACAGTAGACCTGTGTGTCTTTCTGCTTTCTTTGCAATGGGTAATGAAGATGTAAATATATTATTTTCTTAAGCAGTTATTTGTTTGCCTCACAGTGTGCAGATCCAGGGTTTATAGAAACTGCTTGGGAAATCGGTGAGACAGACAGAACAGACGTCAGAACCAAACCTGTTCTTGCACATATTTCAGTCTAACATCCACCAAATGTTTTTCATAATGTCTTACCACATGCTACTGTACCACCATGTCCCAGGTGATCATTCATCTTCATATTACATTCCTAAAATGGAGACAGACCAGGATCTTATCACAGATCAGGGAAGATAAAGGCTTAAAGGAGAAGATATCTTTAATAAGATCCATTCTTTAAAGGTCTCTCTGCTCATGGATAATTTCATTGAAAGCAAAAGCAGATCAATTACATTTGAAGTGTGACACAGGAATATTTAAGAATTCTAAATAGAAAAAAAAAAGAAGTACATTTTATTTTTTTAAGCAAATTCCATTTCTATCAGATACCTAATGGACTAGGTAGTTATCACATACCTACAGTTTTTAAAAATGTAGCAGACGTAGTCTATTCCAAGGTTCTCTACTATGTGGGATTTAAACATAAGATCCCACACCTCCAAAGCTGTCTGTTTGTTATGCATTGGGAAAAAAAAAAAAAAAAAAAAAAAAAGTTTAACATGTCAGTCTTGCTTAGATTTAGAAGTAAGTTTCTCAAATCATCCTCCTGAATCCAATTTTCATTCTCTCTGTTCTTTCGTTACCTGTCAAAAATAAAGCTAATACTATCCCTATCTTCTATCCACATACAAATCTTCAAAGGAGGAAATTTTTTTTTGCATCTCCCAGCTCATCTGGGACCTCTAGATATGATCAAAACATTAATACCACGGGATAAGCTTTTAACAGCTTCCTTATATCCCTGTAAAATCACTCCCCTCATTTTCTAAGAGCTCCTTTCACACCAAAATGTATAAAGAGGTAAGAGAGATTAATCAGTTAAGCAACCTGATACTACTCTGCAGTATAGGGCATTTTAAAAAGAGTATTTAAATATATTTTTAAAAAAAGAAAAATAAGAAAACCTCAAGCCTGTCACCACTTTTTAAATACTGATTTTTCATTTAAACAGAAGGACAAGGCAAATGACCACTTTGCATGTATTCCCATCTACAAAATGCTTTGTACAAACATTACTGTCTTCTGTAAACATGGTAAATGAAATATATTAGCAATGTAATTGAGACAAAATAAGAGTGTACAACAGTTTTCTAATTAATGAAACATAAAACTCTAGAGCATTAGCAGCTGATCCAATTACAAAATATTAGCTATTCTGGAAGGGAGAAATGAACAGCAAGGTCACAGCACAAACCTCCTTGCAGATGTTAGATTGGTTGACACCTGCAAACCATTTGGAAGCAAGTATTTATTTAAATATCTTATTGTGCCACCAGTTTTTCTCTGTTTTGTTTCATGCTCCCATGGAACAACTTTTTTTAACTCCCATGGAATTTCCTCCCAAAGAATTAGAAGAAAGTCAGTGCAGTTTTATTTTTGTCGTTATGTACAGGTTTAATTAGCATAATCACATTATATTGTATTTTCATTTTACTTTCTGGCCTCAGTAGATAAGTCACTGAACAACTCCCAAAATAATAGCAACTGATTTAGTCCCCAGTCTGATTTTCATTTCTTCAGCAAAAGAAATTTATCTATTAGAGTCTATCACATTTCAAGTTTGTGTTACAGCATGGGGTGTAAAATACTGATAAGCACTTGAAAAATTCATTATTTGTCTGCATTCATGCCAACCTCCTGTCCATATATTCATCTACATGTTGATGTAATTTCAGAAACTTTCCTTCTCTGAGGCAGGAACAGTAAACAGAAACACAGATGACAAGATGTCTTCAAAAGAATGGCATCACAGGAGCCCTCAGAATTTCATGATTACCAGGTAGGAATTGATCACCCATTGTTCAAAATATTGAAACGTTCAGGAGCATATTTTTAGGATTCGTTCACTTGTCAGCAGAATGACTGGAGATGGACAGACAGAAGATGCTCTCAGCAAATGAAAAAATAGTAATTCTTTGTACCCACATTTACACATTGTAAAGGACCCCAGTTTTATGGGCGACAGATAAATCATTTAGGGTTCCCAAAAACGGAGGCACTAAAGTCTGCAAATAATTGTGAAATTATTAGCTAAACAAAATTGTCAGTTGAACAGTTGACCACTTTCTGTCCATGGGTTCCAAAGACTTCTAAAACTGTAAATGAAAAGAATTTCCAATGGTCTTACAATATTAATAACAAATATGTTTTCCTGTCTATCATAAAGATGATGCTTGAGAAACAACACATGCACAGGAGCACAGACTTTTCACAACCTAAGTTTGAACTACCATATCTCGATGCTGACATAATAAAAAAACCTGAAAAATGCCAGTGGGATAAAGGTAGTGAGGGAGGGTGGATCATCTTTGCGATGCTAGGAACAGGTAGATAAGGTGATAATATGTGGATACAGACTATATATTTTTCCAGAAGTAGGATATTGCATAGCACTGAGGATGGAGGCGGAGACAGATATTTATGGGGAGCAAGGAAGGAGTGAGAATTGCAGAATGCCTGGGCAGTCCAAAGAAGTACATAGAGACGATATAGCAGACATACTAACACTACCAGCATACTAGCTCATAATGAGTCTGGTTGACCAAATGTTTGGGATTGTAGTGCCCTGATACTGGTCCACTGCTGATCTCCAGAATATTTAGTTACATCTGCCTAGACCAGACCATGTGCCTGAAATTATAATTAGTCTTAATAGATGTTGAAGTCCCAAAAAACGAAAATGTATAATGAATAGTGAGGAGTGGTAGACTGTACTGAGTCAGCTCAAAAGATATTTAAGTTCTTTTGCACTTGGCGTTAGAGGGTTTTCAAGTCTGATTCACAACAGGAGTCGAGTGTTTTGAACACCACTGAGACTAACACAGTCTTCTTCAGATCATGTTGGAACCGATTGTAGAGTCTGAACACATGTGGTCAGACATGCACATAGCCCTTGAGGTCCTAAATGTACTCATCAACTTGTCACCTGACCCTATATCTCCACTCCAGCGGGGCACTCAAGTCAGCCCTGCAGGCACTCTCCCAGGCCTTCTCCAAAACCAGCCTGGATTTCTGAAGACCTGACTGAGCCTGTGTGCACATTTTATCTAAATCATCCTAGCTTACGGTCTCTGGTAGAATGCTGAAGACCAAGTTTTGAATCACCTATCTGCCTGACCTGAACGGAGATCTTAGGAGGACATGAGTCACTAGACCAAGGAAATTTAGGACAGTGTCTACGATGCACAAGGATCTCTAACTAGTGCTTGCCACTCTGCCAGCACTGTGGCACAGGCTTAGGAAGACAGGGCTTGACCATCCAGGCTGGATAATCAAACTAGAGCAACGTTACGAGTAGGATTCCTCTCTGAAGGGTTTCTAGCCTGATCTGGCACTGCTCTGACACTATTCCAGCACCAGTCCTGGGTCTCTTGCAGTCACTTTTAGCTCTGTGCTGTGCTGGCTTGTGTAGTGTTGCTGTGCCCAAACTCTCAGTTTGCCTTACTCAAGTTCTTCTATTTGCTCACTTAGGACAGACTTTGGTATAAGGATTTCAGCCTAGTTTTCCCACTTTCTATTTTATGTGTTGCCAACTGAAAGATAAAATCGAGCCTTCTCTTTTTTTTCCCGAAGCAAATAATTATACATATTGGAGTCTCCTCTTGGTGGCTACAATGTTAAGTTTCCCAGTTCATCAAAAGGAAATCTGTCTGAAAACAAAATACGCATGGCAGTACTTGCTGCCATCAGTCTACTTCCCTTTCACCACGGATGCCGCAGCCTGGCAGTCAATGTGGATAACCAGCAGAGGACTAGAGCTCCAAAGCAGAATCTATAGTTCAGTGCAGTCAGCTGCTAAGACACTAACACAAAACACTGTTAATCCAAGTGCCCTGAACTGAGTAATGACACAGTCTGCTGTATATGGATTTATTTATCCTGCATGACAGGATAAATAAATAGCAATAAAGTGAAATCAAAATACTTCAAGTTAACAAAGAAACACTATACTATCTGCTCTGGAAATACTAATGTTGTTAATAGTCATGACTGTGTTGGATCTGGGCTATAATTTTACTTTTCCAGAATTTACAAAGAAGTTGTAAACTTGCTCATTGGTAGACAATGCCCAAATGAAAAAGGCTTAACTTTCGATCTGTGCTGATCTTGTCTGATTGATATAATCTTTTTCTAGTTAAAATATTGTGTGCTATCATTTGCAAATTTTGAAATCTGTTACCGTGACTGCACCAAATATTCTATTTTTAGATTCTTTTAATATCTTATCTTAAAATTTAGAATGGCAGCTAATAACAGTAGTCAGTATCCTTTTCTCTTGTAACAATTCAGCTATATTATTAAAGAATTAATGTCCACTCAAATGCACAAAAGGATTTTTAGACACTTCTTGATGGAATTTTGTGCCAAGGAAACTTTTAACATGAAACTAATTTTCTGCACTATTTACTGACAAGACACAGATCTTAGAGTCAAAATTAATAGGTGCTATTAACATTCCATTTGTAAGTATCTTATTAAGCAATGATAGATGTTCCAATCTGTTACCTAGGCAATAAACCAGGATTTAACTAAATATACTAAAAAGTCTACATTCAATAAAGAAACAAGATTTTTATATTCCTCTCCACATTAAACATACAAACACTCCATCACAGAAATTACTGCAAACAGCCACCGTGATTCACTTTATCAAAATGAAGACAATTGTTCAGAAAGAGATAGCTTTGCTATCCATTAAAATATTCTTGTGTAATCCTTAGCAAGTACAGCAATTCACAAAACACAGCAAAAAATACATAGAATTAATGTGGAAGCAGTTATTTGTGTATCTGGAATGTAGACATTAACTCTGATATAGAATTCACAAGCTTATTCCTTTATAGGCCCAGCGCATCATACTAGAGTCAGTCAGATGGCATGCTTAGGGTTTCATTTACCATTTTGACAGAAGTCCAAAACTTTATTCTGTGAGAATCACAGAAAACAGCAAAACAACCACAGACTTTAGATACTGAATGCAGTTTGGATTTTTCATGGTCCTTTGGTGAAAAGTCATTTCACAATGAGCAATGAATATTTCACCATCACTGCTACTCCTTTTGTGACAGTGAATTATCTTCATTTGAGAATGTCATTTTCTACACCATAATATTCCTTGTTCTGAGTCAGGAAATGACAAATACAAAGTTTCTTTGTACAGATAATTTTCTTATTATTTGTGTAAACTTACACATATAAGCAAAACTTTATTTCCAGATTAACCTATGGTAACATTTTAGTTTGAATAAGAAGTGTAAATTTGGCATGAACCTCTTGACTGTCCTCTTGTACGTTACTTTATGTCACTTTATGGAGCCATTTCAGAACACCTGAACAGGGATTGTTTCAGTTGAATCTAAACTAGAAGATGCAGTACAGAAGGTCCACAGGACCAGACTAGACCTAGTCCAAGCTGTTCTCCTTTGTAACACATACATTGGGACCTTGGCATCTATTTTGCTATGAAAGCTTTCTCTTATTGGTCTAAAATGTTTGATAGGGTAGATGGATCCTGTAAGCATAGGACTATGCGCATGCACATGTTCACAGAGCGAAACACACGCAAAAACCACACAAAATTATTTTAAGTCTTACTATTCAGATGGAAAATAAACTATACCAAAATATGGAATTATTTGCCTAGGACATCTCAATTCATCTACTTTGGGGATGATCATTATGATATAGCCTTGAATTATAGGCTTACATTTTTTCTCCACGGGACCCCTTCCTCATTACACATGACAGATGATGGTTGCTTGCAGAGGAGGTCTAGTCAGTATTTCATTTTATTCTCTGACTTCAGTGTATGTATGCACATTTATTTACTGTACATTATTCAAATCCCACTTGGAAGACAGATATATTATCTATCAAACTTTCTTACCACACTCATCTCCATAGGTTATATCTATCCTAGTAAATAAAATGGACCAGGGCCTGTTTTCTGACACTGAGAGCAAGCAAAACAGGACAACTTGCATCCAGGCAGCTAAACGTTCTTCCCTATGGAACAGGAATGCCTCGTCCATGCTGTGTCTTGGAAACAGTCCCTCACCTGCCCTATCTTGCAACCACATGCAACCTTCACTGTCCCACAAGCATCTCCTGGGCACTTGTGACAAGAGATCCATGTGTCTCAGCTAGAATTATGACAAGCAGCATGCTAATAATAAAATGAGAGGGTTGCCGGTGTGCTAACATGTAAGTCTGTGTCTTGATCTTTCTTAATTTGCCTGTATAAATGGAGACACAGTTACTGCACAGACTCATGCTTCTGTTCCCAGATCCCAGGGAGCTGAAGGAGGGCTCATACTGATTTCACTGCTGTGAGCATTAGACACAGAAATGTGAATGTCCACATGTTCCATTAATTCTGAATTCCCGGACTGATATACCAAGTATCTGAGTTTTTGGAGATTTTTGAAAAAATCTTAAGAAGTGTGTCAGACGAAAAATGTATTTGGTGTTATAGCTTGTTCAATGCAATAGTTTGTACAATGGTCAATAGTGGACATTTGGAGAAAGGATACAAAAAAATAGGGTAAATACAGAACACATCCTCCAGTGGGGAAAACAATATTCAAAATATAGGTGCACTCTCAGATTTGGTTTGTTTATTTTTTTCTCTCCCATTTCCTATTCTGTCTTTTGACCATCACAGACAATTAAACTAGTGACATTTTCCAGATTTCTTTCCTAAGTAGTGATGATTAATTTATAATCTTTTATTTTATGTGTGTAATTAGAGTATCTGTTTGGAGGGGGGTTTTCCTGTTTTTTTTTTTCTGTTTGCATCACTTCACATCCATTGACATAGAATTTCACCTGCAGTTTTCTTGTCTTGTCGTTCTCTGTTATCTCTGCAACTTTTGACATGCTTCAGTTTAGGTTGTCTTGTATTGACTTCCATCAACACTCATATACTCAGAACACAATGGCTTAGGCAGCAGCTGTGAGCACTCAGCAGTTCTGCAAACGAGGCATGAAATGTACATTTGAAAAGTGAGGGCTGTAATGAACGAGAAAAAAAGGAAAAGTTCGGTTTAGGTAACTTGCCAGCCAAACTCTGTGGCAGGGATAAAAACTTGTAGGCATTCTTCTAGTAAAGCAGATCTATTGAAAGTTACTATTTCATTCAGACAACTTTTGTTCAATGGACCTAGAGCACAGGTCTGAGAAAATCCCACCCATATTCCTGACCTGTACAGAAGCTGGAAGACAGTGCTTTGTTGTAAAACTGTGTAGTCCCATCAGCACAGGAGCAAAACATTTCAAATTTCTCCAAGTTCTGATTCCATTAACGCTCCTCCATGATGGCTAAATCCATAGGAACTATTCGTGTTGACTCACCAGCTACCATAACATAGCTGCCTGCAGTACCTTGAGAAATGGCCCAGTCCATAGTGGCTGAGAAAGCAAAGGCTGCAATCTAACACTGATTATGGTCCATGGGGTATGTTTTGACTGGCTCACCTTTTCATGCACAAAGTGAGTATTGTGTAATGACTTGAACTATCTGTAAAAGAATTAACAGTCTCCTTTAACCTCAGCATCATAGTTCTCTAGGAGCTGCAAAGATCCAGTGGGATGTTTAGTTCACACCAATTCGTGACCTTCCAGATGGCATTAGAAAGGCTTCATAATCATAACCTCCAAGGAGATCCTTCTTCAGGAAAAATGACTGTCATTATCTATGCTCAATTACCATTCTGGATTTGTCTTCCACAGGTCAATCTCCTAAAACACATAGCCACACCAAAACCACACACATCTCAAGTCAGTCAATTACACCTCAGCTGCATAGAGATCCAGTCTGGCAGTTCAGTCTGTATTTGGGAGATGTCTTTCAAGGTCTGAAATCAATACAGCAGGAGACAGGCTGGATTATGGTAAACCTGAGTCAACTGGACTAAAAGCAGGGCCCGAGTACCCTTGGCCTACCAGAATACATCAAGCATGTCCTTGGTCCTATAGATATGGTTATTGATATATGGCTTATACTGCACACATACTGGCAAAGCAAGGACTTCTTGAGCACGGGTACAAGTGCTGAATCCTGGTCATCTAAACTATTAAAATGTTTGAATAATCCCTTGCAAGATTTTGGCCCAAATCAGCACTCACACATAGTGCGTATGAGTTAGTGTCTATGAGTTAGCACAGGTGAGGGATCACTCCCAAAAGACAGTCTGGATATGGCCACCTGGTTTCAAAGGCCAAGAGAACTAAGTTGTATGGATGTTGCCAGACTGTAGCTGTTGGCCATAGGTCCAGAGAATGGGCCTGGTAATTATAATTTATTAGTGTGAATGCAGTCCAACTGTCTCTGGAGTCATGCAGCACTCTGGAGAGTGTGGAAAACCATATGTTTTCCTTTCCTACAAAATGCTGTCATGTGAAGTCAGGGCTTAAGGGGGACAAGGATGGAGGGAAATGAAGAGCAGAAGAACAGTGGAGTTGTAATGTATTGCAGGGAATGGTTTATGGTCACACAGCCTGAGGAATGTTTGTACTTAAACCCTGCTACTAGACTTCCCCCTGCTTGCATACCTCACTGTTTTTACATATGATTTCCTGCAACAGAGTGTGCTGCAGGCAGGGGCACCTAGCCAAAATGGTCACTAAGTTCTGCTCCCGTGCCACCTGTGGCTGTGGGGGGCCTTCACAGGAACTCGTAACTAGGGCAATGAGGTAGACTACAACAACATTTGTGGGTACATGAGAAGGCCTCCAGAAAGCAGAGAAAGTATAACATTTCTCTCACACCTACGTGCCTGGACTCCTTCAAGACCCTGAGGCTGCAGTCGTGGTGAGAAAGAGCTGAATTTGTGAAGAAGTAATAGATATGGTGATGTTCCCAGGAGTTTGGTATGAAGGTGTGGGCATTCAGGTCGGACTCACTTGGATGCACAAAGTTGAATCACATAGTCAGGGTTTTACACCTAGCTTCATGGTACCTAGCCCCACAAAATCCTAATTTTGATTTTACGAATACAATTAGAAATGGTGATAGATGATGAATCTAGCCTCACAGCTGCTCCTGCGTGTAATGCTGTCTGAATGTCCTTGCACCCTTCCCAAGCTCACGTTACTTTGAACAGCATTGCAAAGAGATCATCAGGGGACAGCTCCTGTAGTAAGAAACTCCTTGTCAAGGAAGAGCTGAATCTTCCAGAAGTAGCTAATCGCTGGTGCTATCAGGTACAAAGGAGCCAGAAAGCAGTGTGTCACACTTCATCTCTAGATAACTCTGCCACTTCTCAAGGTTTCTGACAGTGAATATCAGAAACATTATAACATGATGTGAAGAAGGTATAAACTCCCACAGACTTTGTTTTTGCCATAGTCTTTTTATGTCATATATATTCTGCAGCCAAGCAAAAGGATAGATTTGGCACTGATATGGTGGCTATAGACAAAATCTGAGACTGCTTTTGTACTATACTTCCTTTCCTGTTATACAGAATAACAGTTACAAACCAGCAAGACAAAGAATTGATGTGATTACCAGTGTAACAATGCATTTCAGAGTGTCTGCGTTTCCCTCTTGACTGGTAAGCACTATTTGTTATAAATCACCTAGAGAGATTTCAGTTCCTGCTGCCTTTCTCAGTATGACTACCTATGAATAACTTCTTTTCTTCCAGACAATCATTCAGTAAGGGGACTGATTTTTGATGTAAAAAAGCTGTACAGTTTTTCCAAATACACTTTTTCATATTAGGCTTTGCAACTGAACTCTTACTAAAGAATTCTGACCATGAAATGTTGCTTTTCTGTCTGACATCCTGTAACATATTTTGGTCTAAGTGTAATTACTAATTACTTTGTAGAACCAAATTAAAGTGTGGTAACTAAGGGATTTAATTCGTCTGTCTTATTTTAGACATTTAATTTATGTGCCTCCAGATGCAATTTCAGGAAATTCTAGTTTTGGAGGCAAAGACAACTTAAAAAGCTGTGCTGCACTTCATCACCTCCTGAGCTGCAGTGACCCAACACTTTGTGAAACCATGGTGTAAAACAGATCACAGGACAATCTGCTAAAAAAGGGAGAGTAGTTATATTAAACCTGGATAATTTCACTTGTTCAATTGCTGCATAACCTTGTAAATTGAAGTAGTACATGTTGGTTCAGCTGGTGCAGGAGTATGGCATGAAGGTTAGGAACTTCTTAATACGGGCTTTCCTCAAAACACGTCTTGTAAAGTACTCCAAGAGCCTCTCTTGAATTCCCACATTTTTCAGTGGACCATGATAAGTATTATTTGAGGATGCAGAACACAGGTCAAATTTGGCTGCTTTCTAAAGGAAGCTATTTCAGTTCACTGGTATTATAGGAAGTCTAGAAACAAAGGGATACTATCAAGTCACCTGGCTGGAATTTTAGTCTCTTAGTGAATACTTTTAAAGTAGATGCACACATTCCTCATGCAGATAATAGAGAAAGCCAAACAATAAAAGGGGGACAAGATCTTATAGTAAGGGCTGCAGAGATGTGTCTCTCTCCAATAGTTGGTCAGAGAAATATTTTCCCTAAGTTACTCTTTAGGCAAGTAAAAATCTCATATGAATTACAGACTACATGTCTTCACTATGATCTTACTTCACCGTCTAAATTAGGCGCTCTCAGTATGAGTATCTCCTGTGAATGCTGCTGAGGATATTAACTGGGAATAAAAAAGCAAAATCCTGAAATCAGTTATGCTCCTCATTTTTGTCAGTGAAGTAACACCACTGCTCCGGGAGTCTTTAGCTCTTCATTTTGATGCAGCTTTCAATTCCCTTCTTCCCCAAAGGGGTGGTGTAAAGGGATTTAGTGTGGCAGAGTGCCTGGGCCCAGAGAGCTATATTCTGTACAGTCGATGTGACAGCCATGCTGTGTAAAGGAAAGGTTTAATTATTTGTCCTCTGGTCATCTGAAACATTCACTGAAAATACAGAGAAAAGCTTGCAGAATTAAACCCTAATGGGCTCATCCAATGGAACTAATAAGAATATTATCACAGCATATTTTTAAGCAGTCTAAATAATATTTTTTTTTCTGAAGTGGAACTGCTGTTGAACCTATGTGCAAAACCCCCCCATCATCTCTGTACACGGTCTTTCACAGAAATCTATGAAATGCAATAGAGCTCTTTTTGGGCAATTTCACTGTCAGGGAAGAATGCAGGAAGGGTGGAACACCAGCTCTCTGATGGAGTAATTTTAGATTTTATTGTAATGCCTGCCAGTGAATATTCCACATGCAGAGATTACTAAAGCAAACTGTGAAAGGCCACAGCCTGCCCTGTAACCCTAAAAGGATGTTGGGCTTGGCTGCTTTCCAGGGCAGCAGGATGTGTGGCCTGGATTAGAACAGGAATATTCCTAACATTCATTGCTTTTTAATGATGTCATGCTTGCTAGCTATTGCAAGTCCTTTATGCTTTCCTCTGTAAAAGCTGTTCTAATACTACCAAAACTTCCTGATGAGAAAACATTTCAAAATAAGGCTGTAAGCATCCACGAAATGATAAAAGTACAGAGCTGTTAAAATACACAGTTTATGGAAAGACTAACAGCCTTAATGATTGTACTGTTATTACATGTGTGTGTCAAATATTGTAAAATGAAGTCAACAATACATTCTAAGTGATTATTTTAATATTCCTGGTGTTAACAATAGAAAACTTTCTGTTTCAAAGGTCTTGTTTTGCTTTACTTTATACTGTATATGAACATGCAACCCAACGTTGAAAAAAGCGAACATTTTATTTAATATTGCAAAAATTGTATTTCAGAGAGGATGTAATCAGTAGATTAGGAAAAGAAACATGAATATTCACATTTTTAAATAATGAAAAGCATGCTAGTTACGTCTTAACATGATATACGAATTCTGGAAATCAACCAGTGTTAATTCTGTTATTAATCATAATTATGTTGATTAATTATAAATTGCTTTTAGCCAATTACAACCACCAGTTGCACAGAACAAAGTGGAGGCAGAAGCTCCAAAATATTCTTACTTTGGTCATAAGCATTTCTAGAAATGTTCCTATTGGTCCTGTCAAAAGTAAAGTTTTGAGTCAAAATGACTCGCTGTCTCACTGTAAATGGAAATACGTTTAAAATCTATTACCTTTGAAAGGTAATTTTATGTGCTCCTTTCTAACGAGTGGGCCTGAAGACAGTCCATCTTGCTCAGGAGCTGGAGTCATTCTGGGATCAATTCTTACATGGTGCTTTCTTCCTGGAGCAGGGTCTTTCTGGGGTTGCCAAACAGGATCCTGCAGTGAGCAGAGTCAGTGCAGCTGCTCTGCCTCTCCCACCGTGGCTTTCCAAGTGCAACCAGGCACTCACATACCTGGTAGGCCAGGCATGGCTCTGCATGGCTCTAATCTCTTCTGAATTTCTGTTGGCTAGAGGAAAGGTCCATTGACACCTCTCTCCATCTCCACAATACCGGCAAAGTTAAAGATTTAAGAGGCATGTGTTTATGTTTTGAGCTTCACCATCTCCTTGCCTCTCCATGACCACTTGGCCTTCTGTCACCCTCACGAAGCAGGTGCTGCCCTGTCCCACTGGCAATGTCTGCAGCACTGGAGCTGCTGGCAGGGTGTCCACAGAACCTGTGAATGCTTGCATGGGACTGGTGTGCCCCTGTGATGGCTGTCCTCACCTGGTACCTGCTTTCAGGGACGGGAGAGTCACCCCACCATTCCCTGGGGAACCTGTTCCAGTGACTGACCACCCTCTCAGTGAAGAACTTTTTCCTAATGTCCAATCTGAACTTCCTCTGACGTAGATGTTCCATTTCCTCGTGTCCTATTGCTGATTAACAGAGAGAGGAGATCAGCACATCCCACTCTGCTGCATCCCTAAAATTTAGTCAAGCTCAGTTCCAACTGAACGTAATTAGGTAACACTTTGTTGGGAAGATAGGAGCCTTCTAATAAATCGGTCAATCACCTCTGCCTTCCTTTCTCTGAAAGCTTTAACAGTATAGAACTGATATATATTTTTAAATCTAACATGACTGGAAAACCATGCTTACTTTCTTTGTATCAAATTCTTCCTAAGAAATTTAACAGTATCAAAAGATTTTAAAAGTGTGCATGAACAATCCCACACTAACAAATATGTATGTTTGTGCAGAAGACTGAAGGAGATTAAGGAAACAAACCTCGTTCAGATCATAGGAATTAATCACACAATCAGCAAGGAGAGTTGAAGTTCTGTACCTGGGGCAGGATAACTACAGGCAAGGAATACTGGCCCTACTGAAAATGACCTGGGGGTTATGGCAAGTGGCACGCTGAATATAGCTAACAACACTGAATATAGCTAACAACGTGATCTCATCCTAAGGCAAACAGCTTACTGTCTACAAGTGGAGGAGTGTGACTAGTCAGTCAAGGAAAGTTAATATCCCCCTCTGCCTGGCAGTGGTAAGGCTGCACTTGGAATGCTGTGTTGGGTTCTGAGGCATCTAGTTCCAAAATACTGTTCAGAAATTACATGGTCCAGCAGACAACTACCAATATGATTAAGGGCCTGTGGGCAACTTGAAGAAGTTTGGCTCCTTAAGTCTGGCACAAGTGGAAGCTGAGGCAGTCTAACCCAAGCCTACAGTCTGGAGTTGCAAATATGACGGAGCCAAACTTTTCTTAGTGGTAGCAGATGGTAAAAAAAAGGCACAAGAGCTACATGCTGCAGTTTTGGGGGGTCAAGCTGTGCATTAGGAAAAACTTCACTTGGAAAATACGGCAGCAAGGGAACAGGTTACACAGAGGAGGACTTCTAATATCCAATCTAAATCTACACTCTTTAAGCTTAAAACTGTTACCTCTCATCCTGTCACTACACCCCCTGATGAAGAGTGCGTCCCCATCTCTCCTGTGTAGGCCCTCCTTCAGGTGCTGTTTCAGGCTGCTATAAGGTCTCCTCGGAGCCTTCTCTTCTCCAGGCTGAACAACCCCAACTCATGCAGCCTGCACTAGTTTGGGAGGTACCCCAGCCATCTCCTTGGGCAGTATCCAGTAACAGATGTTTTGGAACACAACAGAGAAAACCCTGATACAGATAATTACGAAACAATTTGCTTCAAGCTAGAAGTTTATTTGAATTATAATGAATTTCTAAGTATTTATGGTAAATATAGTTTGTAACAGGAATGTTAAGATGCTGAAAACTCTTTTAGATGTTAAAAACACTTTTAGCAGCCTTCTTTCATTTTAAACACATGAGCATTCCAGACCAAGGGTTAGGAGGAAAAAAGTCTTTAAACCTGAAATCCTGGTCTTAAACTCCCCACCAGGAATAAAAGTTCTGATTCAGCTGGTTCACTTTAAATAAAAAACAAAGGCTTCCATTACAATGCAGCCCTTAAGGAGCAGTTAGTAGCAATTAGAAAATTATTGCCACATCACAACCCTAGGAGTATGGCCTGAGGGAAAAGCTTTTAACAGAAGACCACCATTCTTCTGATCTTTCTCCAAAAGGGATAAGCACTACTTTCTTATTCCCACAAGAGAAAATTGTTCTGGCCCATGAATGGTGAGTTTTTGTACTTAAAGTCTAATACCTGCCTATCTGTCTAGTCAGATATTTAAAGATTTGTTCACATAATACCCCTCTGGAAGACAATATCTTCAGGAAAGGTATTGTGACTAATACAACATTCCTGCTTTTCTGTTTCTCATTGCTCATGGAGATTTAGGAAATGATTTAGTAAATATCACAGCCAAATTCTGTCACTAGTTCAAGGTATATACAGTTTTAAAAACCGCTGATGAAAGTAGACTTGACCACTGAGAAGGGCAACATAGTCACCTGCTTCCAATTGTAGCTCAGAGAAACTCAGAGACAAAACAGTTTATTCAGTCTTTAATATCCTACAGCCAGAAATCTCTCAATTTGGTTCATGATCATCTAATTTTTCTTATTTAAAAATTTTTCTGGAAGATGAACACTTTTTTTAAAAAAAAGGATTTGTGATCTAGTTGCAACTACGAGTGTATTAAATGTCCAGATATTTTAATAAACTGGAGACCACAATTACTAAATTCACAGTAACTTTTTGAAAATATTAACTTCTTTTGATATTATCTTTTTTTTTTTTTTTTTAGATGAGGAAATAAAATGTATGGGACCTCCCAAAGTCAAACAGGAAATGAGTAATCACTTCTGCAACACAGCACAAAAAGGTCTCTCCACACGAAGTCCTGAGTTCCTCTGTCCCCCCTACTTGTATGTCTGGAAGGATATCTGCATTTAAAATACTGCTTAAAAAGTAGGTATGACTGCATTATCAATTTGTTATACATTGCATTTTGTCCTATTCACAAGTTGTTCAAGGTCTCACAGCTCAGATTTATAGGGGAACTTCTGTCAAGAACATTGATGCTAATGTTACAAACAGTAAAGCTGAATGTCAAGAGTTTCTTTCCAAAATAGCATCTTGACATATTTTCAGCTGAAGGAAATAGCTGTATTTCTGCTGAGTTGAACAGTCATTTAGGAGAAACTGTATGACCAATGCTGTCAGTATATTTATGCAATTAACTTACATATGCTCACACCAGGTAACTCCTGCTTTATGAGCTCATTTTATGAAAAAGTTGCCAAATAACTCAACATTGCTGAAGTGGAATTGTATCTTTGGCTAAAGCCAAGTATTCTACAGAACATTCCCAGTAAAACAGGAAGTAAGTGCATCACAACCAGTTGCTTAAAAGGATAGAAGACATTATGGAAGAAAATTTCAACCTTTAGCAGAAGATTTGGCTGCTTTCATCAACTGTTACTGTATTTTGAATGAAGGAGTCAGGGCAGTGCAACTGAGAAATGAAAAATGTATTTTACAATGAAGTAGAAAAAACCTCAAGGAAACCTTTCTGTGCTTCCAGTCATAAATACATTCTAAAGTTTCAGTTACAAAATTGTGTTGGTAAAAAGAAGCTGGCACACGACAAGCAAAACTAGTATTTATACAGGGTCAGTAGGATGTACTGTTAGGCACTTCTATCTAGCATCCATTCAAAAGAGAAAAATAAATGCTGCAAATGGAAATTGAGTTCTATTTCTACAGGCTTTTGCCTCTGTAATCCCAAGGACATTTATTAAGGTATTCTTCTCTTTTCTTGTTCTCATTACAAAACCATTAACAATTTAGCACTGGTGACTGCTTCCAGAGCTAGAATGTCTCGAGATTTGAGTAGAAAAGTTGGAAGATATAACTTTTAAATACTAGCAGACCTGCATGGTTGGGGTAGTGTCTGTCTGTGTTATGTCTGGCACTAATACACGCTATTAATCATTCACCTCCATAATCACCAAATTCACACCCTTTGTTTCCTCTCTGCACCTCTAATGTACTCCTTTTCAATTATGGCTCTTATCCACAGAACACTTCAGCTGCTGTGAATATGACCAAATAGGCTTTGAATTTAAATGCATGAACTTCTTAAGGGAAATAGACGTTAATTCAGATATATGCATTTATACCAGGAAACAGATTTGACTACAATTGGGATTAGTGTGGGCCAGGCAGCTGGTTTTATGCATACCTAACAGTGTGAGAACAGCAAAATCAGCTCCAGACTCAGTGGGATCTTAAAATTTTCTGTGTCTTTACTTGTGCACCAAACCCCACGAGTACTGCTGTATGTAAGAGCTTGCTTTAGGCAGTTGTGAACAGTCTGTATGGTTAATATTGCTGTAGATTAATGCAGAACAGCTTCTTCCTTTTCACTGGTTTCTCACCTCTGCCCTTCTGCTCTGTCTTCATCCCAGCCTGGACATCTGCTCCACAAGCCTGTAGCCTTCCTGTAGCCTGTAGCATCCATGAAGTCTCATTCATATCTGGGTATATATATTACTGTATTTTGCTTGTTTGTGTCTTTCTGTTCTCTGTTACCTGTGTGCTTTTGTGTGGGTAGGTGGGTGGTACAAGCCCTTGCATTTGGAAATCAGAAGTTCATTCTGTCACTCCAATAACAGTAATGTAGCCATCTTCTCCATGGTCACACTCTGATACTGGATCCAAATATCTCTCCTGCCTCATTTGCATGTGCCATCATGGAATTAAATTATTCAGGGATCGGTTTTGGGGCCTGTCCTGTTTAACATCTTTATCGATGACCTGGACGAGGGGATGGAGTGCTTCCTCAGTCAGTTTGCTGACGATACTAAACAGAGCGGGTGTGTTGACCTCCTTGGGGGTAGGAAGGCTTTGCAGAGGGATCTGGACAGGCTGGACCCATGGGCTGAGGTTCAATAAAGCCAAGTGCCGGGTCCTGCACTTTGGTCACAACAACCCCCTGCAACACTACAAGCTCCAGGGAGAGTGGCTGGAAAACTGCCTGGCAGAGAGGGACCTGGGGGTGCTGGGCGACAGCTGGCTGAACATGAGCCAGCAGTGTGCCCAGGTGGCCAAGAAGGCCAACAGCATCCTGGCCTGCATCAGAAATAGTGTGGCCAGCAGGACTAGGGCAGTGATTGTGCCCCTGTACTCGGCACTGGTGATGCCGCAGCTTGAATCCTGTGTTCAGTTTTGGGCCCCTCACCACAAGAAGGACATTGAGGTGCTGGAGCAGGTCCAGAGAAGGGCAATGAAGCTGGTGAAGGGTCTGGAGCACAGGTCTTATGGGGAGCAGCTGAGGGAGCTGGGTTTGTTTAGTCTAGAGAAGAGGAGGCTGAGAGGAGACCTTATCACTCTCTGCAACTACCTGAAAGGAGGGTGTAGTGAGGTGGGTGCTGGCCTCTTCTCTAAAGTAACAAGTGATAGGACAAGAAGAAATGGCCTCAAGTTGCACCAAGGGAGGTTTAGGCTGGATATTAGGAAAAATTTCTTCACTGCAAGAGTGATCAGGCATTGGAACAGGCTGCCCAGGGCAGTGGTGGAGTCACCATCCCTGGAGGTGTTCAAGAAACGTGTAGATGTGGTGCTTAGGGACACGGTTTAGTGAGTTTGGTGGTGTTGGGTTGGACTTGATGATCCTTGAGGTCTTTTCCAACCTTAATAATTCTGTGATTCTATGTTTCTCTTCAGTCAGAACTCAGTGTCCAAAGTCAGTCTTGGGGTAACAGTGGAAAAATAGTATTGAAGGAAGAGACCAGTGCAATTTTCCACAGACATCCCCTTCCAGGAGTCACTTTGTGCATGCAACACCTACAGAGCTGTTCAGCCACTGCCATCAGGGGATACTGCTGACCTGTGGTGGGTCTTTTTGGCAGAAGAATTCAGTTTTGCCAAAGTATCTGAGAAGTATGACTCTGTTTTGAGGCTCCACAACCATTATCCATCACAGTCTGGATGGGGACACTAGCGTCTGTATTCAGACTGTGAAGCCACTTTTGTTTTGCAATTAAGCAGTGTCTTAGGGGTAAAAAAAAAAGAGAAACTTTTAAACACAGCCTGTCAATGAACCCATGACCTACAAGAATCTGTAGTCCATTAGCAATCAGTGACCCATCAGGTTCTCTGCTTTACAGTCCCCATTATCCCACAGTTGATTGAGCTCATGCAACATGACATTTATTTATTAATTTACTTGGAAAAAAGAAAGGACATTAGGACTATTTAAAAATGGGACTAACTCAGTTATTTTAAGAACCTCATTTTTTAAAGTCTGTCATTTACAACTGAATAATAATTATTTGTAGTTTTCATTGTAATTCTGTGGTCTCTAATAAAAATCTCATTGATTGCCTTATACAAGCCTTATAAGTTTTTCACTTGTTCTG
This sequence comes from Pterocles orientalis, assembly GCA_011057875.1. Classification (NCBI taxonomy): domain Eukaryota; kingdom Metazoa; phylum Chordata; class Aves; order Pterocliformes; family Pteroclidae; genus Pterocles; species Pterocles orientalis. The sequence goes on along the minus strand of WKFP01014176.1, from coordinate 821,878 downwards.
ACATTTGAAGTCTTTCGCTGGACACAGTGCCTATCGAAGAAGATTCACCTAAAAGGAAAAGTGGTCTAAACAGGGACCTGTTCCATGCCCCTGTGTTCTCCAGCTCAGACTTTTTCCTGAATGTAAAGATTAACCTTAAAGCATCAGTGTGGCTCTTTGCCCTCTTCCCTCCCTGAAAAGGAAACTGTCACTTCCAACTATTTTAGAATGTTAATTCTGTAAAACAGCCATGCTACAACCCTGCAACAATGCACAGTTTATTCTGGGTGGCTTTGGAATTGCCTCTGACTCCTGCTCATTTCCCAATAATTACTGATAATTACACCACTCAAAACAAAATGAAACACAACAGACTCTTTCAAAGCTGTAGAAACAAAGTTTGTCCAGAAACTGACCTTCCCGTTTGGAGGTGAGAGGAAGTGTGCATGGAATTATATAGGCATGATGAGTTGCTTTCTAACTCATTTTGATAGGAATCAACAAGCAGAGGCAGGAGGAAAACCAAGGCAGTAGCTTTAAGGAGCCCCAGGCAGCAAGCTACGTGCAGGCTTAGGTTTATTCAGTGGCTTTAGGAGCTGTCAATGTTCTGTCTCGCCTGTTATCTTAATATACTGCAACAATGGCGGTGATAAACAACATATATTTAATATAAACCCTTCTTTGTTTGTTTATAGAAAGAGTTTCTTTGGTCAGCACATAAACATCTTTGAGGTTTTTTAAGGCTCATTGCCAGAGGAAAAAAATGGCGGGGGGGAGGGGGGGAGGAAGGAGGGAGAAGGCTGCTGGGGGAGCTGAGGAAGACCTGCCAAGTCTCACTTATACAGCAAAACAGTTTTTATGACATTTCTCCTTTTTTTCTGCAGACTGGTTTTACAGCATGTTTCAGCAAGACACTCAAAATCACACCCATCCTAAGATTCAATCATCCTCATTTAAATCACCCTGGCAGAAGCAAGGGCCTTGTAACTGCTTTTGAACTGCAACGTAAGAGTTTTGGCAGAAAGAGGCCTTGGACTTGTGATGCTGTGCATTCAGATCCATATAAGATCCGAGGCACACAACAGCCTTGGAGCTACCACGCTGCACTTGTTGCAGGGTATGCATGCAGGCATCAGCAGGCCTTGGAGCTGTGACATTTTGGCAGGCGCTCTGACGCTATGTTTCCTTCAGCACAAGAAGTGACGGAGAGAAGGGCCTTGGATTTCAGAGAGTAGACAACAGAGCAGTGTTTATGTGCTTCGTTCACATGCACAAGAATTCTGTGAGCCACTAGTGTCCCACAGTTCCCTCAAACATCTGAAAAGCAAATCAAAATCCCTTTTCCTGTGAAGGCTGTATGGGTAACTTAGAGAGATCGCTATACCACCTTTAAAGGCAACAGAAAGGAACCAGCTAAATTCCTCAGCTTTTCAAAAATAGCTCCACAGCTGGTTAGGTTCATTTGTTTTCCTTCTGGCATTCCTTCACTGGATTCAGTAAGCATGATCAGCTGTTGTCCACTGGAAACACTATTGAAACATATCTATTATTATTAGTTATCATTTCTAAATACTGACAATATGCTGCATCATAGTTTGTCATACAGAGAGCAGATAGTTTATTATGAAGTTAACATTCTGGAGCTCCAGAGATCCTGCACCTCATTTGCCAACCCCATCAGTCCCACAAATGCCAGGGAATAATTGATGAAGGCTGGATTCAGCATTGTCAATACTTACAATTTTATGGTGTCCCACAATAGCTGAGCAGTATTTTAATACTTCTGTGGAAGCTGTGCTGCTCCTCAAACAGAAGACATGAAATTCATGCAGAAACAACTGAATGGAAATCTTTGGTTTGTCTTATGCAGGAGCTCAGAGAAGATGACTGTGACAGTCTTTTCTAGTTCTAAATGCACGACTGTGACTTTGGTGTTTTTCTGGTTCTAAGGATTCTGAAAACCTAAGAATGTAGAATTTTTAATACCAATATGTCTAGCTCTTCCACTTGTAGGTCAAATGTGGAAATAAGAACCTCAGAGCCACCAAAGAGACCTGTGAAACCCTTCCCCCCCCCAAACACACACACACACACAAAGTTACTTTTAATGTAATTATTGTAGAACTAAAAATAACTCATACTTTTGCCTGATCACATAACCATGCAGTAGGTATTAATCAAATTTAATCTGAAATAATTCAATATCTATGAAACAGGGATAATATCAGCCTGATTTTACTTAAGAGAGTCAAATGTAATAATGAAATTTCTGTCAATCAGCAGAGCAGTAGTTTTAGGCAGGATCCAGCCAGTGTGCCAGTCTAGTAGATTTTGGTTAAAACTTCACATTTTATCCCTGGCAGAAGACTAAAGGAGCCTGTAATTGTTGCTGACATATGGTGCTTAGTCATCCACTAGAGAATGGAGAGATAACAGGAATCACATATGGTCTGTCGGAACTGTCCACCAGAAAAAACAGTAAAACCATAAATCATAGTGAAAAGAATCAATGAAGAGATCTCTTCTCCACAAGGCTCCAAAGTGTATCTACTGAATATAAGACTCATGGCATTGGTTCCCAGAATATCACTTGTGATCCAAGACCTGGACTTCTACCTAACTGGATTAGGTTTACACTCCCTTCTTAGTCAATAGCAAGAAATAAGCATCTCAATTCATAAGGCATTTGGACTGATTTTTTCAGGATGTATGTCTCCCTGTTAGACGGTAGCTAGACTGTAACTAGACTGTATGAATCCACCTGTAAGCCCATACGGTTCAAAATCTGAAGCTATCTGTCAATTCCTCTGGTACTGCTAGTCTTCACTTTAGGTAACATCTAATACTTTTGGACAAGAACTGGAAGGTAAATAACAGTGGCAGAAAAGAGTTCACACGTTGCAGGAACATTGGAGGATAAGTGCAGGGCTGGCCCTCTGAAGCCAGCCACACTCCCTGTGAAAAGTTCATGGAAACTTGAGCTGCTGGAGGCAGTTGTGACCAAATGTATTTGGGGACCAGAGAAAAAAGAATGAAGTGATGCAGGGTCAGACTGCAGGATGCTTGAGAGTTTCTATTACTTTGTTGCTGTATTAGTTTTTTGTTTCTCTCTTTTTCCTATCAATTTTTTGGCACAGGAGACATGGACATGGGAGACATGGACAATGCGATTGAGTGCACCCTCAGCAAGTTTGTGGACGACACCAAGCTGTGTGGTGTGGTGGACACACAGGAGGGAAGGGATGCCATCCAGAGGGACCTTGACAGTCTTGAGAGGTGGGCCAGTGCAAACCTCATGAAGTTCAACAAGGCCAAATGCGAGGTCCTGCGCCTGGGTCAGGGCAAGCCCAAACACAGATACAGGCTGGGCAGAGAATGGATTGAGAGCAGATCTGAGGAGAAGGACTTGGGAGTGCTGGTTGATGAGAAGCTCAACATGATGCAGCAATGTGCACTTGCAGCCCAGAAAGCCAACCGTGTCCTGGACTGCATCAAAAGAAGCGTGACCAGCAGGCCGAGGGAGGTGATTCTCCCCCTCCACTCCACTTTTGTGAGATCTCACCTGGAGTACTGTGTCCAGCTCTGGAGTCCTCAGCCCAGGAAGGACATGGACCTGTTAGAGTGAGTCCAGAGGAGGGCCACAAAGATGGTCAGAGAGCTGGAGCATGTCACATAAAAGGACAGGCTGAGAGGATGGGGGTTGTTCAGCCTGAAGAAGAGAAGGCTCAGAGGAGACCTTATAGCAGCTTTCCAGTACCTAAAGGGGGCCTAGAGGAGAGATGGGGAAACACTCTTCACCAGGGAATGTAGTGACAGGATAAGGGGTAGCAGTTTTAAGCTGAAGGAGGGTAGATTTAGATTAGATATTAGGAGGAAGTTTTTTCCTGTGAGGGTGGTGAGACACTGGAACAGGTTTCTCAGAGAAGCTGTGGATGCCCCATCCCTGGAGGTGTTCAAGGCCAGGCTGGATGAGGCTTTGAGCAACCTGGGCTAGTGGAGGGTGTCCCTGCCCATGGCAGGGGGGTTGGAATTCGATGATCTAACCCAAACCATTCTATGATTCTATGAAGTTAAGAAACTTACCTGACAGAGGGATGACTTGAGTAGAAATAATTAGATGTTTTTGTCTATGGCAGCAATGAAGAAGCAACCACAGAAAAATATTATCTTGCATGGATCAGTGATATGGTTATGAATGAGTTTTAATAATGCTGAACCTCTCTATCATGAAATGACTCCTGATTATCATTGCTTGCAGCAGCTACATGGAAACAGGACACTTCAAGCTGGACTAATAGCAGTATGAATGTTGTATATCATAATGCAAACTGAAACAAGCAGCACAGTGCATTTAATTTCTTATAGAGGAAGAAGTAGGCCACGTTTCCTAGGAAGAGCTAGACATTGAGGAGGTACAACTCTACAAAAGAGAAAGGGGTAGAAACTGAAGTCACCCTGATAAAATGAGCACAGCAGTTACACTGAAACCTCCTGCACAGCTGTTGAAGTTGCTGGGTGCCAATGATGAGGCAGACAAGCAGGACATTCATGTCAGAAGGAAACATGCATACATGCAAAAGAGGAGCAGGAAATAGGATGTTTTGAGGGAAACAGAGGAAGGAAACTGAGAGGCAGGGAAACAAGAGAAGGGGAAGAAAGGAAGAAAACAGATAGGGGAAGAGATGAAATTAGGAAACACCATTATTAACTACTATTAGATCTGGGGTTTTGGCAGCTAAAAAAACAGTGGTTTTATTTTTCCTTGTTCTTACAGTTCCATTTAAATCACTGCCAAATTTACCACTGGAATGTAAAAATGGGAGGTTCCCAAGACAGCCTCTGTATTAATTAATAATTGGATTTGAGAAACCATTGTGAAACTCTTGTATTCAATATTCTGAGGGCTTCTGAAGTCATTTTAGATAATGTAGGCTTATACCTGTGTTTCATACCAATGCACTGTTTCTTTGCAACTACTGTTACTCTACACAGACTCATAACTTTATGATAATGTCAGATATTACAGATGAATAGATAGGATGCAAATTTTGGTTTATTTTTTTTAAACAGAATTTGTCACCAAAGACAAAGGGATCTAAGGCAAGATGTTGTGTCTGTGGCATACACACACAGAGAAGTGATGTTGGTCTATTCCTTACTTTAAAAATTGAAAGAGTAAAAGTTTTGACATCACTCACCTATCCCAGGCACAATATCCAGCACATCAGTTCTGTGCAGAGTAAGGCACAGAACATGTGGTCCTCTGGCTGCAATGCAATGGCTCAGATGTTGTATCTACTTCACAGTTCCTTTGCCTCCTCCAGGGTATGTGTATATGAGTATATGAAAAACACATCAGGATGAAATATCATACAATCATATTGAATCACTCCTGCTCTTTTCCCACACAGTTGAACATCCTGACACATTGTAAACTCAGCTGAACGAACATGCACCAGGCTACAGCTATCTGCTTCTGCCTGCAGCACTGACATTTTGCTGTGAACTCCCTAACCATTGCAGCAGAGACTAGGAAAGGGTTACTAGGCTGTTTCCTGACTTTTTGTTTTTCTGATCACTTAGGATAACTTAACTTGGTATTCTTATAAGCCATGCATTAAGAAAATTGAGTCATACTGACTTCATACATACTTCAGGCTTTAGTCTTATATAATGGGTTAGGAGCTTACTGCACATATTTACCATAAAAAAATTAAGAACAAATGTGATGATGAAACACAAGATGAGACAAATTTGCTCTCAGTGGTACTAGTATCACCCTATTGTTGTCAAGACATGGCCAAGGACAAAATTTTTCCCCACAGTGTGAACTGGTTTTGGTAGCCCCAGAACATGTGCAAAGGATGGAAGAAATCTTTACACACCGTAAATATCCTCCCTCTGTTTTGTGGTAATAATGCATCATAAAAATACTTATGAGTTAGCCATCTCAGCTTCCCTCCAGTTTTATTAGCTTTCTTTTAACCATTAATGTTAATGCAACTTCAAAGGTGGAACTTAGAGCAACTGAACTTAGCTTCGTGCATAGAGCTGTGTGTTTCAATTAGTGATGGGCTGCCTCAATAGGTTCAGGTTTCTGTTTAGGACACGGGATTAGAAGAAACCTCATGGTGAATCTCCACCATCACAGGCAAACACGTTGCTTACAGACTATTCATGAATACTTTACTTCTTCATTTCTAACCAAGTTTAGAAATTATCTCCCAGTATTCCACTTCAAACGGCACTCTAGAACCTAATTCCTCTGCTCACTCTTCAGTTTTCTCCTGTTGTCCTGCCTAAACGTACTTTGTGATCAGTCCTGCTCACTTCTTGTAGAATCACCTAACCCTTGGCTTTGTATTTCTTCTTTCTTCACTCTGTTGAACCTATCAAAGTATAAAAACCTGGAAATATTCACTCTGGTCCAAAGAAAAAGATATAGAAAATATTTTCTTTTTGACAAGATGAACAAATGATGCACAGATAGAGGGTGTGTAGAGAGAGAATGTAAGGGGCAAGCACAGACTGATCCTCCTTCTCAGATATTTCTCAGCTTCTGGCAACCAGCATTTTAAATTTGAGTTGGAAGAAGCATGCAGACCACTGTGATTAATAGCCCCTCTGCTATGAATCTGTTGACTCTTTTGTGAATCCAGTGATAATTTTAGCTTCCACAACATCCTGTGGCAACAAATACCACAAAGTAATTATGCACTGCAAGGAAAAGTACTTCTTTTGTTTGTTTTAAAGGTTCTGGTCACCCCTAATTCTTCTCTTAAAAATAACACTGGACAGTCATTCCTTAGAAACCCTTTCATATCTTTTCCAATTTGATAGATCCCAATCAAATAGATAGACCCCAATCTATAGACAGAGAGACAGTGGGATAGATCCCATTTTCAAGCGTTTCTTTTCAAAGCTGATTGGTTCTAGTTTTCCCTCATATAGATGACAAAGTAAGTTCAACCCACTTTGTCATCTCACAGATGGGATCACTGTAAGTACACATTGGACTCAGAACATATTACCGCTGTGAAATGGGTATTTATCCAGTTTCTGTCTTGTTCTTAGTCTTTTCTTAATAATCTTAACTTTTTTCCAGTGTCACAAGCTACTGAGCAGAAGTTTTCAGGGATCCATCTACATACACTGTTATTAGGATCTCTTTCCTACACAGCAACGGCTACCTTAGATTCCAATATTCTGCATATATAACTAACTGCTGGGGGAGAGAGGCTATGTGCCTTACTTTGTCCTTATCAACAATTAATTTCATGTGCTTTTTTATTGTTCAATCACTCAGTGTAGGGGTGCTTTGTGTTGAAGGAGAATTTTAGCTATGATACTGACTTTAGGCTTTGTAATTATAAGGTTGATAAAGGATCCTGGAAAAGAAGAAAAGCAACCAGATGTGCAGAGGCATTCAAATATGTAGGACGTGAGGAAGATAAGGAGAAACTGAGAGAAAGTAATTAGCACAACTAAGTTATTTTAGGGGTTGTGTTGACATAGCTTCGAAGGTTACATTCCCAGGATTGAAAGTAGCCAATAGTGATTTTTTTATTGGGAGTTTTGAATTATTGTATCCAATCGGTGGCTGCCGGATCTGAAAGAGCTCTGTATAAAAGCAAGTGCGCAACACACAATAAATGGCTTTCACTTTCATCATAATTGGCTCGTCTGGGTGGTGTCCAAGAACTTCGCGCGCTGATCGCAAGGAGCCCCCCTGCGCCGAATAGAACGAACTCCGCCGGTCGACTACACTCAGCATCCTGAGATCCTTCTGCAACTCTTCACAGTCGGGTATAGCTTTGAGTACCCTGAATATTGTTTCATAAGGAAAGTTTATCACTTCATTATTCAACATAATTTTCAAATAATTTATGAATATGTTGAACAGTACAGCAGGGATCCTGAGAGACTCACCTGATAATCGCCTTCTACTTATTTCTACCTTTTGTTTCCTAACTATTAACCAGTTAGTAATTCTGCAAGAAGACCTTTCCTCTGATCCCATGGCAGCTTGAATTTCTTTGAGAGTCTTCAGTGATGGTCCATGTCAAAATCTTTTAGGAATTACAAGCACACTGTGTCAGCTTCTTTGTGTGTTCGTTGACTTCCCTCTACAAAAATCTTTCTGAAGCTTTCCAGATATACAAGAGTGAGATGCAGCCTGCTTAAATCCTATGTTTAAAACATAAGTCTCAAACAGCAATTTATTTTTTTAACTTTCCACTTAATGTTAAAGAATTATTCCACACCTACAGACCCATCACCCAGATTGGTGATACCTTTCACAGAAACTAGTTGACAAGTTACTCACCCAGAGTGCAGACAAACTGAGTACGGGGCATCCTGTAGTCTTGAGAAGGACAGAACCTGTCTCCAGGTTTGTGCATCACAAACTAGATGATGCCATATCCTGGGCACAAACACACATCAGCCCTCTCTCAACCTTTGTCTTAAACTCTCTTTGTATAGTCATATATGCAAGAGTCTTGGATTGAAAAGGAAAATAGCTAGTGCTAGTGCTACATAAAGATAGGAGAAGACTCGAGATTCCCAGTGTCCCTTTGATTCTCTCTCTCCCTTATTTTGAAAATAAATTCAAGGCTTCTTTGTCTGTACTGGGAGTATCCAGCAAGATAATCCATGTAGTCAATCAATCACCTTGGTCTAAAAACTGAGGAAAAAAGAAATCTATTTTCTCATTTGAACCTCGTTTCTTTTTCTTCTTCATAGAAAGTTTCTACTCATATGGCTGTGAAGATTTTTATTATTTGTTTTCTCTTCCTTTGCAATGACAAGCTGGATTATACTTCTGGCAAGGGTTTCAGACTTTATTCCTAAATTTCCTGTTCTCCAAGATGTAGCTTTCATGATTTTTCCACTCCTTGTAGAGTCTTATTTTTCCAAAATACTTCTTACATGATTATTCATTCAATTATAAATTGAGTCTTCCCTACTGGTTTTTAATCTTATCTGAAATTCCTCCTATCCTTAAAAATTCCTGATAGTTTAGACAAATCTGATTGAAAGAAATTTCAGCCAGCTTCACATTTAATTCCTAATTTCTGTGTGTCTGTTTATTTCATTAGATAGGTCTCTTAATTTCTCATATTTGTCCTCTCAGACTATTCTATTTATTTCTCAATGCAATTTAATTGGAATAATCTTGATGTCACTTAATTCAAGTTATTTTCTATGGCCAGGTCTTCTATAACATCCTTGGTTTACCACAGCAGATTCAAAAATAGATTTATTCCCTATACAGTCATGAAACCAGTAAGATGTAAAAATATCTACTAACACATCCAGGAATAACTGAGTTCTACCAAGATTAGTTACTCTAATTTTTGAGTTGGTTGAGTTGTTGAGAAATTACTCATTTGTTTCTCATTTTATAACTGGGAAGTTTTCCCACAATGACACAATTCCCAGTAGTATTAAACACTGTAATAATTTCAAGATATTTCTATATCCATATCTAAATCTGATCCTGGAATCTATAGCAGGTTCTTAATACCACTTCTAGAGAAACTGTTTTAGATAACCTTTAAAGCAATTTTGATCTAAATTGAATGTCTACAAGTCGTTTTTTATCTTTACTGCTTCATTGAGATAGAATGCCAATCCACTGCTTTTAACTTTCTCTCCTACCTGAAGAAATTCCACTTTTCAGTGCCCTTGAGTATATTTAATTAATAATGATTATTCACAATGTTTTTGAAATCCCTGTAATAATTATCCATACAACACCACCCTGTTTCCCAGAATCTTTGCTTTAATAGGGGAATATTTCAATTTCTTTTAGATTTCACTCTCCTCACTGAGTCTTTAAGCTGACTGTTGACTATCAAATTGTAGTTCCTAGAAGTGTCAATGCTTTCTTTTACTTTCCAGTCAATATTCTGATGATATAGCATGCTTTTGCTCATTATGAAAATTTTTGTCATTGCTTGGTTAATACCATGATGCTTGTTGCCCATCTACAGGACTGTCCTCTTGTGTGCCAAACACAGAGTACAGATAGGCCAACTGAAAGAAATTTATCTTTGGAAATTCAGAACAGCTTGGGCTGTAGAGGGGACAAGCAGGCTGGCTGCAAAGGAGAGGATGTAAAAGGCATTTGGAGGAGAAGGAAAGCATTGTAACAGCCTCAGTGGAATGGAAATGGAGTAGGATGGCAAAATGGACCACGGATATGAAGGCAAGTGAGGAGTGTGGTACTAAGAAGTAAAGAAATTGATCAGAGGGAAGAAAATGGGACTTAAAAGAAGTGCTAGGGAGAATGTGACTGGAATTGTGAAAAGGAGAGAAGACAACTAGCTTGGGACTGGTGTGACTATAGTTTGAAGGAAATTAAGAGGCACTGGGAGAATGGGACTAAGCAGAAAGCTCAGATTCCTGTGCTTCTACATTCCCCTGCTATGAGCAAATATATTTCAAACTTGCTGAAGAGAAGACTTCTCCACTGACTGGCCCACATACAGAATGACAACCTGCCAGCTGATGAACCATGCGACATCCAGTTTAAATCTCTTGATAGAATATTTATTGTTATTATCACCACTTTGGGAAGGAAAGAATTTGGGAAGATTTACACTCACACTCATTAACAAAGCATTAGGACAAACATTTGTCAAGTAAAGATCTACCATCTACATATGCAACCTCTGCACACTGCTAAAGTTTTAAATCATATAACTGCATACTATGTTTCCAAGGACTGAAAGGCTGCCATTATTCTAAGTAGGTTCTATGCAATCCTATGGTGAGAGCTTTTTCTCTCATTTTCAGTTTCTCTCTTTTAAACATGCAGATAAGGGTGCATATACATATTCATTTCCTGGTGCTGAGTACAATTCCAGCCTATTGCTCTGATAAATAAAATAAGTTTGGGGGTTTTTTTAGAAGAAAAAAACCACACCATTTTACAGTAGTCACTATAATATTGATAATAATTAATCCATCTCTTTAATACAGATGCAGCATACACTTCCACCAGAGTTTAGAAGAATCGATATAGATTTAAGTCACCATGTCTTTTGTGTTTCATGTCTTACCTTCAAAATCACTAGTTTTAACTGCACAACGGTGGTGGTAATTCCTGTGACTAGTTATGACAAATGTATTCACAAGGATAAATAAAGGACTCTCAGCTCCTCTACAGGTCTGCCTAACTTCGCCATTAAGGATACCAGAAAATCCATCATGTTGAAAACACAGACATTTTCAGGTTCCTTGGGTAAAACAATCAGGAATGAACAAACTCTACACAGAGATAATAGACTGACATTTTTTTTCTCAGAATCATTCCCTTCTGTATCACAGACCTGAGATAAGATTATGTGTAAAGTTAAAATGACAAGTTTGTTTAATTTAAGGCTTTCTTTTACATTTTAAATTTAATTTTCAGAAAGATCAAAAGAATCAATACAGTTAAATGTTAACATTAATTTTAAAATCAATTGGGGTAGTATTAAATTTATCTGATGATAACTGTCAAAATACAAGTTGCATAGTCCCACCTAGTTTTCTTGGCTCCTTGAGCTGTAGTCACTTCTAGAAAGCATCCGTTCCTGCTAAGAAAAACATCAAACATAATAGGGTTGAAACTTTCTGGAGATGTTGATTTCTGCTTGCTAAGTGTAGAGGGAGCCTAAGTGATCAGGATTAGATCACATCCATATCTTTCAGAGGGAAAAACAGTTCGACAATTACTCCTTTCGTGTTCTTATATATAACATGCTATATAAATTATGTTTTAAGACTGTAATCCACAGTAACACATCACAACCTACAGATTGGAATCATGTGTATGTTAGTATTATAATGAATTCCCTCATTTTTCAGATAAAGCATAGTAGTATCAGAATCAGAGAGTCAAAAAAACTAAACCTGCAAAATGAAAAACATTTTTCTGGTGATCAATCCAAATGTCTCTCTTTCATTAAGAAACACTTGTGTGACAGCCATTGTTTTCTCCATAAAGTACAATATGCCTGTCTTATTTTTTCATTTTGATTCATCAGAAACTTATGGCAGTGAGCAACTTAACCAAACAGTGATGACTGGTGGGGAGTGTATGTTATTGGAACTGTGTTTTGTTACAGTTTGCAGGAAAAATCCTATTGTTCAGGTAGTTGCAGCATCTATGTTTTTAACAGTTTACTATCGCATTTCTTCAAACAAACAAGATTTTCTTATATAATTTCCTATTCTTTCATGTCCTTCTCTCTTTTTATGCCTTGCATCTTCATCTGCTGCTTTCTAATTGCTAGGGAAGGCAGACAAGATGCCCCATTGGGAACAGATGGCTTTCTGGAAATCTACCAACAAGGACTACTCCTGGAATAGATTTCATCTGCAGGCCCCACACAGAGGTAATATATGATACCTACAAATAGATAGTGCTCCAAAGGCTTAGGAAGGAAAAAAAAATATATCCTGCTGGAGTTCTTAAGCCTGTTATGACCACAACTTGCCAACAGAAAGGCAGGCATAAAAATGAATCCTATATATAGCATTCAGTTTGTGAAGTGAATTTTCTTTACTTCCATATCAGCCCCTATGACACGGACAGCTATGCTTAAAACTCATTGTTTCTAAGGGGCTGCGTTTTACTTCTCAGTGGTGGATTCAATCCAAAATGTGAAATCAGCTATAATGTTGTCCTTCTTTACAAAAATGGTGTGAGATGTAAGATAATATACTAAAAGAATTTCAAAGTATTCACAGGAGTAAGAATAAAAAAAATGGGAACAAATATGTTGGATTGCAGTAAGTGTGAAGAACTATCTTTGTTAATGTTATGCCTTTCTCTTCTGTGTTCTGCACCTTTCTTTCATCACAGAGCGGAGAGACACTATTTGTAATATTTTATAAAATACATATTTATTTTGGTTGGGTTTTCCTCAATCGAAAATAAAATTGATGATAACCATATTGTGTACGGCTGTTCTGTGGGTCTGGAAAATATTATTCTGAGGTTATGGATGGAGCCATAAAACTGAGAGATCAGAGATACACTGTTTATGGTGAAAAAATACAAACTACAAATAATAAAGTGACAACAGTACTCTGTATCCTCAGGATTCTACCCTCAGCCTTGAAATAATGTGTGGTTTACTTATTGTTCTTCTTCACAAGGCAAAATGAGTATTAGAGAACTTCATTTTTCAGTATTTATGAACAAAAAAATAAATTATGCTCTTTTTTAACTATAGATAAGAGTCAGTGAAAAGGAATCTTAAAAATTCAATACTAGAATGCAAGTACCAGAAAGAAAATATCAATATTACTAATTTTATCACAGTTTTTAACAATTTGGACATGTTGGTGTTTTGAGGAGGAAAAATGGCTTGACTGCTATTCGCCCAAGTGGGTCCATGCTAGAGTTATGATCACTTTTGGAAACTTGAAGAGGTTCCTTTTTACTATGAAGAGAAAATATATTAAGCACTTGGGAATAAAATCACAGATTAGATGCATGCCAGCAGTACAAGGAAAAAAAAAAAAAGACAGGAATATACAAGTTTTGGTAGAGGTAGCAAAAATGATACTTGCTTTCCTTAAGAGTATTCAGGAGAATGGCATACATGGAGTAGCATGGAGTAGTAAGTATTAGTCAAAGTGTGTATATTATCTTTACAATATAAACTAGAAACAGCTATTTAGGCTATAAAGTGGAGCAACTACAGAAAACTCATGTGAGGAAAGGAATATTCTTCAATTTTTGAGGCAATCTTTGGACATTTTTACCTATTCGTTGTTTGTTAAAAGCTTTTTTTTTTTTTTTTAGATAAGAAGCTGTCAGTTAAGGGGGAGGTTGCCAAACTCTGCACTCAATGCACGTGCACAAAACCATGCCATGACTGGCATTCTGGATCCAGCAGAGGGGCAGATCTGCTGCTGCAAACAAGGAGCCCTTGGCACAGCTGAAATGGTTTGGTTTAGTTTCTGTCAAGTTGCTAATGTCCCCAGGGAGTTGTTAACATGGCCAAGGCAGGGCTTCCTCATCCACACCCTCTTTTCCTTGGCTGGTGTGGTGGGTTAACCTTGGCTGGATGCCAGGTGCCCACCAGGCCCCTTTATCACTCCCTCTTCAGCAAAATAAAGGGGGAGAATAAGATGAAACACTCATGGGTCAAGATAAAAGCAGTTTAATTAAAGCAAAGGCCAAGGCCATGCACAGAAACAAAAGGTAAACAAAGATGTTATTCTCTGCTTCCCCTCAGTAAGTGATGCCTGGGCACTTCCCAGGAAAGCAGAGCTTCATTATGTGTAGCAGTTACTCCTAGAGACAAGCACAGTAATTAATTCCCTCCCCCCCTCCTCGCTGCCTGCCCTTGGCTTTTATGGCTGAGCTGATGTCACATGGTATGGAACAGCCAATCTGGGTCAGCTGTCCCGGCTCCGCCCCCACCCAAGCTGTGTTATAAACACCCTGCCAGCTGCCAGGGTAACAGCACTGTGAGGGCTGCTGTGGGGATAATAATGATATCATACCTAGACCCCATACAGCTGGGCATCATGGCTGTGGGCAAATTTTTCTGAGAGTGTCGTGATGTAAATTGTGGGGGCGCAGTAGACCCTCAGTGACTGAATCAGTAAAGACTATTGCAGATTAGCCAAGTCCCAAGTACAGGATATGAAGTTTGCTTTCTTAACCCAAGTGATTTGTTTCTTCTACCCTGAAACAGCTGTGCAGTGCAGTAATAGTCCTTCTTTTCTGTTCCAGAACTTGACATGATCACCACAGCTTAGTCACATGAGCTTCTGGAGCAGAAGGAAAGTAACAGCGAAGTATCCATAAGTCAATGAGCATATTTCCTGTAAGCAGCCTTGCATTAAGCACTTTCCCCCATCATGTAGTCAGAGTACCCTGCCATGGAGGATATCTGGCATATGGCATATGGCATATCTCTTTGTGCCTGTTACACAAATCCGTTCATCATGCAGCTGGAGGCCCACCATCTTAGTGAGACCTGAAGTGTGAGTCTTACATACCAGGGTTTCAGAAATTTGAAGTGTTTTGTAGTATCTTGTCTCTGTTAAAATTGCTTAAGTAAACAGAAAAGCAAGGATTTATCTGACCAAAGGTACTTTTCTGGTGGGCATCTCATCCTTATGTAGATGACTAGCAGAGATCAGATGAATTGCACTTTAAGAGTCTAATTACTAGAAATTATGTTAATTAAATTAAGTCTGACTCTGAACTGCGCCATGGTATTATCATTATTGTTTACATTCTTGCACCATGTACATTGTGTCATCTCACTTATCTTACATGCATACAAGTAGAGTCTTTACAATCTTAGAATAAGTTAACAGACATTACAGTGCATAACTGAGAAGAAATTGAAAGAATTGAGTGATTTCTCAGTAGATCTGGAAGATATTGAAGTGTTTTGCAAACATGCTGGGGTGAAGGAATGACTTTTCCACTAATGCCAGTGTGTAAAAAACATTTCGATAGGTGTAGTTCCTTTTCTATGCACCTCAGAGGAATGTGCAGACTGCACTAATAATTTGACTAAAAGATCTGAAATTGTCTTGTGAAATGTTTTATACTAGATTAGAACATAAAGAATAAGCAGCAGATTTCCTGTGGATCATTGTATTAGTTTGTCTCATAAAACTACTATCAAAGACATTGGAGATCACCCACTAAGAGAAAAGCTGTCCGTGTTCTCAGATGGTTCTTCCACTGCCTTCTCTAATGATGGTAAAGTCTGGGGGTGGAAAGTGCAAGTAATTTCCGTAAATGGCTTCCTCCACAAAAGCTGTATCAGCTCGTGCTTTTGTCAGAGAAATGCTCACTTGATCAGTCATAACTTTCGTCTCTGTTGACCTTGGCGGTGTTTGAGTCACCAGTCTAGAGGTAAAAAGCTCTTCCTAGCAATTCATTTCTCCAAAAAGATTGTGATCTTGAAACTGAAGCAAGACTATGATGCCGGATTTCACAGTCCCTTAACAATCTCTGTCAGGAAAAGGAGACTGATGTTGTTCCATTTCCTTTTGTTATAGCTTTTGACATGGGAGGAAGTGGAATCTTTGCCCTTAACTCCTGTCCGGCAATCATAGCTTTGGGAGGCACACAGCCTTGAACACAGTAGTTAAAATTCAATGCAACTATTACAGTTAATGTGCATTAATTTGGGCATGTTAAACTACTAAGTACATGAGGGATATATTCTTATAACTGGCAATAACAAAGACATCATCTTTAGCAGTGCCACAGATACCGTTAAGCAGAAACTGTCATCTAAATAACTTGTTAATAAGCAGGACTAAGTAGTAATGTCTATGGCAGGGAATTTGTCTTGATAATGCAGGGTATCCCGTCTTTTCCAAAGTTTTTACACTTCCAATCTAAGTTATGGATTTTGATTTCTAACAACTCAGACCTGTACCTTTTAGAAAAGAAACAAGAAATGCAAATTGCTTCTGTTTTGCACAGAATCATACAGATTAGAATAAACGTGATCTACCAGGTTAACTTGTCTGGTAAGATTATTCCAACAATTATTTCCAGGTATGGATTTAAGTGAACCAAGTGAAGCCAGATTGTCCTCTACATACCCTACAGCTGTACAGCATGCCTCCAACAAGTCATACAGCCTATTCCTTGGTTCCCAGTGAATCATTCTAGTCTCCCCTGTCATGGAAGTATATTTAGTTCAAAAAATGCGGATATTCCATATCAGATTGTAGATGAAAATCTGGTCATACAAAGGTAGAGTCTATTCACATTAGTATGTCTGAACCAGGTGTTATCTGCACACCATAACATGACTGATCATGTGACTCACATGACTCAAAATTTCTTCAGTTTATTAAATTTTGTTAAATTGATGTTTCTACCATGTGATGAGAGGCAGGTGGTACTATGTACTTGAATTACTCTGTAAGAATCTATCCTAAGGTGCAGCACTGTAGAGTTACCTCGTCGTTTTGTAGCCAATTAATCTCTACTATTAGAACAGCACTTTTCAAAAGTTATCCAAGATTCACCTTTTCCTGTTTCCATTGCAAGTCTCTGGATATTCTTAGTATTTAGCATTCTCCTCAGTATCTACTCTTCAAATATGCGTGGAGAGGTAGCAAGTACCATTTTAGTTACTCTATAATCAAGCAACTATATTCCACTTGTAAGAGCTTTCATCTGCACAGCTGTTTATACTTTTCCTCTTTGATCTTCCTTTGTTTGTTTACAGCTTTCTCATTTTAGAGCCCATATTATACACTTCTTACTGCTCTAGAGAAATTTTTATCTTCAATTTCTATTACCCATTGTTTAAGTCATGTTATTTTGCTGTGAGATGTATTAACATAAATATCCTAATTTCATTTATCAATTTACAGATCTACAGCTCTAGAAGGTAGCCATATAAACAGCTAAGATAACTTCAAATAGGCAACAGGACTACTTCTTTGCAGTTAGAAGAAAGCTGAATAAGAAGCGAAAGCTCTTACCTAAAGATTTTATGCTAAATCATTCTTACACATAGTCATATGCTCTGATTTCTTGTCAAATTCAGAGAGTAGTCAAGAAATTTAACCCTGGAACAAAATCCAACGTGTGGGCTTTTTCATTCTGTCAGTAGCCTACAACAAGATAATACAAGTCACAACCAAAAAAAATGAGTCTGTTTAGTTGAATTTCTAAATGTCGTGAAGCAAGATTATTTTGAGAATTTACAAACAAATTTCTGGTTACTGCAAAGGACAGTTGAAATTGGCATATATTGTGTTTCTAAGATGATATCCATGCAATCCTCCATCTCATTCCAGCATGAAATATTTATTTATAGTAGTTACAAAACAATATTTTAATATATTTTCTTTCTGATGTAGTATATAAATAACATTCTTCTGTTATTTTGGGTTTTGATTTTTTCCCCACAGGTTCCAAGCAAAAACACCTTTCATGAACTGTCAATTTTGAAAGAAAGTGCCACTATTTATGAAGCATGATTTTAATATAATATGAAAGAGAAAAACTGTATTACAATAATTTACAAAATGTAAAGAATATGTTCATAAGACCAAAAGATGATGTTTTAATAGATATTAAATAGCTTTGCTCTCAGTCTTATGTAAGCACGTACATTGTAAGTTCACTTGGCACTTATAGTCATTGTCAACAAGAAATCTTTAGCAGTCTTTCATCTATAGGAAGTTAAACAAGGTTCAATGAATGAAATAATATTTTTAATGAAAAAGTATCATCCATTTGTCTATCTATAAACATCGTTCATTGTTTTAATAACAATATGAATGTTTAAAAAAGTCAGTTAGGATCCTCAAATGGCATAAACCAATCTTCTCTGAAAAGGGAATATGCTAAAAAGAAAATGGGGCTGTGAACTATTTGAACACAAACTGGAAAAAAGGTCACTTCTAAAAGAGAGAAGAAATAAATTTATTGCAGCTAAGTTTAAATTTTTTATCTTTCTTTTCTTGATCTAAATATGAACAGTTCTTATTGTCTGAAACATACATTTTTTCAACTTTTATATTTATTATTAGAGGCCTAGTCAAAAAAAAAAGTAAAAATATTAAAGAATATATAAAAAAGATGAATTTGTTAAAAAATATGAAATTCTGACACCATCTGAAAAGATGGGTGTTGTTTTGAAAATTTTATCAATATAAAGCTTTGGGGGGTTTTAAGAATAAAGTAAAAACAAATCTATGCAAAAAAACCCCACAAAAGCCAAACCAAAGTGAAAACCACCCAACCGAAAAATACCCAGAAGAGAAGTGTTACATTCTGGTCAGTTCTTTGATACCTTATATCAGGAATTCTTATTATGAGAACATTTCCAGCTGCAAATTTCCTGAAAAAAAACACTGAAACAAAACAGTGTGTCTAAAAAAAAAAAAAAAGACTTTTTTGTGATTAGAGGACCTGAATATCAGACTTTCTGAAGGATAACTGACTAACTGACAGACAAGGGTAACTTTGAAGAGTCACTTGGAAGTACCTACAATGCTGACTGACTGCCTTCAAAGATCTTGAGGCTTTAAGCTCTGCGGTGATGGATCAGCAGTGCCTAAACACCTGGGGCTGAGCTCAGTACAATTTGCAGTTTCTCATTGTCTGTGTCTGATTAGAACTAGAGAGAATTACTGTCTGACTCACCTTGATCTAAAATCAAATCAATTAGCATTTGTAAAGTACTCTGAGAACATCAGATGATAAATTCCACAGGAAATAAAATACCCACATTAAAATTGTCAAACATTTCATGTGTCTGGAAGTCTCTTTAGAAGTTAGTTAAATAAGTTGAAAGGAAGAATCTATATGGTAAAAATGTACAATCAAAATAAACAGACAGCCTTTGTTATACACTATTACATAATTTTGGTTTACAGACATATTCTGTTGCAGCTGATAATAAGCCATGCAGTGTAAATGTGAATGTAAATGATGTGCTAAATGATGAATTACACTACTTTGATTGCACATCAGAAACAAAATCCTTTATCTAGGCTGTTAGAGCCAAGAATATTGCTTAATACAACAGGAAGGGTTGAAGGGAAATGGGGAAAAATGCAGTGTAAATACAGCAGTATTCAACAGCAGATGCAATGTGTAGACAGCGTGTTCTTTTGTATCAGGGTGTTCAGAGTACACATTTGCATTATTCTGTAGGTTCTTTTAAAATATTTTTGGATAAAATGTTTGATGAAACACTTTGTTTGATTCATCCCATATTATCCTTTAGATCATCAATAGAAAATGTTTAAAACAGATGGAAAAAGAAGTAACCAATACCATAGCCTCAAACTAAGTACTCAGATCCTGATTTAGTTAAACACTTAAGCATATGTTTATCTTTAAATATGTGTGTCCTGTTTTGAGATTATTTCAGTTCTTAAAGTTAGACATATATCCACATGCTTTGTTTATCAAAGCTGAACTGAGCCACATTCAGGCATAATACACATGTAATACTTAAATCTCTAAAACACTTAGCATATTCCTAACCAATTTTAGTCTGATTACCAGCAAAAAAATATCCTCAGCTTTCTGTGTCTCCTCTGTTTCCAGCACCTTCCACATTATCAATCTACCTCTTAATCAGCTCTTCATTTATTATAAGCACATATAACATTGCATGAAACAAAAACAAACTGTTCTGGTTTCCTCTCCTAAACCAGCAGAAGTGTTTGTCCAAGGCCAGATGTTCTACACAAATGACTGCTCTTAGTCTCCAGTATCTCTAAGGCAGAGGGCACTGTCAATGGACTTCTTCCAAGTGTGGATGCTCTTTCTCTAAGTATTGTCACATTCTGATCACCACTGATATCTACAGGAAGTCCTTGAAGATCTGTTTCTACCTTCTCTATTTCTTTAACTTTCACTGAGAGGAGACACCACGTGTCATCTCTGCAATAACTTCTGCTGTTTTAAGGAAAATATTCTACTTTGTATAGCACATTTTGAATCTTCCTAAAGTGAAGATGACATTGTCACTGGGCATGCATTTTTGAGCCAGATAATCTGCCCTAAGTAAAAACCACCACTGTCATTGTACCAGAGAGTCAACGGATTGAAGTGTCACCCCTGCTTGCTCAAATTCTCATGGTGCTTTCCGCTGGGATAATAACACTGTGCAGATAACCTACATTTACTCCTTGGCTTGTTCTTTGTCACTGTCCCTGGGGAGCAGCTGTAGCCTTAACAACGAGACATTGGGAGAAAAAGTGTCAAAGACGTCAGGCGTGCCAGCTAAACCATGAATATCTGCTCAAGCTCTTTCAAAGGGTTTGCCTTGGTGCTACCACCTACCACTTGGCAAACAAAGCTTTATATGCAACATGAAGTGAAACACAACCTCACTCTAGTATGAGCACTGGCTCCACCAAGCTAATAGGAGGATCATGGAGTAAAAAATTTTAGTTGCATAAACCACCAGATATTAAAGGGAACACATGCAAGGAACAGATCTGGAGGAATAAGTGCCTTTGTTACTTTGCGGCATTTGAGAGTAGACCACTTTTTAAACGATCTTGTTGCTTTTACTTTCCTTTCATCTGCGGCCCATAGCCAAGGCTTTTGAGGAACTCAAACCGGGAATGTCGCCAACTGCTACAAAGGTTGTTACATGGTTTCCGAATTATGTTCTTGGGTAAGGCAGATGTTGTTTAAAATACTGCATGCAAAACACTAAAATAAGAATGACCAGTGAAGCAAGCAACTACAACAGCACATTCCCCAGAATAGATTTTATCCATCAAGTATGTTTGGCAGCTGGTCTCTGAGTGTTGCACTAAGCAAGGGAAAAAAAAAAAAAAAAAAAAAAAAAAAAGGCAAGAGAAAGAAAAAGAGTCTGAACCTCCAAAAGGCCAAGATGAAAAAGTGCATTTCCTCAAGAAAATGCCAGGAACTAATCTTCTTACTGTCCCATACTTTTCCAATTGCTCATTACTTAATTATAGTAATTTTATGGCACCTATTGTTACATTTCCTTACAGGCAGAAAGAGAACAGAAAGTCTTTATCTAAAATTGCATTTATTTTAAACAGAGAGAATCACAAAACAAGGAAGAACAAAACCAAAGGCTTAAAGGAATTAATGTACCATGAGCTGGATGAAAGCAGAAAATAATTCATTTTTTATTAAACTATCTTTTTACAAAAGTGAAAAACACACATAGCTGCTCCTTCTTCAGCTGAAACATTTGTACAGTGGCACACTTTCCTGAAGGAGGTTTCTCCAAAATCTTCCTTCCTGTAGCCAATGCTCTTTACCCCAAGCTTTATAAAGGTTATCATATCTGGAGGCAGCCCTGTGAGGATTATGTCCTCCGAGTTTCACTAATTTGTACTGAGATCTAGGAATTAAAGATTTGCCCAACTTTTCACTGACAGAAATTTAATTGTTGGAATTATTCTAAAGGCATTTTGACTGGAAGGGGCAATTAGAATCAAAGTACTTGTGTGTAATGTTTGGTTGTAAACATATGTATACATAACTCATACGCAAACCCAGTATCTTATAAAGCAAAAGAAAAGCCTGAGAAATTACCTGGTCTATTTCCAGCGGAATTGTGCCTGGCTAAGCATGGTCAGCATACTTTTTATGCATCTAACAATTTGGCTATCACCCAAACAAGCTGCTTCCATTTCAAATACTGCCTAGGAAATGAGTGCCCCCATCCCCTTGGACAAAACAGGCAAAATCAGAGTAAAGACAGTGGGGAAACAGGCACAGTGAATACTAAGGCTGAGTGATTTTTCAACTTCTGGTCTGCAGATCCACGGGTTACTAAAAAAAAAGAAATTCACTGCCCATAGCTTCCATCCAGATCTGAAGTTCCTGCAAAAAGGAAGTTAGCTACAGAAAGAGAAGGAATTTAGCAGCAAACTTCCCCTCATAATACTGTTCCATGTAAATAACCTGCCCTGCTGATAACCTGCAGATCTTTTTACAGATAACCTGCAGGTTACGAGCAGGGAAACACTGTACTACTGAGTCATACTCCCAACCCCCACCTATCCCTAAATCTCTAACAGGTAATAAAAAAAAGGAAATTGCTAAAATGAAAAACAAAAGCCTTCTTTCTCAAGGAAAACCTTGTTCCCACTGAAAAGTAAAATACTGGAGACTCTCTGCTGACATCTAGGCTGTGGCACAGGTATATGACATGATACCTCCTGGGGTCTGCTGGCTCAATCCAAGACACTCCAGGTCTCTGCTTCAACAGAATTGCTTTGGATTCAACGGGCTGGGAGGCAGAGAGGATGCCTATCCAGATCTGGGTGCTGGGCATTATTCCTATGTCCCACAGTTCAGACATAGCTTTGGGAATCTACTAAATATTCTTCTGTTGCTTTAGTTATTATCTGCTAAGTGTCTAGATGTGACGGCAGCTGGTATATGCACATCTATTGTTATCAGAGACAGGTATGCCGTATGGGGTTTATACAGCCATAAAAGCATTTGTTGGAACAGAAAGAAAAAAAGGCTTTTACTCCCATCTGCATGCTTGCTAACATTTGTCATGCTGCTAACAATGAACGATGTAGGAAGATAACCTTGAAATGGACAATATTAGCTACAGACCCTGAAGGCGATTAAAGAGAAGAATTTGTCTCCCAAGAAGGCAGAGACATTTCAGTCTTTATCCTTCTTTGCTTCCTTCTTCAGAATGTTTTGGCAAATTGCACATTCCCTGCTGTAGCTTCTGCTGTCATCTCTTTTCCCTTGAACTTATGTGCCAAACAGGCCATTGTAGTTCTGATGTACTATACACTTCTATAGGGTTCAGTTAATGTGTCTCATGAAGGGATAATTACATTATTTCTTCCTGTTCACTCTTCTTCTGCAAAGGGTGTATCAGCTCGATAATTTTGTTCTTTTTTCACTGTAACATTGTCTCTGCTCAACCTTGCCTTCCATGCACACCTTGTACTCTGCGATGTACTCTGCTAAACTCAACCTGGAAAATTATAGTGCAAAAAGGCCGTGATCATCTTAGGAAAAAATAGGAACCACTTCAGTCAGCCTCTACATCTTAGACAGATGCAGAATACTTTCTTTCAAGCTTGCAAGGGCAAGAGAAGGTCTTCACACCACTTCAGTTATACAGAAACAGAGACAAGTTTCTGTAAGTCCGGTATCAAACCTGGAAGCTGCAAGACCATTTTACACATTACTAAACTGTGCATAAATGGTTTTAAACTAAGAGAGGGGAGATTTAGGTTGGATATTAGATGGAAATTTTTCACTCAGAGGGTGGTGAGACACTGGAGCAGGTTGCCCAGAGAAGCTGTGGCTGCCCCATCCCTGGAGTTGTTCAAGGCCAGGCTGGATGGGGCCCTGGGCAGCCTGCCCTAGTGGTTGGCAACCCTGCCCACAGCAGGGGGGTTGAAACTAGATGATCTTTAAGGTCCTTTTCAACCCAGGCCATTCTATGATTCTATAATTCTATGATTCTATGATTCTATGATTGATTCTATGATATGTAAGAGGCCTTGAAGAGGTAGCTTAACTGTATTTGTAGAATCAGTCCTTTAAAAAGATGTGATAAAGTGAGACAGAATCACAGAATAGTTGGGGTCAGAAGGGACCTCTAGAGATTGTGTAGTCTAGCCACCACACTCAAAGCAGGGTGGCCTACAGCAGGTTACCCAGGACTGTGTACAGTCGGGTTTTTAATATCTCCACAGGTGGAGACTCCACTACCTCTCTGAGCAATCTTTTGCAGTGTCTCACCATCCTCATAGGAAAAAGAGGGGTTTTTTTGTTGAAATATAATTTCATGTATTTGAATTGCCTCAAAGTCTGGTTCCATCTTCTTTACACATCCCATCAGGCATTTATGCACATTGATAAGATCACCTTACATCTTCTCTTCTCCAGGCTGAACAGTGTCAACTGTATCAGCCTCTCCTCATATGAAAGATGCTCCAGTCCCTTCATCATCTTTTTGGTCCTGCACTGAACTCACTCCAGTGAGTCCATGTCTGTCTTGTCCTGGGAAGCCCAGAACTGCAGTACTCCAAATATATGCAATGCAGAGCAGAGAGGAAAGATTACCCACCTTGGCTTGCCTTCCTCATGCAGCCTGGGGTGCTGTTGGCATCCCAGGATGCTGCAAGAGCACACCGTTGGCCCACACTCGTGTTCTTGTCCACAAGGACCTCAAGGTCCTACTCTGCAAACCTGCTTTCCAGATAGACAGCCTCCAGACAGTCCTGGTGGATGGAATTATTTCTCCCTAGATGCAGGACTTTGCATTTCCCTTTGTTGAACTTCATGAGATTCCTGGCACCATGTTTCTCCAACCTGTCAATGCTGTCTGAATGGCAACACGCCCATCTGGGTATACCAAGCACTCCCCCTGCTTTTATATCATCTGAAAACTTGCTGATGGTGCACTCTGTTCCATCTCCCAGGTCATTAATGAAGATGTTAAATGGTATTGGCCCCAGGACCAGCCCCCAATGTACACCACTGATGACTGTTGTGCCAGCTGAATGTTGTGCCACTGATCATAACCTTTGAGCCTGGTGTGATAGTCAGTTTTCAGTCTGCCTCACTGTCCTCTTATCTAGTCCTGCTTCATCAGTTTATTTATGAGGATCTTCTGGAACACAGTGTCAAGTCTTACTGAAGTTAAGGTGAGCAACATCCCCTGCTCTCCACTCATTCTCCAAGCCAGTTGCCTCATTGTAGAAAGCTATTGGATTAGTTAGATATAAAAAGTTACTTAATAGATCATGCACTCATATGTATATGTGTGCATATGCTCATATATGTGCATATTTGAAATACATATTGAGACATAGACAGGCGCAGAAAATACTAAAACCAGAGGTTAATGACATATATCTCATTTTTAAAATCACTTTGTGTGGACTGTCCTGATAGGAAGGATGAGGACAGGATACTCAGGAAATCAATGCCTCTACCCAGGCTGGATAGGATAGGGAGGCACTGTTCCAAGCACAAGCTACCAATGGGATGATTTTCACAAAGTTGTAGCTATGATGAAGTAAAAACATGATCATGATTATGAGCGCTAGCACAGAACAAAATGTCTTTGAATCCAAGAAGCATCATCTTTTCACATCTCCAGAGAAGCACAGCTGATGTTATAGCATGGGCTTTCCCCTAGGACCGGAGACAGCAGTCTGTGCGTGGTTTTTCCCCTGGAAGGGAACCTCACTTTCCCAGCAGGAGACAGCCTTATAGTTCCAGTGCAGCTAGTTTGGTCTTGTTATTTGTAGGTGGAACTAAACAACCAGCTTCTAACTCAGTCTCTTCGTTCTCAAGGTAATGGCATTGCACTCTTAAGAAGATTTACAAAAGCGAAAGAGACTTTCTCAACAATTTAATTGAATATCAAAATAATCAAGGTAAAAAGAGAGAAAGAAAGAAGGGGTTAAGATAACTAAATCATATGTACTTAAATCCCTTCCAAGCTGAGTCAATTGGTACCTTAGAGCATGAAATAAATATGCCTGTACATAGTTTCAAACAGCTTCATTTTTAGTTCTGAGGAGTAATTTCTGGAAGTCTCTCTAACACGTTCATAATTTTTAAAATGTCTACTTATAGTATATGTGTTGTATAAAAGTAGAAGATGAAAAGGAAATGGTTAAGTCAAGAGCATTGTGTGCCACAAGCAAATGCAGAATAAAGGGAGGAAGTGTGGAAGGAGGTGCAGAAAGACAAGTCTGTGTCTGTCAAAACATGAGAATCAGAAATGATTAGAGTCCAAATTACAAGTCTGTCTGTCATGAAGCATGATAGATTTAAAATACAGGAGAAGGCAAATGACAGTTAAAGAACAAGCTGGAAAAACTTTTGCCAAAAAACAAAAATCACAGAAAAGTAGCCTGACACAGCCAATCAAACAAAGAGAGACCATCTCACTGGAAAATTGCTTATTGTAGATGAAGGTAAATAACTGCCTAGAGAAGCAACAGACAATGGAACTTAATGAATACTCTGAACATCACTGCTTACTCTATGAGTCATTATCACAGAATCCGTAGCCAACTAGAATGGGAAGAATTTCAGAAATTATCTGAAATATTCTGTCCACCTGGACAGAAATTTTTTTGACACAGCATAGTTCATTCACATCTGTGAAGGACACTCTGCTAAGGCTCCTGAATATATCATAATTGGCTAACATTATTTCAATACAGTGACACATAGGATAGATATTTTAAAAGATGGGATATACCAGAAGTTATGTTTCAGTGTGACTGGGACTCCCCCGTCCGTATTTTATATATGGTTTGCCTTATAAAACACTCAGCTTGTCTTTCCTCCAGGTTCCACACTATCATGTAAAAAATATTGGCTTTGCAAATGAGTTTGTGGAACAAATACAGAAAAAAATGAGGCTGTATGTCAAAATTCCATTTCCAATTTAGACTTGCTAAACTGTAGGAATATTTGTTATTTTTCTTAAAAGCCCAACTGTTAAAATAAAGAGAAAGTAGAAGAATTTCAACTCTTGTTTAAAAAGAAGTTTTAGGCATCTTAGGGGGTGAATAGCCTCAAACTGTGAAATAAGCAATGCGAATTACTCAGAAGCTAGAAAGGAAAGAGAAAAAATGCAACATTGATTAAAAAATAGAACAACAAAAAGAACCCCACACAAACAAAAACAACCTTGAATTATTTTTAGAGCAAATCCATTATTTTCTGAACCTTGCTTATCAATTTGGCAACACTTCAGTAATCTGGGGAAGATCAGATGGAAGCCACTGTTTTGCTTTTTAAATACAAGCTGGTTCATAAATTTGAATTTGGGTCGCAGTCCAGATTCTAAATTTGGAGGTTTCAAGATCCAAGATTTTGCTCTGCACTCACCACTAATTTGTGTTGATGTATATATAAGGCTGAGTGGGAGAGCAGGGGGACAAAGAAGCAAACTCAATGCTGTCACTGTGTACAGTGACAAGTTTTCTATCAGCCATTTCACTCAGCAGCCAACAGCAATCTTTTGTATATACAGATTGCCGAGAAGAGGTAGCAAAGTTATTCCTGTGGGAACATGATGAACTAGCTTTTAGGCAATGTGTCTAAGTATCCTTTTTTTGCCCCCTCCCTTGACTGTGACTGGATGTCTAGCTTTAGCCCCAACAGATGTGTTTCCATTCTATCTGAACCACCTAAAGTGCTCAATATATGTCAGAGACAGCACCTCCAGAATTCATATCACCTTGTTGAGTTTTATCTATGCTTGTGGTAGATAATATTTGTTGAGGTTATGTCATCCAGTAAGCAATAAGCTTCGAATTTGCTCTAAACAAAGCTGAATAAGCCAGGCTACTTTTGCACTTACTGAAAACTAGAGAAATTTAAGAGATGCTCTACTTATGTTGATTAGTAACGGCCTTCCACTGCCCCTGAAATTGGTCCTCCTCTAAAGCACTGGAAGAGCTAGTATCTGTAGCAAATGTCTTTTAAAGTTATACTAGCAGTTATCGTATATTCACACACAGTATAAAATGAAATAATTGTGCCTAGAATGGCTTCAGATTGCCAATCTCTAACACCTTGCACATAAGGAAATCCTTTAACAATGGAATGAAGTCCAAACTAAACACAGTAGAATTGTTTTGAAGGATGGCTCATTTCCTACTTCTGGCTCTTTACTGTTGATTATTTAAGCACTCATTTCACTTTATAAATGGAAACAGAATCACAGTTTACCGCTGGAAAATTATTGGAAATCAGAGTCCATTTGAGTCACAGGCATGGCTATTTCCTCTCTGGACAGGAAGACTATGCTCAAATGGTCCTTTCGGGAGCTCTGAATGATAAAAAACCTGTTTCTAGCCTCTTTCAAAAAGATCTGTGTAATGTTTTCATATTTCACTTGGAAAAAAAAAAAAGTCAGGATGTGCCTTTCCAAACGTGGATGTTAGAGCAGGAAAAAGGAAAGGTGAATATACATTTTCTACTTGTCTAGACAGCATAAAGTCTGTTTGCAAACCTGGAATGAGACAGGCCCTCTAGCTTCTCACTTCCCTCTTTATAACTTATTAATCTTTCTTTTTTTCATTTATATATGAAAGAAGACTGGAAAAGGCAGGTAGGCACATGTGAAAGTATTTTTATAAGCAATTATTGTCATAAACAATTCCTTTCAGCTCATCTAAAAATGCTAACAATTTCCGGATAGAAGCTAAACAGTAAAAAAGCCCACCAGCCTTTCCCTCTTGCTCTAGCCTCTGTCTGTCTCTAAGAAACAGAGAAAGTAGATGGACTTTTACTGTTTGTCTTAAAAAACAGGTGTAGGCTACTTGTGCAAAGATCTAAAGTCCAGAGACTGTAGAGGGAGATTTTGAGTCATCCAAAGCTGGCAGCCGCAGTGAGTCTGAGAGCGGACTCAACACATTGAGTCTCTGGTTTGGGGAAGCCTAGAGAAGACATCGGCTGCTGACAGGATGGACAAGGCAGATGCCAGCCATTTCACAAGTACTGCAGGACTGCAGATCAGGATATTCAAGCCACAGCCATGCCAGTATCATATGCATAGAGGAGTTGTTTTCTGTCACATGAGGTACTTGGTCAAATACCAGCTTCTGTGTCTTAAATGCCTATGGTTGTGTAAATAACTTCATTATCAGTGGAGAAAGATAGGCACTTCTGATAACACAGTTTAGTTCCTCTTCAACTAGATGTCCCTAACAGGTCAGCTGAATCACGTTTTAAAGATACTTTTTTTCTTTTTTTTTTTTTTTTCTATACAGAGGGCACAGGTTGACTGGCTTAGACATAAACATCCACAAGGAAGGAAGACTTTTAAAGTTTTTGACTACCTTAATGGCAAGCACTTGTCACAGTACTCCAGAAATGCTTTCACAAGTACTGAACAGGGTAAAGTGCTCACTCAGGTCTTTTTCTTCAAAGTTACTTTCTAGTCAGCTGGTTGCCAGTCTGTACTGTTGCATAGGGTTACTCTATCCCAGAAGCAGGACTTTGCAGTTCCTTTGGTTGAACTTCATGAGGTTCATGTCATGCCATTTGTTCAGCTTCTGGGGTCCCTCTGAATTGCAGCTCTACTCTCCAGAATACCGCCTGTTCCTCCCACATCACTGATCTTGCTGAGGACGCACTCTGTCCCATCGCCCAGGTCACTAATGAAGATGTTAAAAAGTATTGGTCCCAGTATTGACCCCTGAGGAAACTGGATGCCACTTGGGCTTCATAGCACTGATCAAAATCCTCTGAAACTGGTCATGCATGTAATTTTCTACACACTCACAAATCCGGATACACTGATTATATCTTAACCTCTTAGCCACAGAAAATACCTGTTGCTCTCCCCTCATCTACAGAGCCATCTGTCTGGTTAGAAAAACCAATTAGACTGGTCAGGCATGATTTGTAAATCCATGCTGGCTGTTCACAGTCGTCTTGTTCTTATCATGACTGCACATTGCTCCCAGGAGGATATGCTTCATGATGTTTCATCATCTACCCTGCCCAGCTCCAGCCCTGGGCATTGGTCACCTTTGTGGGGATGGGGACAGACCGGGATGTGGGTCTGTGGGTGGGCAGAACAAGTCTGTGGAGAGCTGGAAACCGGCCCTGCTGCATCATTGCTGATGGCCCCAGGGGCTGACATGGGGTCCTGGCCCGTGGGCAGGTGGTGGTAGCCCTGGGGAGCCTGGTGAGGGATGGTAAGTGCTGGTGGTGCCCTCAGGACCCCAGCAGAAGGAAGGGTGAGAGGTACCTGCACAGGAACCAATATTTAGAGGTAGAGCCACGACCAGGAGAGGAAATTCTGGCTATATGAGGTAACAGAAAAGGACAGAATTGCAATAGTCATTATGAGTGCTGTTCAGGAGAGAAGATTTTGTATATGCTGCAGACCAAAGTAATTTTTGTACTGGGACTGAGGTTTAGAAAATCATGGAGGGCATGGTCCTCCTTTGCCTGTGATGCTCATTTGTGCCTGCTAAGCCACCCTGCCATGGAGGACTCGGCCGCTTACTTAGTCCTGCTGCAACTGTTCCCTCCATAGCCTGGGTAGACAGAGAGGAGAGTCACCGAGAGAGCTGCATCTGCTGATCATCACTGCTTCCCACCTGCCCCCAAACAGCCGTCCAGATCACCAACATGCTTTCCATGCATACACAAATCTCAGGAAGAAAAGAAATAAAGTGGTCATTTTACGTTCTAGATTTTTTTTTTAATTTACCACTTGTGATGCAGTTCTGCAGAGCAGGTATAAAGAGTATAAAGAAGCTTCTGTTAACAGTTTCCACAAAGTTTTTTTTCTGACAAACACCTTGAACATTCCAGGCAGCTGTTGGCTTAATTTGTTTTTGAGATTCATTTCCTGACCTTTCTGCTTTCAGAGAGCAATTCTTCCAAGCAAGATTGTATATTTTTGTATGGCCAGTAAAATTCACTGCTTGATGTAGAAATAATGTTTTTGATGTAGGAGATATCATATCATCACAAGAACAAGTAATCAAATGTCTATGTCTTACATGCCCTCAGGATAAGGGTGGCAAAGTAGTTAGAAAAAAAATAAAATTAAATAGAATTAGAAACTCTTTAAAGGGATCATTGTGCCCATCCACAAAACATAGACAAAGAAATCTGGTATGTTCAATAGAAGTTTGATTCTTGGCATTACTGTACTGGTTTTGGCTCAGATAGAGTTAAATTTCTATAGAGTAGCTGGTGTGGGGTTATGTTTTAGATTTGTGCTGAAAACAGTATTAGTAACTCAGGGATGTTTTGGCTGTTGCTGAGCAGTGCTTACGCAGAGCCAAGGCCTTTCTGCTTCTCGCCCCAGCACACCAGCGAGTAGTCCAGGGTTGCACAAGAAGCTGGGAGGGGACACAGCTGGGAGAGGTGACCCCAGCTGACCAAAGGGATATTCCATACCATATGACATCATGCTCAGTATGTAAAGCTGGGGCAAGAAGAAGGAAGGGGGCACATTTGGCATGATGACATTTGCTTTCCCAAGTAACTGTCAAGCATGACGGAGCCCTGCTTTCCTGGAGGTGGCTGAACACCTGCCTGCCCATGGGAAGTAGTGAGTGAATTCCACATTTTGCTTTGCTTGCATGCACAGCTTTTGCTTTACCTATTAAACTGTCTTTATCTCAACCCACAAGTTTTCTAGCTTTTGCCTTCTCGAGTCTCTTCTCCATCCCACTAGGGGGAAGTGAGCAAGCGGCTGTGTGGGGGTGAGATGCCTACTGGGGTTAAACCACCACAATTACTAGTATCCTGTATTTCCATACCTTCAGCACAATGCTCAGAGATCCCAGGTGACATGGGATACTTGTTATAACGTGCAGGAGCACTTTTGTCATCTCCTCCCTCCACAACTCCAGTTTAGGAATTTGTTGTCAAATATCAAGGGGATTAGTTTCAAACGTCAAAAGCAGATGTGAAGTTATGAGTAAAGCTTTTTTAAATTTTTTTTTAAAGAAATATATAAACCTGCATTTCAGACACCTTAGATAAAGAAATATGAATCACTTCAAACAACCTCCGTTTTGCAAAGCTATTTAATATTCTAGACTGCTGGTCTACAGGCGTCCAAATGGAATGCTAATTATCCACTTTCTTCCCCACTAAAAGCTTCACAGAGGCTGACAGAAGGAAAGGCACTAGACTGTTGAACAACAATACCATGCTTTCAGTGGGAAAGACAACTATAAAATGTTTCCTGCAGCCTAATTCTTCTAGCATCAGCTGATCCTTTACCAGTCCCTACTTGACACCAATTAATCTGTCCTCTACGGCTTACTATTCCCCAGGGACTTAGCTGATATTCCTTTACTTTATACTATGTTTAAAATGAAGGTTTGGAAGAAGACATTGAGTCTCGAACACACTTAAATTCCTCCTAATCTGATGAGATGTCTTTCATTCCAGTCTTTCATTGTCCAGCAAAGGTATTTCCAAGATTGTTAGTTCACTGGAATGTCTCCATCATCTTTTCCTTAAAACAAGTGAAAAGCAGAGGGAAACTCATCTCTTACTGTCCATCAAACCAAAGAGACATCAAGGTAATATAGTGAATAATTTTAAATGTGCCTCCCCATCTTACTGCCTCTAAATTTAATTATTTGCTGATGCACAGAGCATATCTCTGTTCTTCCTAAAATTATTGTGGATTGCCTCAAAGTGAGGAAGAATACTTAGGCAAGTTTTCTGTAAGGCCAGAATATTTAGGAAAGGTTTGTCAAGAGACGTAATATCACCTGATACATTTGGAAAGCTGTCAAAATTTGGACTTCTCATATCAATAACGTTCATGCATGAGAGGTTTTCTTATTCTCTAGCAAAACACGTTAAATCTTCTGACAGTTTCCCTTCATTTCACTGGGGCCATGGTATTCAAAACAGATTTATGGTTATTGAATAGGTGTCAATGTCAATAACCTCTAAGAACACTTGTATTTTGTATACTAACGTCCTTGAATAACATACAGGTTAACATACATAACATAACCTATTCACAATATTTTTTTCTGCAAAATGCAGGGTTCTTCTAGATATTTAGACTTTAAATTCACATTCCAACTATTTTTTACTAAACTTCGCATTTGATGCTTTTGGAGACCAGTTTATAAGTAAATCAAGCAAAAGTTAATAGCGTAAAGCTATCTTTAATCACTGGAAAGGATCATAGCTCATCCTTTACATGAGAAGTATATGAAGCGAACTCCAGCCAGTAGGGAGACCAACTGTCAGTTTTTTCTCTGCCTGGAAATGTAAGGGTTTATCTGAACTGAACCCTCTTGTTAGTGTCACTGCTAAGTACTGAGGTTGTGGCTTCAAGAGTTGCAGGGATCTGATCTAACGACTCATGTTCTTCTCAGGCTTCTGTCTCCCTTCCTTCTCTTCTGCCTGGTTCTGGCCACACAATCCCATCTGATGCCAGTTCTGAGCTGAGCTAAGTCACCAACCTACAAAAAAACCACCCAAAAAACCTACCAAAAAAAATCCCCAGAAAATATGGATAATTTTCTGTTAGACTATGAAATAGAACTGTTTATGGAAAAGTTCAAAAAGTGTGTTGGGCAATAGAAAGAAGGACATAAGGTTATGATTCTCAGAGCTGGGAAGAAGGGAGGGAAACATCTGAGAGGGAGAAGTGAGTGACAGCCCTGCACTTTTGGAAAGTACACTTCATTAGGGCTGCACAAGTGTTCATGAAAACACAGGCTGAGGTTGCACAGGGACCAGTGATTCTTCCCAGAGGTTCAATTAGGCCATTCTCTGAAGCCCAGTGCCTCTCTTTATGCTTTATTTATGTTTTCATCTAAATGTGCATCTCTTTTGAAAATGCTGAGCCCAGGAGAAAGTCTGGAGTGACAGTGGCAGTAACCAGAGCAATTCTCCCTGTCTCCCCCATTCTCACAGCTGCACGGATCATTTCAATCTGGAGCATTTTTCTGCTCAAGTGTCTTCACTATTCTCTTCTGAATCTTTTGTGATCTCTCTAGTTCCATCAACTGTGATTAGTTCCTAAGTACAGCAGAAATGTCCGTTGCTCAGAGTTTTTAAATAATCTTTTCCATACACAGTCTATAGTAGAACATATGCTTCCATAGGGCTCCTCATACCAATGTGCCCACTTTCTTCCAGGTCTTTACACTTTCAGTCCCAAGTGTTTTTTCCTCATTTGCACTAATTCATCTCTGCTGATTTTGAAAAATGAAAATATTATTTAACCTCCATTTGTATGTGCTCAGTATGGAGAACTGGAACAACAGCTGAGAAACTTTGTTTCCCGGCCAATATGGCAAGTGTAAAACTTGCGGAGCAGCAGATGAAAGGCGGTGTTTTTAGTTTTGGGATCAATCTGACATCTTTTAGCAATTTTTTTGGGCAGCAATTCAGAAGACTCTTAATCTTCCCCCACCACAGACACCATTCTGGTATCTTTCCATCTAAGCTTTTTGACACCTTTTGTCTGTGGAAATCAATAAACAAAGTCTGAAAATAATTTTCTCTGCAAAAAATAAACTATTATGGAGCGTTCTGATATCATTTTTGGACAATGTATGACTTTAAAATCCAGGCTTTTAATCCTCCCTTGACTGTGTTATGCTACATTTATTATACTTTGTTTTCAAAAATTATTACTTTTTCTTTTGAAATATGAATCTTAGAACGGGTATGTTCCAGCTACACTTTTAAGTGAATAATTAGCAAAGTTTTATGACAGAATTTGAAGGGTGATTTCTGATGCTATTGGGAATTTTTGTTATAAGGGCACAAACATTTTTATATGCCTGATCCCTTTAATATTTTTTATAACTCTGTTATTCATTAAAGGTGGCAAACAACCTTGTAACGGGACTGCACTGTGTATCTAAAGCTAGTGCCTCTCATGATAATCCTCTGCACGTTTTTTTGTATCCCAGACACATTTGGGAGATTTAGTATATTGCATTTTCCACGTCTAAAAGCCTTTGTCCAGCAAATAAACTAATTCTAGGATAAGATATATAACACAGACTTCCTCTTATTAGGGACAGGACTGACAATAACTTTCATTTTATGTGGATATCAAACCAGGCTTTATATCATGGTAATAATATCTCATTTTATTTGATGTAGTCTTAACTAAAACATAAACAATGGCAGTATGCAGGTATGATTTGAAATCTTTTGCTTCCCCATTTAAACCCGTTGAGAGCTATGAGACTGATTATCCTACACTGAACTACTTTGTAGTTTCTTTGATGTGCTGAGGTTTTTTAACACAAGTTCTTTGGGGCACATATTGCTGAACAAGGTATGTAAGTTGCCTCACAGTGGTGTTTCCCATTCCCAGGATAGCCATTTCTTTGTGCTTGAAACATACGCAAAGTAAAAGATTGACATTAACAATTCTCTTTGACTGCATTGATTTCATCTGCACCACTATTCTGCAGATAAAAATGGTTTTTACTTCACTTAAATTTTATGTCTCCACAGAATTTTGACATGCTCAAAAACATAAATCCAAAGAAGCTTGAAAACTATGGATTAACATTATACCTGTGATGGAATCAAAGGTTCTTACCCCTTCTTTTTGGGGACAAAGCAGAAAGGCAAAAAGTTCTCCTAGGCTCACATAGGGGGCAAACAATCGAATCAAAAGTCAATCCCGTGCTTGAACAAAAGGACTACACTTTCCCTCGAATTTCAAAACTCACAGTGAATAAAAATACCTACCCTGTATTTTCACCTGAGCTCGGGAACTGAACTGGTATATATTATTATTTTAATATATTTAACTGGATGAATACCCACAGGATACTGTTCTAGTGGGTCAGATCCTTTGTCATGGCCAAAAGATCCCTATGGGTGCCAGGGAGCAGCAGTGCAGCAGTGGGATAAGCCGAGACTGCAACTTGGTGCCACTGCACACTGCATGCTGGTTGCTAACAGCTCCTCACAGGTAGCAGGAGCACAGTTCACAAAAATGCAGTCTGAAGCAGGGGTTGATGGGGTTTGAAGACTCTGTGATTAGAGGTCCACTACTTCTCCACATTGCGACGATCTGCCTGAGGCCTGATATCCTGATGCTAGGACCACTGATACTAAAGGCCCATTTTGCATGGCAAGACTTCTTTCCCGCAATTCCTTTCTTGAGTGTCGTGAATTTTTACTGGGATTTCTGTTTAGGGTAAAATTCTTCATAGGGACTGCATGAGCACCTTTTTACAGACTTTTATTCCTTTACAGTTTGATTTAAAAATCCTTTCCTCAGTTTATAACCACAACCATTTTCCAGTGTGAGTTCCATTCAGTCTTCAAAGCTGCACATCAGAAAGCTAGTTCATAATTATGAACTTTGTTTCTTCCTTAGTTACTATTTTCCTTCTTTGCTCTGCATTATTTGAGCAATTTCATGCACAAAGATTGCCCCATTGGCCCATGCCATCTTTCAATTAATAAAAGGAAATGAAAAAGTCAGTGTAAAAGGGATCCATAAGCAAAATCACATTGATCTGTGACTAAAGTAATTTAATCTGAAAAAGCCTTTGGAATTGCCCAGACCACTTTCATGTGCCTTGGCTCACACTGTATGCGTATTTGTGTGTGTAAAATGAGAGGGAGAGAGAGAAAAGAACAAATATGTAATCTTATATTGCATAACAGCAGAGGCAGTCAAAAGTATGTGCGTGGTTAATTAACGACCCTTCTCAAAAACAGTGTCAGTCCCGTGAAGCTTACAAATTATTTTATTTTGGTCTTCACCCTTTGGCATCCTATTGTTTATTAGACAGGCTGATGCAGGTAGATGGTTCTAACCTGTAGTACTCATCACACTAAGTCACTTAGCTGAGTCATGCATAAAATTAAATAGATTACAGTTTTACTGATTGTGAGATTTCTCATTCTTTGCATGTGGTTATTTTCTTTCCTTCCTATTGCTTATGCACATGGGCTATCTGACATAGCTCATGTACATTTGGTCTTGGCTTCCTAGCAGGAGCTGACAAAAGGAGACTTACAGATCCCGATATTGTCAAATCGCAGTAGCCAAAATTTAAACTCTCATATTTAACCCAAATTCACTGCCTGACTTTCAGATATACTGTTTCTTACCCTGTGCATGTCACAGCCAATAAGATTGTTTTTCTTCCACTAAGGTAAAAATGAAAAATATTTGATGTCATCGAAATTTCTTCTGGATTTTGCCAAAAGATCTGTGCATAGTTGCTTGTTTGTGCAAGCAGTTCAGTGACTTATTCTTTTTACTATTAAAAAAAACCCACCAGAAATTGAATACTTTATATGAACATTTTGTAGCAAAGCATTCTTACCCCAGTAGAATTTTCTAGATCAATTATGTAAGAAAATTTCACCTTTTTCTCTTCATTACCAATTCAGTGGGGCAAGGAAGAACTGTGACATAAAAAAGTCAAAAGTCAACATAGCATTTCCAGGAGGAGAGAGATTAAACACAAGTATTTTTAATATTGTTATGAGATATATAGTTTCCAGAATGTCTTTTCCTTCTAAGTGGGTGTTTTATTTACATTTAGGCACCCACTGTTTAAAAAATTATTTAAAAAATGTAAATGAAATCATGGATGGTAAAAAGAAAGTCTGCTACTGAAGTTCCATATTTGTCCCCTTGCCAAATCAAGAATATTTGCTACAATATTTTTTTCAGGCTTATACAGTACTTTCTGTGTCCAAAATAGTAAAGTTTACCACTTGCTGGATGCTGTTATTCCAAAATCCTCTCCTGTAAGTCGCACACTATATAGCCAGACCTCCTCTGCTGCACATGCTAGAAAAGGACCATTCCCACCAGTGAATATTCAATTGTCTGTCAGTCGGTGAAGGAAAATGTGTGGGCCTGAATCCTTTTGTTCAGTTTGAATGAAAGTTGTGGCATTCATTTTAAGCAAAATTGGAGGCAGGCACAGATGTAGAAAGAAGTGAATTGGTGGAGAGAGAAGAGGGAGAGACTGCCCATCTGCAGTGGGTGCTACCACTTTCCGAGAACCTGTGGACAAACAAGAAACCAGGCTGGGCTAGGAAGGGGTCCTGCAAGTTCCTGAGTTCTCCATCACCTCATTCTTTATTCAGTTCAAGCTAACTAGAACTCTTTTTCCTGATGTGACAGGCTTTAAGAGTTAGATGTGTTCTAGAAGTTGATAGCTGTTGGCTTTCCCCCTGTAGCTAACTGGTTGTAATCGTAGGCAGTCGACTCTGCTCTCTTGGACTGTTAGTAAAAGAAATGAGGGACCATTGCTTTACATACAGGAAATTATGTTCCTTTTTTTTTTTTTTTAATGCAAGTAATTCTTGTCCTTGTGTAAAAGGCTGGAATAAAGCCTATATACCGTTTACATCACAATTATATCCTGCTTGGAGGATATAAATTGGATGGCCCACTGAGAAGAATAGTTTTATCCTAACAAGAAAACATGTAAGACCTAACTATCAAAGAATTCTTTGTATGTGCTGCACTGCTTGGAATGTCATGCAGCAGTTCTTAGGGGCAGCTGTAAGGTGTGCTGGCATAACAGCTACAATTTTAAAAATCTTTATACAATAGCAGATAGTATTTTCTTCCTGACTTGCTGAAATTACTTACGAAGGGTCACAGCTGCCACCACAGGGAGAGCCTTTTTCTCACCCCAGTTGAAAAGTCCAAAAATTTCAAAACAAAATCTCTGTTAGATTCGAGAGTTCTCACAAATATCATTCCTTTAAGCTACACAGGCACAGACACTGGGGCTCAGTATCTGTGTTTATTGCTAGAATAGTCCCTCACATAGTTTTGGTCAGCTGGAATTCTCCCAAATTATTCCCAGGCACAGTTTGGGGTTGCCACATGACAAGCATCACTCCTGATAAGCATTCTGGATGAAGCTACCCTG
The DNA here is from genome assembly GCA_011057875.1 of Pterocles orientalis. Classification (NCBI taxonomy): domain Eukaryota; kingdom Metazoa; phylum Chordata; class Aves; order Pterocliformes; family Pteroclidae; genus Pterocles; species Pterocles orientalis. Next base: position 783,031 of record WKFP01014176.1, on the reverse strand, counting down.
CCCTGAAATCAAAGAGAGTTCAGCATGTTCGTGGACGTGACCACACTATGCCAACTGTCCTCAGTCCAGAAATGGGCCCTAGAGCTGTTTAGTTGGCTACTTTTAGCAGATGTAGTTTCTGGGTCTCACATATATGGAGATATAGAGATATATAGATATAGATATAGATATAGATATAGATATAGATATATAAAGTATATGCCTGGAAGACCGGTTGAATAGATTGTAACTTTTCCATGAAGAAACTGCTAAAGCATTAGAATTAAGTATTTAATGCAGGATACCAAAAGCATACTTTGGACTGTCTTTCCGTTATCAATATACTCTATTCTGCACTGCTACTGTCTGCTCTTTTTCATTGAATATCCCAAGTGAAAATGACAAAAAGAAAATTTAATCCATAGTGGTCACTTTGCTGACCACTGAATTTACCACAATATACCATCTTTATTAAGGCAGAGTTTAGCTTTCATTTGTGAAAGACAGTGTCAAATACCACCTAGAGGATGGTGGTAAATATCTCCTTTTCAAACTGACAACCTGTCATAAGTGAGGTCCTCCAGAAATCAATACTGGGCCCAGTGCTGTTTAATATCTTCATAAGTGATCTGGATGATGGGATCAAGCACACCCTGATGACGTTTGCCAATGATATCAAACTGAGTGGGAAAACAGACACTTCGAAAGGGAGAACCACCCTGCAGGAAGACCTGGATAGGCTGGACGAGTGGGCTAGCAAGAACTTTATGAAGTTCATCAAGGACAAGTGTAAGGTCTTGCACTTGGGAAAACAAAATCCAGGAGTGAAGCACCAGCTTGGATCTACTCAGCTGTGGAGCAGCTCTGTCAAAAGGGACCTGGAGGTCCTGGTGGACAACAAGCTCAATATGAGTGAATAGTGTGCTGCTGTGGTAAAGAAAGCCAACATGATGCTGGTCTGCATCAACAAGGGCATCACCAGCAGAGATAAAGAAGTCATTATCCCACTCTACCCAGGGCTTGTCAGGCCACATGTACAATACTGTGTTCAGGTTTGGTCCCTGCTATGCAAAAAAGATGTGGGCAGACTGAAGAGGGTCCAGAGAAAGGCCACAAAGATGATCAAAGGACTGGGAAGCCTGCCATATGAGGAAAGGCTGAGAGAACTGGATTTGTTCAGCCTTGAGAGAAGAAGGTTACGCGAAGACCATCTCACCATGTCCCACTATTTAAAGGGTGTCTACAAAGAAGATGGAGAATCTTTTTTTAAAAGGAGTCACATGGATAAGAGGAGGGGTAATGGGTACAAGCTACCCCTGGGGAGATTCTGATTGGACACAAGAGGAAATTTTTTCATAAGAACAATCAGCCATTGGAATAATCTCCCCAGGGAACGGTGGATTCCTCAACATTGGACACTTAAGATTTGGCTGGACAGGGTGCTGAGTCATCTTGTCTAGACCATGTTTTTGCCAAGAAAGGTTGGACTAGATGATCTTTGAGGTCCCTTCCAACCCGGTATGCTATGACTCTATGACTCTCTTACTCCATGAAATACATCTTCCTAGAGAAAAGACCATTCCACCAACTCTACCAAATGACAGTAGCATACTATAGGAAGAGGTTAGACTGTTATTACATTAATGTAGTTCCTACATTCTTTGTTAACCCACTGTGATTATATAAAATACTTTATTGGATGTAAAGGTAACTTCCTCAGTCCAAGAAGGCTGCACAGAACTGTCTTTAGCAAGTACAGCCATAACACAAGAGGCTCTTAATGTGGCATCCTCTATAGATTTTAGATACTTCATTACATGAAATTAAATATAAGGCATATTCACACACGATGTTGAATTTTGGCCTTATAAAAAAAAAGAAACCCTTGAGAGTATGATAAATGCATAAGATACAGAAAAAAAAGTTCAAACATCTCAATACAGTTCTTCTACTCCATAGAAGAAGAAACAGCACATGGAGACCACAGTCTTTTTTCTCCTTTGTAATTTAAACAGAGCCTGAATTTTCTATCAGGACTGAACATATTTTAGTGTTTCTGATGTATTTCCTGACCAAACTCTTGTGAACCAGTAAACACTATGGAAGTCCATTATATCTCTGACAAAGTCTAAGTTTTCCATGCTCACTCTGAGGTAGCTATCAAGATCTATTTTCAAGATAAATTATTTTATTTCCTTCCTTAAATCTGTTTTCCAGGCAAGATACCCTAGCTGCTTTGAAAAAGGGGTTGTTTTTTTTCTATCCAGAGAGCAGATCAGCCACTGACAGTTCAGGTTAAGCTATCTCCACATAACCACTGATCCTACAGGGTTTGCAGGAAGTGAAATGAGCACCATGAAGGTTTCAGGTCAAATATTAATCTACCTGACAGTAGCATGTCTGGAAAGTTTCGTCTTCAGCATTCCAGTGATACCTAAATCCTTCCCACCTCCCGGGACAGCACCAATTCCCAAATTATAAGATAATTTAGAATTTAAAATTTGCATTTAAAAGTCTGTTTGAAGAAGGGATTTTATTTGTTTCCTATTCCTGTAACTTCATATACTTCATAGTGAGCAAGAGCTGGAAAACTAGTGTTATGTATTTTTCTTAACTGTTTCTTAGTTTGTTTTTCCTGTTTCAAAGAAAAGCCAGGTCTCAGACTCAAAGTTCTAAAGTCAGTAAAAGATATACATCTCTATGTTCCACGGTTGGGAATAGATAACACTCATTTAATCTATGTATATGGCATTTTTCTACACTGGTGTAAAAGAATACAGCAGTAGTGATACTGTTCCAAAAAGCAGTTCCTCTTTAACAAAAAATCAGACAGAATTAAGAATATAAATACTGTGTTGCATAACAGACGCAATACGTAAAAGGAGCAAAATATTTCTGCCATGAAAATCTTCCCATGCAAAGAACACTTTAAGAACTTTACCCACTTTCTTTCTGGCAAATTTAGGGTAATTTCAATTTAAAAAATTGCAAATAATTTATTAATTGCTTCACCACAAAAAGATAGACTATGGTTAGCTCACAAAGGTGAAACATATTATTGGAAGTGGAAAAAATAATTTTCTTAGAACACCAAAATCCAGAACAGATGGAGCACTAGTGAACACAACATCAGCCATTTCAATAATAGTTGAAAAATGGATCAGTTACCAACTAGTTCCTGCAAGCATAATGGAACATACTTTATAAGAGTCCCTGTTCCATACTTTCAGGTGTATGTGCAGTCCTCTGTATATCTCTTTCAGTCAGTCAGTTTTCTATATTGTCTTGGCATCTTATAAGAACATGCAAAAATATATCTCCAGAATGTCAGACAGATTAAGTTCTAAAAGCTGTGAAATCAATATCTAAGGTCTTAGCTTAATTTTATATATTTGTAAAATTCAACTTATAACTATTTATTATTTAATTAATTATACAACTTTTGGAAACAAATATTATTATATGCAAATACTTAGTTGTTCTTTGTAATTCTGAAACTTCCTCTCATTTACTTGTCATTACATAGTACAACCAGATGATAAATTATTTTGTAATCACCACATAGCATGCTATTATTGACAGAAAAGCTAATCTGATCTACTACACCCATTTCATGTTAATGTAAATCTGTTGATTTCGGGAGAGTTACAAAATTCCTTTACAAGTGAAGCTCTCTTTCATCTTCTTTGATTAGCAGATATCAGCTAGTAGTCTCTTGTTTTATATATGTACGTACACACTTAAACCTGTATATTATTGGTATGTCAGTTGAGTATATATGTCATTTGAGTTGTGTGCAAGGGCAGTCTATTCTACCTTTAAACCAAGGATAGCATTAATTGTGGAAATTATTTTCTAGTCTATGATCACCTCGAATTTTTCCAAGATTTTTTCTTAATCATTGTCTCCAATAGAACCGTTACCTAGTATTATAAAACTGTCTCTAAGGCACTGTTTTGGAGGAATTTAAGAGAATATTCAGAAAAGCAGTTTGGGAAAACTGCCTGTTAGATGACTGAGAGATCCTAAATGTGTCCAGTAAGAGTTATCTCCACTAGCTTTACACATGAAACAAGGCATCTACACCTGATCTAGTCATTCTCTTTGAGATCATCACTGGAGGGATGTAAGGGTTTGACTCATCCGGTCTATTTTAAAGTCCACATTGAGTGAGATTAAACACAATAAGTGTGCCAGTTTCTCCCCTGTGACTATGAAAAGAGCAAAGATGACTACCTGAGACGTAAATATCTACATCCTAGGCAACTAAAACTAGCTGGTATGCCTGCCACACCAGAGATCTCAAACAATTACCCTTGTGCTCAAGCAACAAAAAGAACCCAATTTTCAGGATACATCTAAGATGAGGAAACAAACCTTCTGTATTACATAATACTTAAAATTATAACTGGAGAGCAGAATATAGACATTGTCAGAAGAATTGAAGGTGGACAAAGCTGGGCTGGCTGAAAGAGAAAGAAGTACTGGTTAAAACTTTTGGAATGAAAATAGGTTTCTAATATAGTTCTTCAAGGTACCATTCTGTGCCTGAATTTATTTATTCTATAAAAAAATTGTTTGTGCGTATGACTAATAGACTAACGCGACCTACCTATGAGAACCACTGATTTTTGTACTAGGTGGTTCTTTATGATACAGCAAGGCAGAAATTTGTGTCACGTGGATCAGCTCAGTTATCTAAGGCACCTGCATCACTGAGGGCATGTTGGTTACCTGGATTGCCTCAGGCATATGAATCAGGGCCCACACTTAATGTCCATTCATCACCTCTGTCACTTCTGTCAGTCACCTCAAAAGACCCAGAGAAGAACGAGAAGTGGGTTGCAACTTAATCATCAAAAGTTAGGCTCTTAAAAGAATTATTCTATAAAAGAAGTTTTCATCAACTTGAAATAGCAGAAGGCAAAAAAGACCTGAATATCCTTATTCAATCAAGTAGTGTCATGTGACTATAAGCAGGCAAAAATAATCCTAGTGTGCTTCAGGCAAAGTGATAGAAATAGAGACGTGTTGATGCCATTATATAAGGTGCTAGAAATTTCTCTGAAATACTGGATCCAGCCCATGTTCAATAACTGCAAATTTAAACTAGAACAAACTTGGAGAATGACCTCTACACAGATCTGTAAAATAAAAGTGGAGACAATATGTATGAAAAATCATAAATATCTGTAAGCACATAAGGTGAAAACCATCAGGGAGAAAAAAGAACCATTAAGATAAAAGATACTGTTGATACAGTAATAAAAAGGTGTAAAACAGTCACAAATACTTTTAAACTGGAAGTAAGCAGATTTCTAACATCAGGAAGAGCTTACAAGCAAAAGCAGGGGGGTGAGAAATCTTAGTCCTTTTTGTAACGATTCTTGCAACATTTATAAGCAGGTTTTGGTTGCTTGTAACAACAGGGAACCGGGCTTTATGACCCACTAAGTTTATCCAGCCTTACACCCAAAGACACAGAAGGCATTGGTAAAAGAATCACAGAATCACAGAATGTTAGGGATTGGAAGGGACTTCGAAAGATCATCTAGTCCAATCCCCCTGCCGGAGCAGGAACACCTAGATCAGATCACACAGGAACACATCCTGGCGGGCTTTGAATGTCTCCAGAGAAGGAGACTCCACAACCTCTCTGGGCAGCCTGTTCCAGTGCTCTGTCACCCTCACTGTAAAGAAGTTTTTTCTCATATTCAAGTGGAACCTCCTATGTTCCAGTTTGAACCCATTGCCCCTTGTCCTATCACTGGATGTC